>OX101754.1:102108624-102606270 GCA_944452675.1 Tachina lurida
AATTTAATTTTTTATAAAAATTTTAAAAATGGACGATGTATAGTCCATTAAATTTTGTATATATAGCCAGTCTATTTAATTTTTTGCATAAAAAATAGACGAAGTATAGTCTATAGAGTTGTTTGCATACGAATCGGACGATTTATAGTCGATAAAATTTTTTCATAAAAAATTGAAAAAAAGACGATGTATATATAGTCCATTAAATTTTTTTCATAAAAAATTTTTTTGCATGAAAAATGGATGATGTATAGTTTATTAAATTCTTTGCACGAAAAGAAAACGACGTATATAGTCCACTTAAGTTTTTACATACGAAATGGACGAATTATAGCCAATTTAATTTTTTATAAAAATTTTAAAAATGGACGATGTATAGTCCATTAAATTTTGTATATATAGCCAGTCCATTTAATTTTTTGCATAAAAAATAGACGATGTATAGTCTAAATAATTGTTTACATACGAATCGGAAGATTTATAGTCGATAAAATTTTTTCATAAAAAATTTAAAAAAAGACGATGTATATATAGTCCATTAAATTTTTTTCATAAAAAAATTTTTTGCATGAAAAACGGATGATGTATAGTTTATTAAATTCTTTGCACGAAAAGAAGACGACATATATAGTCCATTTAAGTTTTTACATACAAAATGGACGAATTATAGTCAATTTAATTTTTATAAAAAATTTTAAAAATGGACGATGTATAGTCCATTAAATTTTGTATATATAGCCAGTCCATTTAATTTTTTGCATAAAAACTAGACGATGTATAGTCTATATAATTGTTTGCATACGAATCGGACGATTTATGGTCGATAAAATTTTTTCATAAAAAATTTAAAAAAAGACGATGTATATATAGTCCATTAAATTTTTTTCATAAAAAAATTTTTTGCATAGTCCATTAAATTTTTTTCATAAAAAAATTTTTTGCATGAAAAATGGATGATGTATAGTTTATTAAATTCTTTGCACGAAAAGAAAACGACGTATATAGTCCACTTAAGTTTTTACATACGAAATGGAAGAATTATAGTCAATTTAATTTTTTATAAAAATTTTAAAAATGGACGATATATAGTCCATTAAATTTTGTATATATAGCCAGTCCATTTAATTTTTTGCATAAAAAATAGACGAAGTATAGTCTATAGAGTTGTTTGCATACGAATCGGACGATTTATAGTCGATAAAATTTTTTCATAAAAAATTGAAAAAAGACGATGTATAGTCCATTAAATTTTTTTCATAAAAAAATTTTTTGCATGAAAAATGGATGATGTATAGTTTATTAAATTCTTTGCACGAAAAGAAGACGACATATATAGTCCACTTAAGTTTTTACATACGAAATGGACGAATTATAGTCAATTTAATTTTTTATAAAAATTTTAAAAATGGACGATGTATAGTCCATTAAATTTTGTATATATAGCCAGTCCATTTAATTTTTTGCATAAAAAATAGACGAAGTATAGTCTATAGAGTTGTTTGCATACGAATCGGACGATTTATAGTCGATAAAATTTTTTCATAAAAAATTGAAAAAAGACGATGTATAGTCCATTAAATTTTTTTCATAAAAAATTTTTTGGCATGAAAAATGGATGATGTATAGTTTATTAAATTCTTTGCACGAAAAGAAGACGACATATATAGTCCACTTAAGTTTTTACATACGAAATGGACGAATTATAGTCAATTTAATTTTTTATAAAAATTTTAAAAATGGACGATGTATAGTCCATTAAATTTTGTATATATAGCCAGTCCATTTAATTTTTTGCATAAAAAATAGACGAAGTATAGTCTATAGAGTTGTTTGCATACGAATCGGACGATTTATAGTCTATAAAATTTTTTCATAAAAAATTGAAAAAAGACGATGTATAGTCCATTAAATTTTTTTCATAAAAAAATTTTTTGCATGAAAAATGGATGATGTATAGTTTATTAAATTCTTTGCACGAAAAGAAGACGACATATATAGTCCACTTAAGTTTTTACATACGAAATGGACGAATTATAGTCAATTTAATTTTTTATAAAAACTTTAAAAATGGACGATGTATAGTCCATTAAATTTTGTATATATAGCCAGTCCATTTAATTTTTTGCATAAAAAATAGACGAAGTATAGTCTATAGAGTTGTTTGCATACGAATCGGACGATTTATAGTCGATAAAATTTTTTCATAAAAAATTGAAAAAAGACGATGTATAGTCCATTAAATTTTTTTCATAAAAAAATTTTTTGCATGAAAAATGGATGATGTATAGTTTATTAAATTCTTTGCACGAAAAGAAGACGACATATATAGTCCACTTAAGTTTTTACATACGAAATGGACGAATTATAGTCAATTTAATTTTTTATAAAAATTTTAAAAATGGACGATGTATAGTCCATTAAATTTTGTATATATAGCCAGTCCATTTAATTTTTTGCATAAAATATAGACGAAGTATAGTCCATAGAGTTGTTTGCATACGAATCGGACGATTTATAGTCGATAAAATTTTTTCATAAAAAATTGAAAAAAGACGATGTATAGTCCATTAAATTTTTTTCATAAAAAAATTTTTTGCATGAAAAATGGATGATGTATAGTTTATTAAATTCTTTGCACGAAAAGAAGACGACATATATAGTCCACTTAAGTTTTTACATACGAAATGGACGAATTATAGTCAATTAAATTTTTTATAAAAATTTTAAAAATGGACGATGTATAGTCCATTAAATTTTGTATATATAGCCAGTCCATTTAATTTTTTGCATAAAAAATAGACGAAGTATAGTCTATAGAGTTGTTTGCATACGAATCGGACGATTTATAGTCGATAAAATTTTTTCATAAAAAATTGAAAAAAGACGATGTATAGTCCATTAAATTTTTTTCATAAAAAAATTTTTTGCATGAAAAATGGATGATGTATAGTTTATTAAATTCTTTGCACGAAAAGAAGACGACATATATAGTCCACTTAAGTTTTTACATACGAAATGGACGAATTATAGTCAATTTAATTTTTTATAAAAATTTTAAAAATGGACGATGTATAGTCCATTAAATTTTGTATATATAGCCAGTCCATTTAATTTTTTGCATAAAAATAGACGAAGTATAGTCTATAGAGTTGTTTGCATACGAATCGGACGATTTATAGTCGATAAAATTTTTTCATAAAAAATTGAAAAAAGACGATGTATAGTCCATTAAATTTTTTTCATAAAAAAATTTTTTGCATGAAAAATGGATGATGTATAGTTTATTAAATTCTTTGCACGAAAAGAAGACGACATATATAGTCCACTTAAGTTTTTACATACGAAATGGACGAATTATAGTCAATTTAATTTTTTATAAAAATTTTAAAAATGGACGATGTATAGTCCATTAAATTTTGTATATATAGCCAGTCCATTTAATTTTTTGCATAAAAAATAGACGAAGTATAGTCTATAGAGTTGTTTGCATACGAATCGGACGATTTATAGTCGATAAAATTTTTTCATAAAAAATTGAAAAAAGACGATGTATAGTCCATTAAATTTTTTTCATAAAAAAATTTTTTGCATGAAAAATGGATGATGTATAGTTTATTAAATTCTTTGCACGAAAAGAAGACGACATATATAGTCCACTTAAGTTTTTACATACGAAATGGACGAATTATAGTCAATTTAATTTTTTATAAAAATTTTAAAAATGGACGATGTATAGTCCATTAAATTTTGTATATATAGCCAGTCCATTTAATTTTTTGCATAAAAAATAGACGAAGTATAGTCTATAGAGTTGTTTGCATACGAATCGAACGATTTATAGTCGATAAAATTTTTTCATAAAAAATTGAAAAAAGACGATGTATAGTCCATTAAATTTTTTTCATAAAAAAATTTTTTGCATGAAAAATGGATGATGTATAGTTTATTAAATTCTTTGCACGAAAAGAAGACGACATATATAGTCCACTTAAGTTTTTACATACGAAATGGACGAATTATAGTCAATTTAATTTTTTATAAAAATTTTAAAAATGGACGATGTATAGTCCATTAAATTTTGTATATATAGCCAGTCCATTTAATTTTTTGCATAAAAAATAGACGAAGTATAGTCTATAGAGTTGTTTGCATACGAATCGGACGATTTATAGTCGATAAAATTTTTTCATAAAAAATTGAAAAAAGACGATGTATAGTCCATTAAATTTTTTTCATAAAAAATTTTTTTGCATGAAAAATGGATGATGTATAGTTTATTAAATTCTTTGCATGAAAAGAAGACGACATATATAGTCCACTTAAGTTTTTACATACGAAATGGACGAATTATAGTCAATTTAATTTTTTATAAAAATTTTAAAAATGGACGATGTATAGTCCATTAAATTTTGTATATATAGCCAGTCCATTTAATTTTTTGCATAAAAAATAGACGAAGTATAGTCTATAGAGTTGTTTGCATACGAATCGGACGATTTATAGTCGATAAAATTTTTTCATAAAAAATTGAAAAAAGACGATGTATAGTCCATTAAATTTTTTTCATAAAAAAATTTTTTGCATGAAAAATGGATGATGTATAGTTTATTAAATTCTTTGCACGAAAAGAAGACGACATATATAGTCCACTTAAGTTTTTACATACGAAATGGACGAATTATAGTCAATTTAATTTTTTATAAAAATTTTAAAAATGGACGATGTATAGTCCATTAAATTTTGTATATATAGCCAGTCCATTTAATTTTTTGCATAAAAAATAGACGAAGTATAGTCTATAGAGTTGTTTGCATACGAATCGGACGATTTATAGTCGATAAAATTTTTTCATAAAAAATTGAAAAAAGACGATGTATAGTCCATTAAATTTTTTTCATAAAAAATTTTTTTGCATGAAAAATGGATGATGTATAGTTTATTAAATTCTTTGCACGAAAAGAAGACGACATATATAGTCCACTTAAGTTTTTACATACGAAATGGACGAATTATAGTCAATTTAATTTTTTATAAAAATTTTAAAAATGGACGATGTATAGTCCATTAAATTTTGTATATATAGCCAGTCCATTTAATTTTTTGCATAAAAAATAGACGAAGTATAGTCTATAGAGTTGTTTGCATACGAATCGGACGATTTATAGTCGATAAAATTTTTTCATAAAAAATTGAAAAAAGACGATGTATAGTCCATTAAATTTTTTTCATAAAAAAATTTTTTGCATGAAAAATGGATGATGTATAGTTTATTAAATTCTTTGCACGAAAAGAAGACGACATATATAGTCCACTTAAGTTTTTACATACGAAATGGACGAATTATAGTCAATTTAATTTTTTATAAAAATTTTAAAAATGGACGATGTATAGTCCATTAAATTTTGTATATATAGCCAGTCCATTTAATTTTTTGCATAAAAAATAGACGAAGTATAGTCTATAGAGTTGTTTGCATACGAATCGGACGATTTATAGTCGATAAAATTTTTTCATAAAAAATTGAAAAAAGACGATGTATAGTCCATTAAATTTTTTTCATAAAAAAATTTTTTGCATGAAAAATGGATGATGTATAGTTTATTAAATTCTTTGCACGAAAAGAAGACGACATATATAGTCCACTTAAGTTTTTACATACGAAATGGACGAATTATAGTCAATTTAATTTTTTATAAAAATTTTAAAAATGGACGATGTATAGTCCATTAAATTTTGTATATATAGCCAGTCCATTTAATTTTTTGCATAAAAAATAGACGAAGTATAGTCTATAGAGTTGTTTGCATACGAATCGGACGATTTATAGTCGATAAAATTTTTTCATAAAAAATTGAAAAAAGACGATGTATAGTCCATTAAATTTTTTTCATAAAAAATTTTTTTGCATGAAAAATGGATGATGTATAGTTTATTAAATTCTTTGCACGAAAAGAAGACGACATATATAGTCCACTTAAGTTTTTACATACGAAATGGACGAATTATAGTCAATTTAATTTTTTATAAAAATTTTAAAAATGGACGATGTATAGTCCATTAAATTTTGTATATATAGCCAGTCCATTTAATTTTTTGCATAAAAAATAGACGAAGTATAGTCTATAGAGTTGTTTGCATACGAATCGGACGATTTATAGTCGATAAAATTTTTTCATAAAAAATTGAAAAAAGACGATGTATAGTCCATTAAATTTTTTTCATAAAAAAATTTTTTGCATGAAAAATGGATGATGTATAGTTTATTAAATTCTTTGCACGAAAAGAAGACGACATATATAGTCCACTTAAGTTTTTACATACGAAATGGACGAATTATAGTCAATTTAATTTTTTATAAAAATTTTAAAAATGGACGATGTATAGTCCATTAAATTTTGTATATATAGCCAGTCCATTTAATTTTTTGCATAAAAAATAGACGAAGTATAGTCTATAGAGTTGTTTGCATATGAATCGGACGATTTATAGTCGATAAAATTTTTTCATAAAAAATTGAAAAAAGACGATGTATAGTCCATTAAATTGTTTTCATAAAAAAATTTTTTGCATGAAAAATGGATGATCTATAGTTTATTAAAAGAAGACGACATATATAGTCCACTTAAGTTTTTACATACGAAATGGACGAATTATAGTCAATTTAATTTTTTATAAAAATTTTAAAAATGGACGATGTATAGTCCATTAAATTTTGTATATATAGCCAGTCCATTTAATTTTTTGCATAAAAAATAGACGAAGTATAGTCTATAGAGTTGTTTACATACGAATCGGACGATTTATAGTCGATAAAATTTTTTCATAAAAAATTGAAAAAAAGACGATGTATAGTCCATTAAATTTTTTTCATAAAAAATTTTTTTGCATGAAAAATTAATGATGTATAGTTTATTAAATTCTTTGCACGAAAAGAAGATGACATATATAGTCCACTTAAGTTTTTACATACGAAATGGACGAATTATAGTCAATTTAATTTTTTATAAAAATTTTAAAAATGGACGATGTATAGTCCATTAAATTTTGTATATATAGCCAGTCCATTTAATTTTTTGCATAAAAAATAGACGAAGTATAGTCTATAGAGTTGTTTGCATACGAATCGGACGATTTATAGTCGATAAAATTTTTTCATAAAAAATTGAAAAAAGACGATGTATAGTCCATTAAATTTTTTTCATAAAAAAATTTTTTGCATGAAAAATAGATGATGTATAGTTTATTAAATTCTTTGCACGAAAAGAAGACGACATATATAGTCCACTTAAGTTTTTACATACGAAATGGACGAATTATAGTCAATTTAATTTTTTATAAAAATTTTAAAAATGGACGATGTATAGTCCATTAAATTTTGTATATATAGCCAGTCCATTTAATTTTTTGCATAAAAAATAGACGAAGTATAGTCTATAGAGTTGTTTGCATACGAATCGGACGATTTATAGTCGATAAAATTTTTTCATAAAAAATTGAAAAAAGACGATGTATAGTCCATTAAATTTTTTTCATAAAAAAATTTTTTGCATGAAAAATGGATGATGTATAGTTTATTAAATTCTTTGCACGAAAAGAAGACGACATATATAGTCCACTTAAGTTTTTACATACGAAATGGACGAATTATAGTCAATTTAATTTTTTATAAAAATTTTAAAAATGGACGATGTATAGTCCATTAAATTTTGTATATATAGCCAGTCCATTTAATTTTTTGCATAAAAAATAGACGAAGTATAGTCTATAGAGTTGTTTGCATACGAATCGGACGATTTATAGTCGATAAAATTTTTTCATAAAAAATTGAAAAAAGACGATGTATAGTCCATTAAATTTTTTTCATAAAAAAATTTTTTGCATGAAAAATGGATGATGTATATTTTATTAAATTCTTTGCACGAAAAGAAGACGACATATATAGTCCACTTAAGTTTTTACATACGAAATGGACGAATTATAGTCAATTTAATTTTTTATAAAAATTTTAAAAATGGACGATGTATAGTCCATTAAATTTTGTATATATAGCCAGTCCATTTAATTTTTTGCATAAAAAATAGACGAAGTATAGTCTATAGAGTTGTTTGCATACGAATCGGACGATTTATAGTCGATAAAATTTTTTCATAAAAAATTGAAAAAAGACGATGTATAGTCCATTAAATTTTTTTCATAAAAAATTTTTTTGCATGAAAAATGGATGATGTATAGTTTATTAAATTCTTTGCACGAAAAGAAGACGACATATATAGTCCACTTAAGTTTTTACATACGAAATGGACGAATTATAGTCAATTTAATTTTTTATAAAAATTTTAAAAATGGACGATGTATAGTCCATTAAATTTTGTATATATAGCCAGTCCATTTAATTTTTTGCATAAAAAATAGACGAAGTATAGTCTATAGAGTTGTTTGCATACGAATCGGACGATTTATAGTCGATAAAATTTTTTCATAAAAAATTGAAAAAAGACGATGTATAGTCCATTAAATTTTTTTCATAAAAAAATTTTTTGCATGAAAAATGGATGATGTATAGTTTATTAAATTCTTTGCACGAAAAGAAGACGACATATATAGTCCACTTAAGTTTTTACATACGAAATGGACGAATTATAGTCAATTTAATTTTTTATAAAAATTTTAAAAATGGACGATGTATAGTCCATTAAATTTTGTATATATAGCCAGTCCATTTAATTTTTTGCATAAAAAATAGACGAAGTATAGTCTATAGAGTTGTTTGCATATGAATCGGACGATTTATAGTCGATAAAATTTTTTCATAAAAAATTGAAAAAAGACGATGTATAGTCCATTAAATTTTTTTCATAAAAAAATTTTTTGCATGAAAAATGGATGATCTATAGTTTATTAAATTCTTTGCACGAAAAGAAGACGACATATATAGTCCACTTAAGTTTTTACATACGAAATGGACGAATTATAGTCAATTTAATTTTTTATAAAAATTTTAAAAATGGACGATGTATAGTCCATTAAATTTTGTATATATAGCCAGTCCATTTAATTTTTTGCATAAAAAATAGACGAAGTATAGTCTATAGAGTTGTTTGCATACGAATCGGACGATTTATAGTCGATAAAATTTTTTCATAAAAAATTGAAAAAAGACGATGTATAGTCCATTAAATTTTTTTCATAAAAAAATTTTTTGCATGAAAAATGGATGATGTATAGTTTATTAAATTCTTTGCACGAAAAGAAGACGACATATATAGTCCACTTAAGTTTTTACATACGAAATGGACGAATTATAGTCAATTTAATTTTTTATAAAAATTTTAAAAATGGACGATGTATAGTCCATTAAATTTTGTATATATAGCCAGTCCATTTAATTTTTTGCATAAAAAATAGACGAAGTATAGTCTATAGTGTTGTTTGCATATGAATCGGACGATTTATAGTCGATAAAATTTTTTCATAAAAAATTGAAAAAAGACGATGTATAGTCCATTAAATTTTTTTCATAAAAAAATTTTTTGCATGAAAAATGGATGATGTATAGTTTATTAAATTCTTTGCACGAAAAGAAGACGACATATATAGTCCACTTAAGTTTTTACATACGAAATGGACGAATTATAGTCAATTTAATTTTTTATAAAAATTTTAAAAATGGACGATGTATAGTCCATTAAATTTTGTATATATAGCCAGTCCATTTAATTTTTTGCATAAAAAATAGACGAAGTATAGTCTATAGAGTTGTTTGCATACGAATCGGACGATTTATAGTCGATAAAATTTTTTCATAAAAAATTGAAAAAAGACGATGTATAGTCCATTAAATTTTTTTCATAAAAAATTTTTTTGCATGAAAAATGGATGATGTATAGTTTATTAAATTCTTTGCACGAAAAGAAGACGACATATATAGTCCACTTAAGTTTTTACATACGAAATGGACGAATTATAGTCAATTTAATTTTTTATAAAAATTTTAAAAATGGACGATGTATAGTCCATTAAATTTTGTATATATAGCCAGTCCATTTAATTTTTTGCATAAAAAATAGACGAAGTATAGTCTATAGAGTTGTTTGCATACGAATCGGACGATTTATAGTCGATAAAATTTTTTCATAAAAAATTGAAAAAAGACGATGTATAGTCCATTAAATTTTTTTCATAAAAAAATTTTTTGCATGAAAAATAGATGATGTATAGTTTATTAAATTCTTTGCACGAAAAGAAGACGACATATATAGTCCACTTAAGTTTTTACATACGAAATGGACGAATTATAGTCAATTTAATTTTTTATAAAAATTTTAAAAATGGACGATGTATAGTCCATTAAATTTTGTATATATAGCCAGTCCATTTAATTTTTTGCATAAAAAATAGACGAAGTATAGTCTATAGAGTTGTTTGCATACGAATCGGACTATTTATAGTCGATAAAATTTTTTCATAAAAAATTGAAAAAAGACGATGTATAGTCCATTAAATTTTTTTCATAAAAAAATTTTTTGCATGAAAAATGGATGATGTATAGTTTATTAAATTCTTTGCACGAAAAGAAGACGACATATATAGTCCACTTAAGTTTTTACATACGAAATGGACGAATTATAGTCAATTTAATTTTTTATAAAAATTTTAAAAATGGACGATGTATAGTCCATTAAATTTTGTATATATAGCCAGTCCATTTAATTTTTTGCATAAAAAATAGACGAAGTATAGTCTATAGAGTTGTTTACATACGAATCGGACGATTTATAGTCGATAAAATTTTTTCATAAAAAATTGAAAAAAGACGATGTATAGTCCATTAAATTTTTTTCATAAAAAATTTTTTTGCATGAAAAATGGATGATGTATAGTTTATTAAATTCTTTGCACGAACAGAAGACGACATATATAGTCCACTTAAGTTTTTACATACGAAATGGACGAATTATAGTCAATTTAATTTTTTATAAAAATTTTAAAAATGGACGATGTATAGTCCATTAAATTTTGTATATATAGCCAGTCCATTTAATTTTTTGCATAAAAAATAGACGAAGTATAGTCTATAGAGTTGTTTGCATATGAATCGGACGATTTATAGTCGATAAAATTTTTTCATAAAAAATTTAAAAAAGACGATGTATAGTCCATTAAATTTTTTTCATAAAAAAATTTTTTGCATGAAAAATGGATGATCTATAGTTTATTAAATTCTTTGCACGAAAAGAAGACGACATATATAGTCCACTTAAGTTTTTACATACGAAATGGACGAATTATAGTCAATTTAATTTTTTATAAAAATTTTAAAAATGGACGATGTATAGTCCATTAAATTTTGTATATATAGCCAGTCCATTTAATTTTTTGCATAAAAAATAGACGAAGTATAGTCTATAGAGTTGTTTGCATACGAATCGGACGATTTATAGTCGATAAAATTTTTTCATAAAAAATTGAAAAAAGACGATGTATAGTCCATTAAATTTTTTTCATAAAAAAATTTTTTGCATGAAAAATGGATGATGTATAGTTTATTAAATTCTTTGCACGAAAAGAAGACGACATATATAGTCCACTTAAGTTTTTACATACGAAATGGACGAATTATAGTCAATTTAATTTTTTATAAAAATTTTAAAAATGGACGATGTATAGTCCATTAAATTTTGTATATATAGCCAGTCCATTTAATTTTTTGCATAAAAAATAGACGAAGTATAGTCTATAGTGTTGTTTGCATATGAATCGGACGATTTATAGTCGATAAAATTTTTTCATAAAAAATTGAAAAAAGACGATGTATAGTCCATTAAATTTTTTTCATAAAAAAATTTTTTGCATGAAAAATGGATGATGTATAGTTTATTAAATTCTTTGCACGAAAAGAAGACGACATATATAGTCCACTTAAGTTTTTACATACGAAATGGACGAATTATAGTCAATTTAATTTTTTATAAAAATTTTAAAAATGGACGATGTATAGTCCATTAAATTTTGTATATATAGCCAGTCCATTTAATTTTTTGCATAAAAAATAGACGAAGTATAGTCTATAGAGTTGTTTGCATACGAATCGGACGATTTATAGTCGATAAAATTTTTTCATAAAAAATTGAAAAAAGACGATGTATAGTCCATTAAATTTTTTTCATAAAAAACTTTTTTGCATGAAAAATGGATGATGTATAGTTTTTTAAATTCTTTGCACGAAAAGAAGACGACATATATAGTCCACTTAAGTTTTTACATACGAAATGGACGAATTATAGTCAATTTAATTTTTTATAAAAATTTTAAAAATGGACGATGTATAGTCCATTAAATTTTGTATATATAGCCAGTCCATTTAATTTTTTGCATAAAAAATAGACGAAGTATAGTCTATAGAGTTGTTTGCATACGAATCGGACGATTTATAGTCGATAAAATTTTTTCATAAAAAATTGAAAAAAGACGATGTATAGTCCATTAAATTTTTTTCATAAAAAAATTTTTTGCATGAAAAATAGATGATGTATAGTTTATTAAATTCTTTGCACGAAAAGAAGACGACATATATAGTCCACTTAAGTTTTTACATACGAAATGGACGAATTATAGTCAATTTAATTTTTTATAAAAATTTTAAAAATGGACGATGTATAGTCCATTAAATTTTGTATATATAGCCAGTCCATTTAATTTTTTGCATAAAAAATAGACGAAGTATAGTCTATAGTGTTGTTTGCATATGAATCGGACGATTTATAGTCGATAAAATTTTTTCATAAAAAATTGAAAAAAGACGATGTATAGTCCATTAAATTTTTTTCATAAAAAAATTTTTTGCATGAAAAATGGATGATGTATAGTTTATTAAATTCTTTGCACGAAAAGAAGACGACATATATAGTCCACTTAAGTTTTTACATACGAAATGGACGAATTATAGTCAATTTAATTTTTTATAAAAATTTTAAAAATGGACGATGTATAGTCCATTAAATTTTGTATATATAGCCAGTCCATTTAATTTTTTGCATAAAAAATAGACGAAGTATAGTCTATAGAGTTGTTTGCATACGAATCGGACGATTTATAGTCGATAAAATTTTTTCATAAAAAATTGAAAAAAGACGATGTATAGTCCATTAAATTTTTTTCATAAAAAATTTTTTTGCATGAAAAATGGATGATGTATAGTTTATTAAATTCTTTGCACGAAAAGAAGACGACATATATAGTCCACTTAAGTTTTTACATACGAAATGGACGAATTATAGTCAATTTAATTTTTTATAAAAATTTTAAAAATGGACGATGTATAGTCCATTAAATTTTGTATATATAGCCAGTCCATTTAATTTTTTGCATAAAAAATAGACGAAGTATAGTCTATAGAGTTGTTTGCATACGAATCGGACGATTTATAGTCGATAAAATTTTTTCATAAAAAATTGAAAAAAGACGATGTATAGTCCATTAAATTTTTTTCATAAAAAAATTTTTTGCATGAAAAATAGATGATGTATAGTTTATTAAATTCTTTGCACGAAAAGAAGACGACATATATAGTCCACTTAAGTTTTTACATACGAAATGGACGAATTATAGTCAATTTAATTTTTTATAAAAATTTTAAAAATGGACGATGTATAGTCCATTAAATTTTGTATATATAGCCAGTCCATTTAATTTTTTGCATAAAAAATAGACGAAGTATAGTCTATAGAGTTGTTTGCATACGAATCGGACTATTTATAGTCGATAAAATTTTTTCATAAAAAATTGAAAAAAGACGATGTATAGTCCATTAAATTTTTTTCATAAAAAAATTTTTTGCATGAAAAATGGATGATGTATAGTTTATTAAATTCTTTGCACGAAAAGAAGACGACATATATAGTCCACTTAAGTTTTTACATACGAAATGGACGAATTATAGTCAATTTAATTTTTTATAAAAATTTTAAAAATGGACGATGTATAGTCCATTAAATTTTGTATATATAGCCAGTCCATTTAATTTTTTGCATAAAAAATAGACGAAGTATAGTCTATAGAGTTGTTTACATACGAATCGGACGATTTATAGTCGATAAAATTTTTTCATAAAAAATTGAAAAAAGACGATGTATAGTCCATTAAATTTTTTTCATAAAAAATTTTTTTGCATGAAAAATGGATGATGTATAGTTTATTAAATTCTTTGCACGAACAGAAGACGACATATATAGTCCACTTAAGTTTTTACATACGAAATGGACGAATTATAGTCAATTTAATTTTTTATAAAAATTTTAAAAATGGACGATGTATAGTCCATTAAATTTTGTATATATAGCCAGTCCATTTAATTTTTTGCATAAAAAATAGACGAAGTATAGTCTATAGAGTTGTTTGCATATGAATCGGACGATTTATAGTCGATAAAATTTTTTCATAAAAAATTGAAAAAAGACGATGTATAGTCCATTAAATTTTTTTCATAAAAAAATTTTTTGCATGAAAAATGGATGATCTATAGTTTATTAAATTCTTTGCACGAAAAGAAGACGACATATATAGTCCACTTAAGTTTTTACATACGAAATGGACGAATTATAGTCAATTTAATTTTTTATAAAAATTTTAAAAATGGACGATGTATAGTCCATTAAATTTTGTATATATAGCCAGTCCATTTAATTTTTTGCATAAAAAATAGACGAAGTATAGTCTATAGAGTTGTTTGCATACGAATCGGACGATTTATAGTCGATAAAATTTTTTCATAAAAAATTGAAAAAAGACGATGTATAGTCCATTAAATTTTTTTCATAAAAAAATTTTTTGCATGAAAAATGGATGATGTATAGTTTATTAAATTCTTTGCACGAAAAGAAGACGACATATATAGTCCACTTAAGTTTTTACATACGAAATGGACGAATTATAGTCAATTTAATTTTTTATAAAAATTTTAAAAATGGACGATGTATAGTCCATTAAATTTTGTATATATAGCCAGTCCATTTAATTTTTTGCATAAAAAATAGACGAAGTATAGTCTATAGAGTTGTTTGCATACGAATCGGACGATTTATAGTCGATAAAATTTTTTCATAAAAAATTGAAAAAAGACGATGTATAGTCCATTAAATTTTTTTCATAAAAAACTTTTTTGCATGAAAAATGGATGATGTATAGTTTTTTAAATTCTTTGCACGAAAAGAAGACGACATATATAGTCCACTTAAGTTTTTACATACGAAATGGACGAATTATAGTCAATTTAATTTTTTATAAAAATTTTAAAAATGGACGATGTATAGTCCATTAAATTTTGTATATATAGCCAGTCCATTTAATTTTTTGCATAAAAAATAGACGAAGTATAGTCTATAGAGCTGTTTGCATACGAATCGGACGATTTATAGTCGATAAAATTTTTTCATAAAAAATTGAAAAAAGACGATGTATAGTCCATTAAATTTTTTTCATAAAAAAATTTTTTGCATGAAAAATGGATGATGTATAGTTTATTAAATTCTTTGCACGAAAAGAAGACGACATATATAGTCCACTTAAGTTTTTACATACGAAATGGACGAATTATAGTCAATTTAATTTTTTATAAAAATTTTAAAAATGGACGATGTATAGTCCATTAAATTTTGTATATATAGCCAGTCCATTTAATTTTTTGCATAAAAAATAGACGAAGTATAGTCTATAGAGTTGTTTGCATACGAATCGGACGATTTATAGTCGATAAAATTTTTTCATAAAAAATTGAAAAAAGACGATGTATAGTCCATTAAATTTTTTTCATAAAAAAATTTTTTGCATGAAAAATGGATGATGTATAGTTTATTAAATTCTTTGCACGAAAAGAAGACGACATATATAGTCCACTTAAGTTTTTACATACGAAATGGACGAATTATAGTCAATTTAATTTTTTATAAAAATTTTAAAAATGGACGATGTATAGTCCATTAAATTTTGTATATATAGCCAGTCCATTTAATTTTTTGCATAAAAAATAGACGAAGTATAGTCTATAGAGTTGTTTGCATACGAATCGGACGATTTATAGTCGATAAAATTTTTTCATAAAAAATTGAAAAAAGACGATGTATAGTCCATTAAATTTTTTTCATAAAAAAATTTTTTGGATGAAAAATGGATGATGTATAGTTTATTAAATTCTTTGCACGAAAAGAAGACGACATATATAGTCCACTTAAGTTTTTACATACGAAATGGACGAATTATAGTCAATTTAATTTTTTATAAAAATTTTAAAAATGGACGATGTATAGTCCATTAAATTTTGTATATATAGCCAGTCCATTTAATTTTTTGCATAAAAAATAGACGAAGTATAGTCTATAGAGTTGTTTGCATACGAATCGGACGATTTATAGTCGATAAAATTTTTTCATAAAAAATTGAAAAAAGACGATGTATAGTCCATTAAATTTTTTTCATAAAAAAATTTTTTGCATGAAAAATGGATGATGTATAGTTTACTAAATTCTTTGCACGAAAAGAAGACGACATATATAGTCCACTTAAGTTTTTACATACGAAATGGACGAATTATAGTCAATTTAATTTTTTATAAAAATTTTAAAAATGGACGATGTATAGTCCATTAAATTTTGTATATATAGCCAGTCCATTTAATTTTTTGCATAAAAAATAGACGAAGTATAGTCTATAGAGTTGTTTGCATACGAATCGGACGATTTATAGTCGATAAAATTTTTTCATAAAAAATTGAAAAAAGACGATGTATAGTCCATTAAATTTTTTTCATAAAAAAATTTTTTGCATGAAAAATGGATGATGTATAGTTTATTAAATTCTTTGCACGAAAAGAAGACGACATATATAGTCCACTTAAGTTTTTACATACGAAATGGACGAATTATAGTCAATTTAATTTTTTATAAAAATTTTAAAAATGGACGATGTATAGTCCATTAAATTTTGTATATATAGCCAGTCCATTTAATTTTTTGCATAAAAAATAGACGAAGTATAGTCTATTGAGTTGTTTACATACGAATCGGACGATTTATAGTCGATAAAATTTTTTCATAAAAAATTGAAAAAAAGACGATGTATAGTCCATTAAATTTTTTTCATAAAAAATTTTTTTGCATGAAAAATTAATGATGTATAGTTTATTAAATTCTTTGCACGAAAAGAAGATGACATATATAGTCCACTTAAGTTTTTACATACGAAATGGACGAATTATAGTCAATTTAATTTTTTATAAAAATTTTAAAAATGGACGATGTATAGTCCATTAAATTTTGTATATATAGCCAGTCCATTTAATTTTTTGCATAAAAAATAGACGAAGTATAGTCTATAGAGTTGTTTGCATACGAATCGGACGATTTATAGTCGATAAAATTTTTTCATAAAAAATTGAAAAAAGACGATGTATAGTCCATTAAATTTTTTTCATAAAAAAATTTTTTGCATGAAAAATGGATGATGTATAGTTTATTAAATTCTTTGCACGAAAAGAAGACGACATATATAGTCCACTTAAGTTTTTACATACGAAATGGACGAATTATAGTCAATTTAATTTTTTATAAAAATTTTAAAAATGGACGATGTATAGACCATTAAATTTTGTATATATAGCCAGTCCATTTAATTTTTTGCATAAAAAATAGACGACGTATAGTCTATAGAGTTGTTTACATACGAATCGGACGATTTATAGTCGATAAAATTTTTTCATAAAAAATTGAAAAAAAGACGATGTATAGTCCATTAAATTTTTTTCATAAAAAAATTTTTTGCATGAAAAATGGATGATGTATAGTTTATTAAATTCTTTGCACGAAAAGAAGACGACATATATAGTCCACTTAAGTTTTTACATACGAAATGGACGAATTATAGTCAATTTAATTTTTTATAAAAATTTTAAAAATGGACCATGTATAGTCCATTAAATTTTGTATATATAGCCAGTCCATTTAATTTTTTGCATAAAAAATAGACGAAGTATAGTCTATAGAGTTGTTTGCATATGAATCGGACGATTTATAGTCGATAAAATTTTTTCATAAAAAATTGAAAAAAGACGATGTATAGTCCATTAAATTTTTTTCATAAAAAAATTTTTTGCATGAAAAATGGATGATGTATAGTTTAGTAAATTCTTTGCACGAAAAGAAGACGACATATATAGTCCACTTAAGTTTTTACATACGAAATGGACGAATTATAGTCAATTTAATTTTTTATAAAAATTTTAAAAATGGACGATGTATAGTCCATTAAATTTTGTATATATAGCCAGTCCATTTAATTTTTTTGCATAAAAAATAGACGAAGTATAGTCTATAGAGTTGTTTGCATACGAATCGGACGATTTATAGTCGATAAAATTTTTTCATAAAAAATTGAAAAAAGACGATGTATAGTCCATTAAATTTTTTTCATAAAAAAATTTTTTGCATGAAAAATGGATGATGTATAGTTTATTAAATTCTTTGCACGAAAAGAAGACGACATATATAGTCCACTTAAGTTTTTACATACGAAATGGACGAATTATAGTCAATTTAATTTTTTATAAAAATTTTAAAAATGGACGATGTATAGTCCATTAAATTTTGTATATATAGCCAGTCCATTTAATTTTTTGCATAAAAAATAGACGAAGTATAGTCTATAGAGTTGTTTACATACGAATTGGACGATTTATAGTCGATAAAATTTTTTCATAAAAAATTGAAAAAAAGACGATGTATAGTCCATTAAATTTTTTTCATAAAAAAATTTTTTGCATGAAAAATGGATGATGTATAGTTTATTAAATTCTTTGCACGAAAAGAAGACGACATATATAGTCCACTTAAGTTTTTACATACGAAATGGACGAATTATAGTCAATTTAATTTTTTATAAAAATTTTAAAAATGGACGATGTATAGTCCATTAAATTTTGTATATATAGCCAGTCCATTTAATTTTTTGCATAAAAAATAGACGAAGTATAGTCTATTGAGTTGTTTACATACGAATCGGACGATTTATAGTCGATAAAATTTTTTCATAAAAAATTGAAAAAAAGACGATGTATAGTCCATTAAATTTTTTTCATAAAAAATTTTTTTGCATGAAAAATTAATGATGTATAGTTTATTAAATTCTTTGCACGAAAAGAAGATGACATATATAGTCCACTTAAGTTTTTACATACGAAATGGACGAATTATAGTCAATTTAATTTTTTATAAAAATTTTAAAAATGGACGATGTATAGTCCATTAAATTTTGTATATATAGCCAGTCCATTTAATTTTTTGCATAAAAAATAGACGAAGTATAGTCTATAGAGTTGTTTGCATACGAATCGGACGATTTATAGTCGATAAAATTTTTTCATAAAAAATTGAAAAAAGACGATGTATAGTCCATTAAATTTTTTTCATAAAAAATTTTTTTGCATGAAAAATGGATGATGTATAGTTTATTAAATTCTTTGCACGAAAAGAAGACGACATATATAGTCCACTTAAGTTTTTACATACGAAATGGACGAATTATAGTCAATTTAATTTTTTATAAAAATTTTAAAAATGGACGATGTATAGTCCATTAAATTTTGTATATATAGCCAGTCCATTTAATTTTTTGCATAAAAAATAGACGAAGTATAGTCTATAGAGTTGTTTACATACGAATCGGACGATTTATAGTCGATAAAATTTTTTCATAAAAAATTGAAAAAAAGACGATGTATAGTCCATTAAATTTTTTTCATAAAAAAATTTTTTGCATGAAAAATGGATGATGTATAGTTTATTAAATTCTTTGCACGAAAAGAAGACGACATATATAGTCCACTTAAGTTTTTACATACGAAATGGACGAATTATAGTCAATTTAATTTTTTATAAAAATTTTAAAAATGGACGATGTATAGTCCATTAAATTTTGTATATATAGCCAGTCCATTTAATTTTTTGCATAAAAAATAGACGAAGTATAGTCTATAGAGTTGTTTGCATACGAATCGGACGATTTATAGTCGATAAAATTTTTTCATAAAAAATTGAAAAAAGACGATGTATAGTCCATTAAATTTTTTTCATAAAAAAATTTTTTGCATGAAAAATGGATGATGTATAGTTTATTAAATTCTTTGCACGAAAAGAAGACGACATATATAGTCCACTTAAGTTTTTACATACGAAATGGACGAATTATAGTCAATTTAATTTTTTATAAAAATTTTAAAAATGGACGATGTATAGACCATTAAATTTTGTATATATAGCCAGTCCATTTAATTTTTTGCATAAAAAATAGACGACGTATAGTCTATAGAGTTGTTTACATACGAATCGGACGATTTATAGTCGATAAAATTTTTTCATAAAAAATTGAAAAAAAGACGATGTATAGTCCATTAAATTTTTTTCATAAAAAAATTTTTTGCATGAAAAATGGATGATGTATAGTTTATTAAATTCTTTGCACGAAAAGAAGACGACATATATAGTCCACTTAAGTTTTTACATACGAAATGGACGAATTATAGTCAATTTAATTTTTTATAAAAATTTTAAAAATGGACCATGTATAGTCCATTAAATTTTGTATATATAGCCAGTCCATTTAATTTTTTGCATAAAAAATAGACGAAGTATAGTCTATAGAGTTGTTTGCATATGAATCGGACGATTTATAGTCGATAAAATTTTTTCATAAAAAATTGAAAAAAGACGATGTATAGTCCATTAAATTTTTTTCATAAAAAAATTTTTTGCATGAAAAATGGATGATGTATAGTTTAGTAAATTCTTTGCACGAAAAGAAGACGACATATATAGTCCACTTAAGTTTTTACATACGAAATGGACGAATTATAGTCAATTTAATTTTTTATAAAAATTTTAAAAATGGACGATGTATAGTCCATTAAATTTTGTATATATAGCCAGTCCATTTAATTTTTTTGCATAAAAAATAGACGAAGTATAGTCTATAGAGTTGTTTGCATACGAATCGGACGATTTATAGTCGATAAAATTTTTTCATAAAAAATTGAAAAAAGACGATGTATAGTCCATTAAATTTTTTTCATAAAAAAATTTTTTGCATGAAAAATGGATGATGTATAGTTTATTAAATTCTTTGCACGAAAAGAAGACGACATATATAGTCCACTTAAGTTTTTACATACGAAATGGACGAATTATAGTCAATTTAATTTTTTATAAAAATTTTAAAAATGGACGATGTATAGTCCATTAAATTTTGTATATATAGCCAGTCCATTTAATTTTTTGCATAAAAAATAGACGAAGTATAGTCTATAGAGTTGTTTACATACGAATTGGACGATTTATAGTCGATAAAATTTTTTCATAAAAAATTGAAAAAAGACGATGTATAGTCCATTAAATTTTTTTCATAAAAAATTTTTTTGCATGAAAAATTAATGATGTATAGTTTATTAAATTCTTTGCACGAAAAGAAGATGACATATATAGTCCACTTAAGTTTTTACATACGAAATGGACGAATTATAGTCAATTTAATTTTTTATAAAAATTTTAAAAATGGACGATGTATAGTCCATTAAATTTTGTATATATAGCCAGTCCATTTAATTTTTTGCATAAAAAATAGACGAAGTATAGTCTATAGAGTTGTTTGCATACGAATCGGACGATTTATAGTCGATAAAATTTTTTCATAAAAAATTGAAAAAAGACGATGTATAGTCCATTAAATTTTTTTCATAAAAAAATTTTTTGCATGAAAAATGGATGATGTATAGTTTATTAAATTCTTTGCACGAAAAGAAGACGACATATATAGTCCACTTAAGTTTTTACATACGAAATGGACGAATTATAGTCAATTTAATTTTTTATAAAAATTTTAAAAATGGACGATGTATAGTCCATTAAATTTTGTATATATAGCCAGTCCATTTAATTTTTTGCATAAAAAATAGACGAAGTATAGTCTATAGAGTTGTTTACATACGAATCGGACGATTTATAGTCGATAAAATTTTTTCATAAAAAATTGAAAAAAAGACGATGTATAGTCCATTAAATTTTTTTCATAAAAAATTTTTTTGCATGAAAAATTAATGATGTATAGTTTATTAAATTCTTTGCACGAAAAGAAGATGACATATATAGTCCACTTAAGTTTTTACATACGAAATGGACGAATTATAGTCAATTTAATTTTTTATAAAAATTTTAAAAATGGACGATGTATAGTCCATTAAATTTTGTATATATAGCCAGTCCATTTAATTTTTTGCATAAAAAATAGACGAAGTATAGTCTATAGAGTTGTTTGCATACGAATCGGACGATTTATAGTCGATAAAATTTTTTCATAAAAAATTGAAAAAAGACGATGTATAGTCCATTAAATTTTTTTCATAAAAAAATTTTTTGCATGAAAAATAGATGATGTATAGTTTATTAAATTCTTTGCACGAAAAGAAGACGACATATATAGTCCACTTAAGTTTTTACATACGAAATGGACGAATTATAGTCAATTTAATTTTTTATAAAAATTTTAAAAATGGACGATGTATAGTCCATTAAATTTTGTATATATAGCCAGTCCATTTAATTTTTTGCATAAAAAATAGACGAAGTATAGTCTATAGAGTTGTTTGCATACGAATCGGACGATTTATAGTCGATAAAATTTTTTCATAAAAAATTGAAAAAAGACGATGTATAGTCCATTAAATTTTTTTCATAAAAAAATTTTTTGCATGAAAAATGGATGATGTATAGTTTATTAAATTCTTTTCACGAAAAGAAGACGACATATATAGTCCACTTAAGTTTTTACATACGAAATGGACGAATTATAGTCAATTTAATTTTTTATAAAAATTTTAAAAATGGACGATGTATAGTCCATTAAATTTTGTATATATAGCCAGTCCATTTAATTTTTTGCATAAAAAATAGACGAAGTATAGTCTATAGAGTTGTTTACATACGAATCGGACGATTTATAGTCGATAAAATTTTTTCATAAAAAATTGAAAAAAAGACGATGTATAGTCCATTAAATTTTTTTCATAAAAAATTTTTTTGCATGAAAAATTAATGATGTATAGTTTATTAAATTCTTTGCACGAAAAGAAGATGACATATATAGTCCACTTAAGTTTTTACATACGAAATGGACGAATTATAGTCAATTTAATTTTTTATAAAAATTTTAAAAATGGACGATGTATAGTCCATTAAATTTTGTATATATAGCCAGTCCATTTAATTTTTTGCATAAAAAATAGACGAAGTATAGTCTATAGAGTTGTTTGCATACGAATCGGACGATTTATAGTCGATAAAATTTTTTCATAAAAAATTGAAAAAAGACGATGTATAGTCCATTAAATTTTTTTCATAAAAAAATTTTTTGCATGAAAAATAGATGATGTATAGTTTATTAAATTCTTTGCACGAAAAGAAGACGACATATATAGTCCACTTAAGTTTTTACATACGAAATGGACGAATTATAGTCAATTTAATTTTTTATAAAAATTTTAAAAATGGACGATGTATAGTCCATTAAATTTTGTATATATAGCCAGTCCATTTAATTTTTTGCATAAAAAATAGACGAAGTATAGTCTATAGAGTTGTTTGCATACGAATCGGACGATTTATAGTCAATAAAATTTTTTCATAAAAAATTGAAAAAAGACGATGTATAGTCCATTAAATTTTTTTCATAAAAAAATTTTTTGCATGAAAAATGGATGATGTATAGTTTATTAAATTCTTTGCACGAAAAGAAGACGACATATATAGTCCACTTAAGTTTTTACATACGAAATGGACGAATTATAGTCAATTTAATTTTTTATAAAAATTTTAAAAATGGACGATGTATAGTCCATTAAATTTTGTATATATAGCCAGTCCATTTAATTTTTTGCATAAAAAATAGACGAAGTATAGTCTATAGAGTTGTTTACATACGAATCGGACGATTTATAGTCGATAAAATTTTTTCATAAAAAATTGAAAAAAAGACGATGTATAGTCCATTAAATTTTTTTCATAAAAAATTTTTTTGCATGAAAAATTAATGATGTATAATTTATTAAATTCTTTGCACGAAAAGAAGATGACATATATAGTCCACTTAAGTTTTTACATACGAAATGGACGAATTATAGTCAATTTAATTTTTTATAAAAATTTTAAAAATGGACGATGTATAGTCCATTAAATTTTGTATATATAGCCAGTCCATTTAATTTTTTGCATAAAAAATAGACGAAGTATAGTCTATAGAGTTGTTTGCATACGAATTGGACGATTTATAGTCGATAAAATTTTTTCATAAAAAATTGAAAAAAGACGATGTATAGTCCATTAAATTTTTTTCATAAAAAAATTTTTTGCATGAAAAATAGATGATGTATAGTTTATTAAATTCTTTGCACGAAAAGAAGACGACATATATAGTCCACTTAAGTTTTTACATACGAAATGGACGAATTATAGTCAATTTAATTTTTTATAAAAATTTTAAAAATGGACGATGTATAGTCCATTAAATTTTGTATATATAGCCAGTCCATTTAATTTTTTGCATAAAAAATAGACGAAGTATAGTCTATAGAGTTGTTTACATACGAATCGGACGATTTATAGTCGATAAAATTTTTTCATAAAAAATTTAAAAAAAGACGATGTATAGTCCATTAAATTTTTTTCATAAAAAATTTTTTTGCATGAAAAATTAATGATGTATAGTTTATTAAATTCTTTGCACGAAAAGAAGACGACATATATAGTCCACTTAAGTTTTTACATACGAAATGGACGAATTATAGTCAATTTAATTTTTTATAAAAATTTTAAAAATGGACGATGTATAGTCCATTAAATTTTGTATATATAGCCAGTCCATTTAATTTTTTGCATAAAAAATAGACGAAGTATAGTCTATAGAGTTGTTTGCATACGAATCGGATGATTTATAGTCGATAAAATTTTTTCATAAAAAATTGAAAAAAGACGATGTATAGTCCATTAAATTTTTTTCATAAAAAAATTTTTTGCGTGAAAAATGGATGATGTATAGTTTATTAAATTCTTTGCACGAAAAGAAGACGACATATATAGTCCACTTAAGTTTTTACATACGAAATGGACGAATTATAGTCAATTTAATTTTTTATAAAAATTTTAAAAATGGACGATGTATAGTCCATTAAATTTTGTATATATAGCCAGTCCATTTAATTTTTTGCATAAAAAATAGACGAAGTGTAGTCTATAGAGTTGTTTGCATACGAATCGGACGATTTATAGTCGATAAAATTTTTTCATAAAAAATTGAAAAAAGACGATGTATAGTCCATTAAATTTTTTTCATAAAAAAATTTTTTGCATGAAAAATAGATGATGTATAGTTTATTAAATTCTTTGCACGAAAAGAAGACGACATATATAGTCCACTTAAGTTTTTACATACGAAATGGACGAATTATAGTCAATTTAATTTTTTATAAAAATTTTAAAAATGGACGATGTATAGTCCATTAAATTTTGTTTATATAGCCAGTCCATTTAATTTTTTGCATAAAAAATAGACGAAGTATAGTCTATAGAGTTGTTTGCATACGAATCGGACGATTTATAGTCGATAAAATTTTTTCATAAAAAATTGAAAAAAGACGATGTATAGTCCATTAAATTTTTTTCATAAAAAAATTTTTTGCATGAAAAATGGATGATGTATAGTTTATTAAATTCTTTGCACGAAAAGAAGACGACATATATAGTCCACTTAAGTTTTTACATACGAAATGGACGAATTATAGTCAATTTAATTTTTTATAAAAATTTTAAAAATGGACGATGTATAGTCCATTAAATTTTGTATATATAGCCAGTCCATTTAATTTTTTGCATAAAAAATAGACGAAGTATAGTCTATAGAGTTGTTTACATACGAATCGGACGATTTATAGTCGATAAAATTTTTTCATAAAAAATTGAAAAAAAGACGATGTATAGTCCATTAAATTTTTTTCATAAAAAATTTTTTTGCATGAAAAATTAATGATGTATAGTTTATTAAATTCTTTGCACGAAAAGAAGATGACATATATAGTCCACTTAAGTTTTTACATACGAAATGGACGAATTATAGTCAATTTAATTTTTTATAAAAATTTTAAAAATGGACGATGTATAGTCCATTAAATTTTGTATATATAGCCAGTCCATTTAATTTTTTGCATAAAAAATAGACGAAGTATAGTCTATAGAGTTGTTTGCATACGAATCGGACGATTTATAGTCGATAAAATTTTTTCATAAAAAATTGAAAAAAGACGATGTATAGTCCATTAAATTTTTTTCATAAAAAAATTTTTTGCATGAAAAATAGATGATGTATAGTTTATTAAATTCTTTGCACGAAAAGAAGACGACATATATAGTCCACTTAAGTTTTTACATACGAAATGGACGAATTATAGTCAATTTAATTTTTTATAAAAATTTTAAAAATGGACGATGTATAGTCCATTAAGTTTTGTATATATAGCCAGTCCATTTAATTTTTTGCATAAAAAATAGACGAAGTATAGTCTATAGAGTTGTTTGCATACGAATCGGACGATTTATAGTCGATAAAATTTTTTCATAAAAAATTGAAAAAAGACGATGTATAGTCCATTAAATTTTTTTCATAAAAAAATTTTTTGCATGAAAAATGGATGATGTATAGTTTATTAAATTCTTTGCACGAAAAGAAGACGACATATATAGTCCACTTAAGTTTTTACATACGAAATGGACGAATTATAGTCAATTTAATTTTTTATAAAAATTTTAAAAATGGACGATGTATAGTCCATTAAATTTTGTATATATAGCTAGTCCATTTAATTTTTTGCATAAAAAATAGACGAAGTATAGTCTATAGAGTTGTTTACATACGAATCGGACGATTTATAGTCGATAAAATTTTTTCATAAAAAATTGAAAAAAAGACGATGTATAGTCCATTAAATTTTTTTCATAAAAAATTTTTTTGCATGAAAAATTAATGATGTATAGTTTATTAAATTCTTTGCACGAAAAGAAGACGACATATATAGTCCACTTAAGTTTTTACATACGAAATGGCCGAATTATAGTCAATTTAATTTTTTATAAAAATTTAAAAAACGGACGATGTATAGTCCATTAAATTTTGTATATATAGCCAGTCCATTTAATTTTTTGCATAAAAAATAGACGAAGTATAGTCTATAGAGTTGTTTGCATACGATTCGGACGATTTATAGTCGATAAAATTTTTTCATAAAAAATTGAAAAAAGACGATGTATAGTCCATTAAATTTTTTTCATAAAAAAATTTTTTGCATGAAAAATGTATGATGTATAGTTTATTAAATTCTTTGCACGAAAAGAAGACGACATATATAGTCCACTTAAGTTTTTACATACGAAATGGACGAATTATAGTCAATTTAATTTTTTATAAAAATTTTAAAAATGGACGATGTATAGTCCATTAAATTTTGTATATATAGCCAGTCCATTTAATTTTATGCATAAAAAATAGACGAAGTATAGTCTATAGAGTTGTTTGCATACGAATCGGACGATTTATAGTCGATAAAATTTTTTCATAAAAAATTGAAAAAAGACGATGTATAGTCCATTAAATTTTTTTCATAAAAAAATTTTTTGCATGAAAAATAGATGATGTATAGTTTATTAAATTCTTTGCACGAAAAGAAGACGACATATATAGTCCACTTAAGTTTTTACATACGAAATGGACGAATTATAGTCAATTTAATTTTTTATAAAAATTTTAAAAATGGACGATGTATAGTCCATTAAATTTTGTATATATAGCCAGTCCATTTAATTTTTTGCATAAAAAATAGACGAAGTATAGTCTATAGAGTTGTTTGCATACGAATCGGACGATTTATAGTCGATAAAATTTTTTCATAAAAAATTGAAAAAAGACGATGTATAGTCCATTAAATTTTTTTCATAAAAAAATTTTTTGCATGAAAAATGGATGATGTATAGTTTATTAAATTCTTTGCACGAAAAGAAGACGACATATATAGTCCACTTAAGTTTTTACATACGAAATGGAATAATTATAGTCAATTTAATTTTTTATAAAAATTTTAAAAATGGACGATGTATAGTCCATTAAATTTTGTATATATAGCCAGTCCATTTAATTTTTTGCATAAAAAATAGACGAAGTATAGTCTATAGAGTTGTTTACATACGAATCGGACGATTTATAGTCGATAAAATTTTTTCATAAAAAATTGAAAAAAAGACGATGTATAGTCCATTAAATTTTTTTCATAAAAAATTTTTTTGCATGAAAAATTAATGATGTATAGTTTATTAAATTCTTTGCACGAAAAGAAGATGACATATATAGTCCTCTTAAGTTTTTACATACGAAATGGACGAATTATAGTCAATTTAATTTTTTATAAAAATTTTAAAAATGGACGATGTATAGTCCATTAAATTTTGTATATATAGCCAGTCCATTTAATTTTTTGCATAAAAAATAGACGAAGTATAGTCTATAGAGTTGTTTGCATACGAATCGGACGATTTATAGTCGATAAAATTTTTTCATAAAAAATTGAAAAAAGACGATGTATAGTCCATTAAATTTTTTTCATAAAAAAATTTTTTGCATGAAAAATAGATGATGTATAGTTTATTAAATTCTTTGCACGAAAAGAAGACGACATATATAGTCCACTTAAGTTTTTACATACGAAATGGACGAATTATAGTCAATTTAATTTTTTATAAAAATTTTAAAAATGGACGATGTATAGTCCATTAAATTTTGTATATATAGCCAGTCCATTTAATTTTTTGCATAAAAAATAGACGAAGTATAGTCTATAGAGTTGTTTGCATACGAATCGGACGATTTATAGTCGATAAAATTTTTTCATAAAAAATTGAAAAAAGACGATGTATACTCCATTAAATTTTTTCATAAAAAAATTTTTTGCATGAAAAATGGATGATGTATAGTTTATTAAATTCTTTGCACGAAAAGAAGACGACATATATAGTCCACTTAAGTTTTTACATACGAAATGGACGAATTATAGTCAATTTAATTTTTTATAAAAATTTTAAAAATGGACGATGTATAGTCCATTAAATTTTGTATATATAGCCAGTCCATTTAATTTTTTGCATAAAAAATAGACGAAGTATAGTCTATAGAGTTGTTTGCATACGAATCGGACGATTTATAGTCGATAAAATTTTTTCATAAAAAATTGAAAAAAGACGATGTATAGTCCATTAAATTTTTTTCATAAAAAAATTTTTTGCATGAAAAATGGATGATGTATAGTTTATTAAATTCTTTGCACGAAAAGAAGACGACATATATAGTCCACTTAAGTTTTTACATACGAAATGGACGAATTATAGTCAATTTAATTTTTTATAAAAATTTTAAAAATGGACGATGTATAGTCCATTAAATTTTGTATATATAGCCAGTCCATTTAATTTTTTGCATAAAAAATAGACGAAGTATAGTTTATAGAGTTGTTTGCATATGAATCGGACGATTTATAGTCGATAAAATTTTTTCATAAAAAATTGAAAAAAGACGATGTATAGTCCATTAAATTTTTTTCATAAAAAAATTTTTTGCATGAAAAATGGATGATGTATAGTTTATTAAATTCTTTGCACGAAAAGAAGACGACATATATAGTCCACTTAAGTTTTTACATACGAAATGGACGAATTATAGTCAATTTAATTTTTTATAAAAATTTTAAAAATGGACGATGTATAGTCCATTAAATTTTGTATATATAGCCAGTCCATTTAATTTTTTGCATAAAAAATAGACGAAGTATAGTCTATAGAGTTGTTTGCATACGAATCGGACGATTTATAGTCGATAAAATTTTTTCATAAAAAATTGAAAAAAGACGATGTATAGTCCATTAAATTTTTTTCATAAAAAAATTTTTTGCATGAAAAATGGATGATGTATAGTTTATTAAATTCTTTGCACGAAAAGAAGACGACATATATAGTCCACTTAAGTTTTTACATACGAAATGGACGAATTATAGTCAATTTAATTTTTTATAAAAATTTTAAAAATGGACGATGTATAGTCCATTAAATTTTGTATATATAGCCAGTCCATTTAATTTTTTGCATAAAAAATAGACGAAGTATAGTCTATAGAGTTGTTTACATACGAATCGGACGATTTATAGTCGATAAAATTTTTTCATAAAAAATTTAAAAAAAGACGATGTATAGTCCATTAAATTTTTTTCATAAAAAATTTTTTTGCATGAAAAATTAATGATGTATAATTTATTAAATTCTTTGCACGAAAAGAAGATGACATATATAGTCCACTTAAGTTTTTACATACGAAATGGACGAATTATAGTCAATTTAATTTTTTATAAAAATTTTAAAAATGGACGATGTATAGTCCATTAAATTTTGTATATATAGCCAGTCCATTTAATTTTTTGCATAAAAAATAGACGAAGTATAGTCTATAGAGTTGTTTGCATACGAATCGGACGATTTATAGTCGATAAAATTTTTTCATAAAAAATTGAAAAAAGACGATGTATAGTCCATTAAATTTTTTTCATAAAAAAATTTTTTGCATGAAAAATGGATGATGTATAGTTTATTAAATTCTTTGCACGAAAAGAAGACGACATATATAGTCCACTTAAGTTTTTACATACGAAATGGACGAATTATAGTCAATTTAATTTTTTATAAAAATTTTAAAAATGGACGATGTATAGTCCATTAAATTTTGTATATATAGCCAGTCCATTTAATTTTTTGCATAAAAAATAGACGAAGTATAGTCTATAGAGTTGTTTGCATACGAATCGGACGATTTATAGTCGATAAAATTTTTTCATAAAAAATTGAAAAAAGACGATGTATACTCCATTAAATTTTTTCATAAAAAAATTTTTTGCATGAAAAATGGATGATGTATAGTTTATTAAATTCTTTGCACGAAAAGAAGACGACATATATAGTCCACTTAAGTTTTTACATACGAAATGGACGAATTATAGTCAATTTAATTTTTTATAAAAATTTTAAAAATGGACGATGTATAGTCCATTAAATTTTGTATATATAGCCAGTCCATTTAATTTTTTGCATAAAAAATAGACGAAGTATAGTCTATAGAGTTGTTTGCATACGAATCGGACGATTTATAGTCGATAAAATTTTTTCATAAAAAATTGAAAAAAGACGATGTATAGTCCATTAAATTTTTTTCATAAAAAAATTTTTTGCATGAAAAATGGATGATGTATAGTTTATTAAATTCTTTGCACGAAAAGAAGACGACATATATAGTCCACTTAAGTTTTTACATACGAAATGGACGAATTATAGTCAATTTAATTTTTTATAAAAATTTTAAAAATGGACGATGTATAGTCCATTAAATTTTGTATATATAGCCAGTCCATTTAATTTTTTGCATAAAAAATAGACGAAGTATAGTTTATAGAGTTGTTTGCATATGAATCGGACGATTTATAGTCGATAAAATTTTTTCATAAAAAATTGAAAAAAGACGATGTATAGTCCATTAAATTTTTTTCATAAAAAAATTTTTTGCATGAAAAATGGATGATGTATAGTTTATTAAATTCTTTGCACGAAAAGAAGACGACATATATAGTCCACTTAAGTTTTTACATACGAAATGGACGAATTATAGTCAATTTAATTTTTTATAAAAATTTTAAAAATGGACGATGTATAGTCCATTAAATTTTGTATATATAGCCAGTCCATTTAATTTTTTGCATAAAAAATAGACGAAGTATAGTCTATAGAGTTGTTTGCATACGAATCGGACGATTTATAGTCGATAAAATTTTTTCATAAAAAATTGAAAAAAGACGATGTATAGTCCATTAAATTTTTTTCATAAAAAAATTTTTTGCATGAAAAATGGATGATGTATAGTTTATTAAATTCTTTGCACGAAAAGAAGACGACATATATAGTCCACTTAAGTTTTTACATACGAAATGGACGAATTATAGTCAATTTAATTTTTTATAAAAATTTTAAAAATGGACGATGTATAGTCCATTAAATTTTGTATATATAGCCAGTCCATTTAATTTTTTGCATAAAAAATAGACGAAGTATAGTCTATAGAGTTGTTTACATACGAATCGGACGATTTATAGTCGATAAAATTTTTTCATAAAAAATTGAAAAAAAGACGATGTATAGTCCATTAAATTTTTTTCATAAAAAATTTTTTTGCATGAAAAATTAATGATGTATAATTTATTAAATTCTTTGCACGAAAAGAAGATGACATATATAGTCCACTTAAGTTTTTACATACGAAATGGACGAATTATAGTCAATTTAATTTTTTATAAAAATTTTAAAAATGGACGATGTATAGTCCATTAAATTTTGTATATATAGCCAGTCCATTTAATTTTTTGCATAAAAAATAGACGAAGTATAGTCTATAGAGTTGTTTGCATACGAATCGGACGATTTATAGTCGATAAAATTTTTTCATAAAAAATTGAAAAAAGACGATGTATAGTCCATTAAATTTTTTTCATAAAAAAATTTTTTGCATGAAAAATGGATGATGTATAGTTTATTAAATTCTTTGCACGAAAAGAAGACGACATATATAGTCCACTTAAGTTTTTACATACGAAATGGACGAATTATAGTCAATTTAATTTTTTATAAAAATTTTAAAAATGGACGATGTATAGTCCATTAAATTTTGTATATATAGCCAGTCCATTTAATTTTTTGCATAAAAAATAGACGAAGTATAGTCTATAGAGTTGTTTGCATACGAATCGGACGATTTATAGTCGATAAAATTTTTTCATAAAAAATTGAAAAAAGACGATGTATACTCCATTAAATTTTTTCATAAAAAAATTTTTTGCATGAAAAATGGATGATGTATAGTTTATTAAATTCTTTGCACGAAAAGAAGACGACATATATAGTCCACTTAAGTTTTTACATACGAAATGGACGAATTATAGTCAATTTAATTTTTTATAAAAATTTAAAAAATGGACGATGTATAGTCCATTAAATTTTGTATATATAGCCAGTCCATTTAATTTTTTGCATAAAAAATAGACGAAGTATAGTCTATAGAGTTGTTTGCATACGAATCGGACGATTTATAGTCGATAAAATTTTTTCATAAAAAATTGAAAAAAGACGATGTATAGTCCATTAAATTTTTTTCATAAAAAAATTTTTTGCATGAAAAATGGATGATGTATAGTTTATTAAATTCTTTGCACGAAAAGAAGACGACATATATAGTCCACTTAAGTTTTTACATACGAAATGGACGAATTATAGTCAATTTAATTTTTTATAAAAATTTTAAAAATGGACGATGTATAGTCCATTAAATTTTGTATATATAGCCAGTCCATTTAATTTTTTGCATAAAAAATAGACGAAGTATAGTCTATAGAGTTGTTTGCATATGAATTGGACGATTTATAGTCGATAAAATTTTTTCATAAAAAATTGAAAAAAGACGATGTATAGTCCATTAAATTTTTTTCATAAAAAAATTTTTTGCATGAAAAATGGATGATGTATAGTTTATTAAATTTATTGCACGAAAAGAAGACGACATATATAGTCCACTTAAGTTTTTACATACGAAATGGACGAATTATAGTCAATTTAATTTTTTATAAAAATTTTAAAAATGGACGATGTATAGTCCATTAAATTTTGTATATATAGCCAGTCCATTTAATTTTTTGCATAAAAAATAGACGAAGTATAGTCTATAGAGTTGTTTGCATACGAATCGGATGATTTATAGTCGATAAAATTTTTTCATAAAAAATTGAAAAAAGACGATGTATAGTCCATTAAATTTTTTTCATAAAAAAATTTTTTGCATGAAAAATGGATGATGTATAGTTTATTAAATTCTTTGCACGAAAAGAAGACGACACATATAGTCCACTTAAGTTTTTACATACGAAATGGACGAATTATAGTCAATTTAATTTTTTATAAAAATTTTAAAAATGGACGATGTATAGTCCATTAAATTTTGTATATATAGCCAGTCCATTTAATTTTTTGCATAAAAAATAGACGAAGTATAGTCTATAGAGTTGTTTGCATACGAATCGGACGATTTATAGTCGATAAAATTTTTTCATAAAAAATTGAAAAAAGACGATGTATAGTCCATTAAATTTTTTTCATAAAAAAATTTTTTGCATGAAAAATGGATGATGTATAGTTTATTAAATTCTTTGCACGAAAAGAAGACGACATATATAGTCCACTTAAGTTTTTACATACGAAATGGACGAATTATAGTCAATTTAATTTTTTATAAAAATTTTAAAAATGGACGATGTATAGTCCATTAAATTTTGTATATATAGCCAGTCCATTTAATTTTTTGCATAAAAAATAGACGAAGTATAGTCTATAGAGTTGTTTGCATACGAATCGGACGATTTATAGTCGATAAAATTTTTTCATAAAAAATTGAAAAAAGACGATGTATACTCCATTAAATTTTTTCATAAAAAAATTTTTTGCATGAAAAATGGATGATGTATAGTTTATTAAATTCTTTGCACGAAAAGAAGACGACATATATAGTCCACTTAAGTTTTTACATACGAAATGGACGAATTATAGTCAATTTAATTTTTTATAAAAATTTAAAAAATGGACGATGTATAGTCCATTAAATTTTGTATATATAGCCAGTCCATTTAATTTTTTGCATAAAAAATAGACGAAGTATAGTCTATAGAGTTGTTTGCATACGAATCGGACGATTTATAGTCGATAAAATTTTTTCATAAAAAATTGAAAAAAGACGATGTATAGTCCATTAAATTTTTTTCATAAAAAAATTTTTTGCATGAAAAATGGATGATGTATAGTTTATTAAATTCTTTGCACGAAAAGAAGACGACATATATAGTCCACTTAAGTTTTTACATACGAAATGGACGAATTATAGTCAATTTAATTTTTTATAAAAATTTTAAAAATGGACGATGTATAGTCCATTAAATTTTGTATATATAGCCAGTCCATTTAATTTTTTGCATAAAAAATAGACGAAGTATAGTTTATAGAGTTGTTTGCATATGAATCGGACGATTTATAGTCGATAAAATTTTTTCATAAAAAATTGAAAAAAGACGATGTATAGTCCATTAAATTTTTTTCATAAAAAAATTTTTTGCATGAAAAATGGATGATGTATAGTTTATTAAATTCTTTGCACGAAAAGAAGACGACATATATAGTCCACTTAAGTTTTTACATACGAAATGGACGAATTATAGTCAATTTAATTTTTTATAAAAATTTTAAAAATGGACGATGTATAGTCCATTAAATTTTGTATATATAGCCAGTCCATTTAATTTTTTGCATAAAAAATAGACGAAGTATAGTCTATAGAGTTGTTTGCATACGAATCGGACGATTTATAGTCGATAAAATTTTTTCATAAAAAATTGAAAAAAGACGATGTATAGTCCATTAAATTTTTTTCATAAAAAAATTTTTTGCATGAAAAATGGATGATGTATAGTTTATTAAATTCTTTGCACGAAAAGAAGACGACATATATAGTCCACTTAAGTTTTTACATACGAAATGGACGAATTATAGTCAATTTAATTTTTTATAAAAATTTAAAAAATGGACGATGTATAGTCCATTAAATTTTGTATATATAGCCAGTCCATTTAATTTTTTGCATAAAAAATAGACGAAGTATAGTCTATAGAGTTGTTTGCATACGAATCGGACGATTTATAGTCGATAAAATTTTTTCATAAAAAATTGAAAAAAGACGATGTATAGTCCATTAAATTTTTTTCATAAAAAAATTTTTTGCATGAAAAATGGATGATGTATAGTTTATTAAATTCTTTGCACGAAAAGAAGACGACATATATAGTCCACTTAAGTTTTTACATACGAAATGGACGAATTATAGTCAATTTAATTTTTTATAAAAATTTTAAAAATGGACGATGTATAGTCCATTAAATTTTGTATATATAGCCAGTCCATTTAATTTTTTGCATAAAAAATAGACGAAGTATAGTTTATAGAGTTGTTTGCATATGAATCGGACGATTTATAGTCGATAAAATTTTTTCATAAAAAATTGAAAAAAGACGATGTATAGTCCATTAAATTTTTTTCATAAAAAAATTTTTTGCATGAAAAATGGATGATGTATAGTTTATTAAATTCTTTGCACGAAAAGAAGACGACATATATAGTCCACTTAAGTTTTTACATACGAAATGGACGAATTATAGTCAATTTAATTTTTTATAAAAATTTTAAAAATGGACGATGTATAGTCCATTAAATTTTGTATATATAGCCAGTCCATTTAATTTTTTGCATAAAAAATAGACGAAGTATAGTCTATAGAGTTGTTTGCATACGAATCGGACGATTTATAGTCGATAAAATTTTTTCATAAAAAATTGAAAAAAGACGATGTATAGTCCATTAAATTTTTTTCATAAAAAAATTTTTTGCATGAAAAATGGATGATGTATAGTTTATTAAATTCTTTGCACGAAAAGAAGACGACATATATAGTCCACTTAAGTTTTTACATACGAAATGGACGAATTATAGTCAATTTAATTTTTTATAAAAATTTTAAAAATGGACGATGTATAGTCCATTAAATTTTGTATATATAGCCAGTCCATTTAATTTTTTGCATAAAAAATAGACGAAGTATAGTCTATAGAGTTGTTTACATACGAATCGGACGATTTATAGTCGATAAAATTTTTTCATAAAAAATTGAAAAAAGACGATGTATAGTCCATTAAATTTTTTTCATAAAAAATTTTTTTGCATGAAAAATTAATGATGTATAATTTATTAAATTCTTTGCACGAAAAGAAGATGACATATATAGTCCACTTAAGTTTTTACATACGAAATGGACGAATTATAGTCAATTTAATTTTTTATAAAAATTTTAAAAATGGACGATGTATAGTCCATTAAATTTTGTATATATAGCCAGTCCATTTAATTTTTTGCATAAAAAATAGACGAAGTATAGTCTATAGAGTTGTTTGCATACGAATCGGACGATTTATAGTCGATAAAATTTTTTCATAAAAAATTGAAAAAAGACGATGTATAGTCCATTAAATTTTTTTCATAAAAAAATTTTTTGCATGAAAAATGGATGATGTATAGTTTATTAAATTCTTTGCACGAAAAGAAGACGACACATATAGTCCACTTAAGTTTTTACATACGAAATGGACGAATTATAGTCAATTTAATTTTTTATAAAAATTTTAAAAATGGACGATGTATAGTCCATTAAATTTTGTATATATAGCCAGTCCATTTAATTTTTTGCATAAAAAATAGACGAAGTATAGTCTATAGAGTTGTTTGCATACGAATCGGATGATTTATAGTCGATAAAATTTTTTCATAAAAAATTGAAAAAAGACGATGTATAGTCCATTAAATTTTTTTCATAAAAAAATTTTTTGCATGAAAAATGGATGATGTATAGTTTATTAAATTCTTTGCACGAAAAGAAGACGACACATATAGTCCACTTAAGTTTTTACATACGAAATGGACGAATTATAGTCAATTTAATTTTTTATAAAAATTTTAAAAATGGACGATGTATAGTCCATTAAATTTTGTATATATAGCCAGTCCATTTAATTTTTTGCATAAAAAATAGACGAAGTATAGTCTATAGAGTTGTTTGCATACGAATCGGACGATTTATAGTCGATAAAATTTTTTCATAAAAAATTGAAAAAAGACGATGTATACTCCATTAAATTTTTTCATAAAAAAATTTTTTGCATGAAAAATGGATGATGTATAGTTTATTAAATTCTTTGCACGAAAAGAAGACGACATATATAGTCCACTTAAGTTTTTACATACGAAATGGACGAATTATAGTCAATTTAATTTTTTATAAAAATTTAAAAAATGGACGATGTATAGTCCATTAAATTTTGTATATATAGCCAGTCCATTTAATTTTTTGCATAAAAAATAGACGAAGTATAGTCTATAGAGTTGTTTGCATACGAATCGGACGATTTATAGTCGATAAAATTTTTTCATAAAAAATTGAAAAAAGACGATGTATAGTCCATTAAATTTTTTTCATAAAAAAATTTTTTGCATGAAAAATGGATGATGTATAGTTTATTAAATTCTTTGCACGAAAAGAAGACGACATATATAGTCCACTTAAGTTTTTACATACGAAATGGACGAATTATAGTCAATTTAATTTTTTATAAAAATTTTAAAAATGGACGATGTATAGTCCATTAAATTTTGTATATATAGCCAGTCCATTTAATTTTTTGCATAAAAAATAGACGAAGTATAGTCTATAGAGTTGTTTGCATATGAATTGGACGATTTATAGTCGATAAAATTTTTTCATAAAAAATTGAAAAAAGACGATGTATAGTCCATTAAATTTTTTTCATAAAAAAATTTTTTGCATGAAAAATGGATGATGTATAGTTTATTAAATTTATTGCACGAAAAGAAGACGACATATATAGTCCACTTAAGTTTTTACATACGAAATGGACGAATTATAGTCAATTTAATTTTTTATAAAAATTTTAAAAATGGACGATGTATAGTCCATTAAATTTTGTATATATAGCCAGTCCATTTAATTTTTTGCATAAAAAATAGACGAAGTATAGTCTATAGAGTTGTTTGCATACGAATCGGATGATTTATAGTCGATAAAATTTTTTCATAAAAAATTGAAAAAAGACGATGTATAGTCCATTAAATTTTTTTCATAAAAAAATTTTTTGCATGAAAAATGGATGATGTATAGTTTATTAAATTCTTTGCACGAAAAGAAGACGACACATATAGTCCACTTAAGTTTTTACATACGAAATGGACGAATTATAGTCAATTTAATTTTTTATAAAAATTTTAAAAATGGACGATGTATAGTCCATTAAATTTTGTATATATAGCCAGTCCATTTAATTTTTTGCATAAAAAATAGACGAAGTATAGTCTATAGAGTTGTTTGCATACGAATCGGACGATTTATAGTCGATAAAATTTTTTCATAAAAAATTGAAAAAAGACGATGTATAGTCCATTAAATTTTTTTCATAAAAAAATTTTTTGCATGAAAAATGGATGATGTATAGTTTATTAAATTCTTTGCACGAAAAGAAGACGACATATATAGTCCACTTAAGTTTTTACATACGAAATGGACGAATTATAGTCAATTTAATTTTTTATAAAAATTTTAAAAATGGACGATGTATAGTCCATTAAATTTTGTATATATAGCCAGTCCATTTAATTTTTTGCATAAAAAATAGACGAAGTATAGTCTATAGAGTTGTTTGCATACGAATCGGACGATTTATAGTCGATAAAATTTTTTCATAAAAAATTGAAAAAAGACGATGTATACTCCATTAAATTTTTTCATAAAAAAATTTTTTGCATGAAAAATGGATGATGTATAGTTTATTAAATTCTTTGCACGAAAAGAAGACGACATATATAGTCCACTTAAGTTTTTACATACGAAATGGACGAATTATAGTCAATTTAATTTTTTATAAAAATTTAAAAAATGGACGATGTATAGTCCATTAAATTTTGTATATATAGCCAGTCCATTTAATTTTTTGCATAAAAAATAGACGAAGTATAGTCTATAGAGTTGTTTGCATACGAATCGGACGATTTATAGTCGATAAAATTTTTTCATAAAAAATTGAAAAAAGACGATGTATAGTCCATTAAATTTTTTTCATAAAAAAATTTTTTGCATGAAAAATGGATGATGTATAGTTTATTAAATTCTTTGCACGAAAAGAAGACGACATATATAGTCCACTTAAGTTTTTACATACGAAATGGACGAATTATAGTCAATTTAATTTTTTATAAAAATTTTAAAAATGGACGATGTATAGTCCATTAAATTTTGTATATATAGCCAGTCCATTTAATTTTTTGCATAAAAAATAGACGAAGTATAGTCTATAGAGTTGTTTGCATATGAATTGGACGATTTATAGTCGATAAAATTTTTTCATAAAAAATTGAAAAAAGACGATGTATAGTCCATTAAATTTTTTTCATAAAAAAATTTTTTGCATGAAAAATGGATGATGTATAGTTTATTAAATTTATTGCACGAAAAGAAGACGACATATATAGTCCACTTAAGTTTTTACATACGAAATGGACGAATTATAGTCAATTTAATTTTTTATAAAAATTTTAAAAATGGACGATGTATAGTCCATTAAATTTTGTATATATAGCCAGTCCATTTAATTTTTTGCATAAAAAATAGACGAAGTATAGTCTATAGAGTTGTTTGCATACGAATCGGATGATTTATAGTCGATAAAATTTTTTCATAAAAAATTGAAAAAAGACGATGTATAGTCCATTAAATTTTTTTCATAAAAAAATTTTTTGCATGAAAAATGGATGATGTATAGTTTATTAAATTCTTTGCACGAAAAGAAGACGACACATATAGTCCACTTAAGTTTTTACATACGAAATGGACGAATTATAGTCAATTTAATTTTTTATAAAAATTTTAAAAATGGACGATGTATAGTCCATTAAATTTTGTATATATAGCCAGTCCATTTAATTTTTTGCATAAAAAATAGACGAAGTATAGTCTATAGAGTTGTTTGCATACGAATCGGACGATTTATAGTCGATAAAATTTTTTCATAAAAAATTGAAAAAAGACGATGTATAGTCCATTAAATTTTTTTCATAAAAAAATTTTTTGCATGAAAAATGGATGATGTATAGTTTATTAAATTCTTTGCACGAAAAGAAGACGACATATATAGTCCACTTAAGTTTTTACATACGAAATGGACGAATTATAGTCAATTTAATTTTTTATAAAAATTTTAAAAATGGACGATGTATAGTCCATTAAATTTTGTATATATAGCCAGTCCATTTAATTTTTTGCATAAAAAATAGACGAAGTATAGTCTATAGAGTTGTTTGCATACGAATCGGACGATTTATAGTCGATAAAATTTTTTCATAAAAAATTGAAAAAAGACGATGTATAGTCCATTAAATTTTTTTCATAAAAAAATTTTTTGCATGAAAAATGGATGATGTATAGTTTATTAAATTCTTTGCACGAAAAGAAGACGACATATATAGTCCACTTAAGTTTTTACATACGAAATGGACGAATTATAGTCAATTTAATTTTTTATAAAAATTTTAAAAATGGACGATGTATAGTCCATTAAATTTTGTATATATAGCCAGTCCATTTAATTTTTTGCATAAAAAATAGACGAAGTATAGTCTATAGAGTTGTTTGCATACGAATCGGATGATTTATAGTCGATAAAATTTTTTCATAAAAAATTGAAAAAAGACGATGTATAGTCCATTAAATTTTTTTCATAAAAAAATTTTTTGCGTGAAAAATGGATGATGTATAGTTTATTAAATTCTTTGCACGAAAAGAAGACGACACATATAGTCCACTTAAGTTTTTACATACGAAATGGACGAATTATAGTCAATTTAATTTTTTATAAAAATTTTAAAAATGGACGATGTATAGTCCATTAAATTTTGTATATATAGCCAGTCCATTTAATTTTTTGCATAAAAAATAGACGAAGTATAGTCTATAGAGTTGTTTGCATACGAATCGGACGATTTATAGTCGATAAAATTTTTTCATAAAAAAATGAAAAAAGACGATGTATACTCCATTAAATTTTTTCATAAAAAAATTTTTTGCATGAAAAATGGATGATGTATAGTTTATTAAATTCTTTGCACGAAAAGAAGACGACATATATAGTCCACTTAAGTTTTTACATACGAAATGGACGAATTATAGTCAATTTAATTTTTTATAAAAATTTAAAAAATGGACGATGTATAGTCCATTAAATTTTGTATATATAGCCAGTCCATTTAATTTTTTGCATAAAAAATAGACGAAGTATAGTCTATAGAGTTGTTTGCATACGAATCGGACGATTTATAGTCGATAAAATTTTTTCATAAAAAATTGAAAAAAGACGATGTATAGTCCATTAAATTTTTTTCATAAAAAAATTTTTTGCATGAAAAATGGATGATGTATAGTTTATTAAATTCTTTGCACGAAAAGAAGACGACATATATAGTCCACTTAAGTTTTTACATACGAAATGGACGAATTATAGTCAATTTAATTTTTTATAAAAATTTTAAAAATGGACGATGTATAGTCCATTAAATTTTGTATATATAGCCAGTCCATTTAATTTTTTGCATAAAAAATAGACGAAGTATAGTCTATAGAGTTGTTTGCATATGAATTGGACGATTTATAGTCGATAAAATTTTTTCATAAAAAATTGAAAAAAGACGATGTATAGTCCATTAAATTTTTTTCATAAAAAAATTTTTTGCATGAAAAATGGATGATGTATAGTTTATTAAATTTATTGCACGAAAAGAAGACGACATATATAGTCCACTTAAGTTTTTACATACGAAATGGACGAATTATAGTCAATTTAATTTTTTATAAAAATTTTAAAAATGGACGATGTATAGTCCATTAAATTTTGTATATATAGCCAGTCCATTTAATTTTTTGCATAAAAAATAGACGAAGTATAGTCTATAGAGTTGTTTGCATACGAATCGGATGATTTATAGTCGATAAAATTTTTTCATAAAAAATTGAAAAAAGACGATGTATAGTCCATTAAATTTTTTTCATAAAAAAATTTTTTGCATGAAAAATGGATGATGTATAGTTTATTAAATTCTTTGCACGAAAAGAAGACGACACATATAGTCCACTTAAGTTTTTACATACGAAATGGACGAATTATAGTCAATTTAATTTTTTATAAAAATTTTAAAAATGGACGATGTATAGTCCATTAAATTTTGTATATATAGCCAGTCCATTTAATTTTTTGCATAAAAAATAGACGAAGTATAGTCTATAGAGTTGTTTGCATACGAATCGGACGATTTATAGTCGATAAAATTTTTTCATAAAAAATTGAAAAAAGACGATGTATAGTCCATTAAATTTTTTTCATAAAAAAATTTTTTGCATGAAAAATGGATGATGTATAGTTTATTAAATTCTTTGCACGAAAAGAAGACGACATATATAGTCCACTTAAGTTTTTACATACGAAATGGACGAATTATAGTCAATTTAATTTTTTATAAAAATTTTAAAAATGGACGATGTATAGTCCATTAAATTTTGTATATATAGCCAGTCCATTTAATTTTTTGCATAAAAAATAGACGAAGTATAGTCTATAGAGTTGTTTGCATACGAATCGGACGATTTATAGTCGATAAAATTTTTTCATAAAAAATTGAAAAAAGACGATGTATACTCCATTAAATTTTTTCATAAAAAAATTTTTTGCATGAAAAATGGATGATGTATAGTTTATTAAATTCTTTGCACGAAAAGAAGACGATATATATAGTCCACTTAAGTTTTTACATACGAAATGGACGAATTATAGTCAATTTAATTTTTTATAAAAATTTAAAAAATGGACGATGTATAGTCCATTAAATTTTGTATATATAGCCAGTCCATTTAATTTTTTGCATAAAAAATAGACGAAGTATAGTCTATAGAGTTGTTTGCATACGAATCGGACGATTTATAGTCGATAAAATTTTTTCATAAAAAATTGAAAAAAGACGATGTATAGTCCATTAAATTTTTTTCATAAAAAAATTTTTTGCATGAAAAATGGATGATGTATAGTTTATTAAATTCTTTGCACGAAAAGAAGACGACATATATAGTCCACTTAAGTTTTTACATACGAAATGGACGAATTATAGTCAATTTAATTTTTTATAAAAATTTTAAAAATGGACGATGTATAGTCCATTAAATTTTGTATATATAGCCAGTCCATTTAATTTTTTGCATAAAAAATAGACGAAGTATAGTTTATAGAGTTGTTTGCATATGAATCGGACGATTTATAGTCGATAAAATTTTTTCATAAAAAATTGAAAAAAGACGATGTATAGTCCATTAAATTTTTTTCATAAAAAAATTTTTTGCATGAAAAATGGATGATGTATAGTTTATTAAATTCTTTGCACGAAAAGAAGACGACATATATAGTCCACTTAAGTTTTTACATACGAAATGGACGAATTATAGTCAATTTAATTTTTTATAAAAATTTTAAAAATGGACGATGTATAGTCCATTAAATTTTGTATATATAGCCAGTCCATTTAATTTTTTGCATAAAAAATAGACGAAGTATAGTCTATAGAGTTGTTTGCATACGAATCGGACGATTTATAGTCGATAAAATTTTTTCATAAAAAATTGAAAAAAGACGATGTATAGTCCATTAAATTTTTTTCATAAAAAAATTTTTTGCATGAAAAATGGATGATGTATAGTTTATTAAATTCTTTGCACGAAAAGAAGACGACATATATAGTCCACTTAAGTTTTTACATACGAAATGGACGAATTATAGTCAATTTAATTTTTTATAAAAATTTTAAAAATGGACGATGTATAGTCCATTAAATTTTGTATATATAGCCAGTCCATTTAATTTTTTGCATAAAAAATAGACGAAGTATAGTCTATAGAGTTGCTTACATACGAATCGGACGATTTATAGTCGATAAAATTTTTTCATAAAAAATTGAAAAAAAGACGATGTATAGTCCATTAAATTTTTTTCATAAAAAATTTTTTTGCATGAAAAATTAATGATGTATAATTTATTAAATTCTTTGCACGAAAAGAAGATGACATATATAGTCCACTTAAGTTTTTACATACGAAATGGACGAATTATAGTCAATTTAATTTTTTATAAAAATTTTAAAAATGGACGATGTATAGTCCATTAAATTTTGTATATATAGCCAGTCCATTTAATTTTTTGCATAAAAAATAGACGAAGTATAGTCTATAGAGTTGTTTGCATACGAATCGGACGATTTATAGTCGATAAAATTTTTTCATAAAAAATTGAAAAAAGACGATGTATAGTCCATTAAATTTTTTTCATAAAAAAATTTTTTGCATGAAAAATGGATGATGTATAGTTTATTAAATTCTTTGCACGAAAAGAAGACGACATATATAGTCCACTTAAGTTTTTACATACGAAATGGACGAATTATAGTCAATTTAATTTTTTATAAAAATTTTAAAAATGGACGATGTATAGTCCATTAAATTTTGTATATATAGCCAGTCCATTTAATTTTTTGCATAAAAAATAGACGAAGTATAGTCTATAGAGTTGTTTGCATACGAATCGGACGATTTATAGTCGATAAAATTTTTTCATAAAAAATTGAAAAAAGACGATGTATACTCCATTAAATTTTTTCATAAAAAAATTTTTTGCATGAAAAATGGATGATGTATAGTTTATTAAATTCTTTGCACGAAAAGAAGACGATATATATAGTCCACTTAAGTTTTTACATACGAAATGGACGAATTATAGTCAATTTAATTTTTTATAAAAATTTAAAAAATGGACGATGTATAGTCCATTAAATTTTGTATATATAGCCAGTCCATTTAATTTTTTGCATAAAAAATAGACGAAGTATAGTCTATAGAGTTGTTTGCATACGAATCGGACGATTTATAGTCGATAAAATTTTTTCATAAAAAATTGAAAAAAGACGATGTATAGTCCATTAAATTTTTTTCATAAAAAAATTTTTTGCATGAAAAATGGATGATGTATAGTTTATTAAATTCTTTGCACGAAAAGAAGACGACATATATAGTCCACTTAAGTTTTTACATACGAAATGGACGAATTATAGTCAATTTAATTTTTTATAAAAATTTTAAAAATGGACGATGTATAGTCCATTAAATTTTGTATATATAGCCAGTCCATTTAATTTTTTGCATAAAAAATAGACGAAGTATAGTTTATAGAGTTGTTTGCATATGAATCGGACGATTTATAGTCGATAAAATTTTTTCATAAAAAATTGAAAAAAGACGATGTATAGTCCATTAAATTTTTTTCATAAAAAAATTTTTTGCATGAAAAATGGATGATGTATAGTTTATTAAATTCTTTGCACGAAAAGAAGACGACATATATAGTCCACTTAAGTTTTTACATACGAAATGGACGAATTATAGTCAATTTAATTTTTTATAAAAATTTTAAAAATGGACGATGTATAGTCCATTAAATTTTGTATATATAGCCAGTCCATTTAATTTTTTGCATAAAAAATAGACGAAGTATAGTCTATAGAGTTGTTTGCATACGAATCGGACGATTTATAGTCGATAAAATTTTTTCATAAAAAATTGAAAAAAGACGATGTATAGTCCATTAAATTTTTTTCATAAAAAAATTTTTTGCATGAAAAATGGATGATGTATAGTTTATTAAATTCTTTGCACGAAAAGAAGACGACATATATAGTCCACTTAAGTTTTTACATACGAAATGGACGAATTATAGTCAATTTAATTTTTTATAAAAATTTTAAAAATGGACGATGTATAGTCCATTAAATTTTGTATATATAGCCAGTCCATTTAATTTTTTGCATAAAAAATAGACGAAGTATAGTCTATAGAGTTGTTTACATACGAATCGGACGATTTATAGTCGATAAAATTTTTTCATAAAAAATTGAAAAAAAGACGATGTATAGTCCATTAAATTTTTTTCATAAAAAATTTTTTTGCATGAAAAATTAATGATGTATAATTTATTAAATTCTTTGCACGAAAAGAAGATGACATATATAGTCCACTTAAGTTTTTACATACGAAATGGACGAATTATAGTCAATTTAATTTTTTATAAAAATTTTAAAAATGGACGATGTATAGTCCATTAAATTTTGTATATATAGCCAGTCCATTTAATTTTTTGCATAAAAAATAGACGAAGTATAGTCTATAGAGTTGTTTGCATACGAATCGGACGATTTATAGTCGATAAAATTTTTTCATAAAAAATTGAAAAAAGACGATGTATAGTCCATTAAATTTTTTTCATAAAAAAATTTTTTGCATGAAAAATGGATGATGTATAGTTTATTAAATTCTTTGCACGAAAAGAAGACGACATATATAGTCCACTTAAGTTTTTACATACGAAATGGACGAATTATAGTCAATTTAATTTTTTATAAAAATTTTAAAAATGGACGATGTATAGTCCATTAAATTTTGTATATATAGCCAGTCCATTTAATTTTTTGCATAAAAAATAGACGAAGTATAGTCTATAGAGTTGTTTGCATACGAATCGGATGATTTATAGTCGATAAAATTTTTTCATAAAAAATTGAAAAAAGACGATGTATAGTCCATTAAATTTTTTTCATAAAAAAATTTTTTGCATGAAAAATGGATGATGTATAGTTTATTAAATTCTTTGCACGAAAAGAAGACGACACATATAGTCCACTTAAGTTTTTACATACGAAATGGACGAATTATAGTCAATTTAATTTTTTATAAAAATTTTAAAAATGGACGATGTATAGTCCATTAAATTTTGTATATATAGCCAGTCCATTTAATTTTTTGCATAAAAAATAGACGAAGTATAGTCTATAGAGTTGTTTGCATACGAATCGGACGATTTATAGTCGATAAAATTTTTTCATAAAAAATTGAAAAAAGACGATGTATACTCCATTAAATTTTTTCATAAAAAAATTTTTTGCATGAAAAATGGATGATGTATAGTTTATTAAATTCTTTGCACGAAAAGAAGACGACATATATAGTCCACTTAAGTTTTTACATACGAAATGGACGAATTATAGTCAATTTAATTTTTTATAAAAATTTAAAAAATGGACGATGTATAGTCCATTAAATTTTGTATATATAGCCAGTCCATTTAATTTTTTGCATAAAAAATAGACGAAGTATAGTCTATAGAGTTGTTTGCATACGAATCGGACGATTTATAGTCGATAAAATTTTTTCATAAAAAATTGAAAAAAGACGATGTATAGTCCATTAAATTTTTTTCATAAAAAAATTTTTTGCATGAAAAATGGATGATGTATAGTTTATTAAATTCTTTGCACGAAAAGAAGACGACATATATAGTCCACTTAAGTTTTTACATACGAAATGGACGAATTATAGTCAATTTAATTTTTTATAAAAATTTTAAAAATGGACGATGTATAGTCCATTAAATTTTGTATATATAGCCAGTCCATTTAATTTTTTGCATAAAAAATAGACGAAGTATAGTCTATAGAGTTGTTTGCATATGAATTGGACGATTTATAGTCGATAAAATTTTTTCATAAAAAATTGAAAAAAGACGATGTATAGTCCATTAAATTTTTTTCATAAAAAAATTTTTTGCATGAAAAATGGATGATGTATAGTTTATTAAATTTATTGCACGAAAAGAAGACGACATATATAGTCCACTTAAGTTTTTACATACGAAATGGACGAATTATAGTCAATTTAATTTTTTATAAAAATTTTAAAAATGGACGATGTATAGTCCATTAAATTTTGTATATATAGCCAGTCCATTTAATTTTTTGCATAAAAAATAGACGAAGTATAGTCTATAGAGTTGTTTGCATACGAATCGGATGATTTATAGTCGATAAAATTTTTTCATAAAAAATTGAAAAAAGACGATGTATAGTCCATTAAATTTTTTTCATAAAAAAATTTTTTGCATGAAAAATGGATGATGTATAGTTTATTAAATTCTTTGCACGAAAAGAAGACGACACATATAGTCCACTTAAGTTTTTACATACGAAATGGACGAATTATAGTCAATTTAATTTTTTATAAAAATTTTAAAAATGGACGATGTATAGTCCATTAAATTTTGTATATATAGCCAGTCCATTTAATTTTTTGCATAAAAAATAGACGAAGTATAGTCTATAGAGTTGTTTGCATACGAATCGGACGATTTATAGTCGATAAAATTTTTTCATAAAAAATTGAAAAAAGACGATGTATAGTCCATTAAATTTTTTTCATAAAAAAATTTTTTGCATGAAAAATGGATGATGTATAGTTTATTAAATTCTTTGCACGAAAAGAAGACGACATATATAGTCCACTTAAGTTTTTACATACGAAATGGACGAATTATAGTCAATTTAATTTTTTATAAAAATTTTAAAAATGGACGATGTATAGTCCATTAAATTTTGTATATATAGCCAGTCCATTTAATTTTTTGCATAAAAAATAGACGAAGTATAGTCTATAGAGTTGTTTGCATACGAATCGGACGATTTATAGTCGATAAAATTTTTTCATAAAAAATTGAAAAAAGACGATGTATACTCCATTAAATTTTTTCATAAAAAAATTTTTTGCATGAAAAATGGATGATGTATAGTTTATTAAATTCTTTGCACGAAAAGAAGACGACATATATAGTCCACTTAAGTTTTTACATACGAAATGGACGAATTATAGTCAATTTAATTTTTTATAAAAATTTAAAAAATGGACGATGTATAGTCCATTAAATTTTGTATATATAGCCAGTCCATTTAATTTTTTGCATAAAAAATAGACGAAGTATAGTCTATAGAGTTGTTTGCATACGAATCGGACGATTTATAGTCGATAAAATTTTTTCATAAAAAATTGAAAAAAGACGATGTATAGTCCATTAAATTTTTTTCATAAAAAAATTTTTTGCATGAAAAATGGATGATGTATAGTTTATTAAATTCTTTGCACGAAAAGAAGACGACATATATAGTCCACTTAAGTTTTTACATACGAAATGGACGAATTATAGTCAATTTAATTTTTTATAAAAATTTTAAAAATGGACGATGTATAGTCCATTAAATTTTGTATATATAGCCAGTCCATTTAATTTTTTGCATAAAAAATAGACGAAGTATAGTTTATAGAGTTGTTTGCATATGAATCGGACGATTTATAGTCGATAAAATTTTTTCATAAAAAATTGAAAAAAGACGATGTATAGTCCATTAAATTTTTTTCATAAAAAAATTTTTTGCATGAAAAATGGATGATGTATAGTTTATTAAATTCTTTGCACGAAAAGAAGACGACATATATAGTCCACTTAAGTTTTTACATACGAAATGGACGAATTATAGTCAATTTAATTTTTTATAAAAATTTTAAAAATGGACGATGTATAGTCCATTAAATTTTGTATATATAGCCAGTCCATTTAATTTTTTGCATAAAAAATAGACGAAGTATAGTCTATAGAGTTGTTTGCATACGAATCGGACGATTTATAGTCGATAAAATTTTTTCATAAAAAATTGAAAAAAGACGATGTATAGTCCATTAAATTTTTTTCATAAAAAAATTTTTTGCATGAAAAATGGATGATGTATAGTTTATTAAATTCTTTGCACGAAAAGAAGACGACATATATAGTCCACTTAAGTTTTTACATACGAAATGGACGAATTATAGTCAATTTAATTTTTTATAAAAATTTTAAAAATGGACGATGTATAGTCCATTAAATTTTGTATATATAGCCAGTCCATTTAATTTTTTGCATAAAAAATAGACGAAGTATAGTCTATAGAGTTGTTTACATACGAATCGGACGATTTATAGTCGATAAAATTTTTTCATAAAAAATTGAAAAAAAGACGATGTATAGTCCATTAAATTTTTTTCATAAAAAATTTTTTTGCATGAAAAATTAATGATGTATAATTTATTAAATTCTTTGCACGAAAAGAAGATGACATATATAGTCCACTTAAGTTTTTACATACGAAATGGACGAATTATAGTCAATTTAATTTTTTATAAAAATTTTAAAAATGGACGATGTATAGTCCATTAAATTTTGTATATATAGCCAGTCCATTTAATTTTTTGCATAAAAAATAGACGAAGTATAGTCTATAGAGTTGTTTGCATACGAATCGGACGATTTATAGTCGATAAAATTTTTTCATAAAAAATTGAAAAAAGACGATGTATAGTCCATTAAATTTTTTTCATAAAAAAATTTTTTGCATGAAAAATGGATGATGTATAGTTTATTAAATTCTTTGCACGAAAAGAAGACGACATATATAGTCCACTTAAGTTTTTACATACGAAATGGACGAATTATAGTCAATTTAATTTTTTATAAAAATTTTAAAAATGGACGATGTATAGTCCATTAAATTTTGTATATATAGCCAGTCCATTTAATTTTTTGCATAAAAAATAGACGAAGTATAGTCTATAGAGTTGTTTGCATACGAATCGGATGATTTATAGTCGATAAAATTTTTTCATAAAAAATTGAAAAAAGACGATGTATAGTCCATTAAATTTTTTTCATAAAAAAATTTTTTGCATGAAAAATGGATGATGTATAGTTTATTAAATTCTTTGCACGAAAAGAAGACGACACATATAGTCCACTTAAGTTTTTACATACGAAATGGACGAATTATAGTCAATTTAATTTTTTATAAAAATTTTAAAAATGGACGATGTATAGTCCATTAAATTTTGTATATATAGCCAGTCCATTTAATTTTTTGCATAAAAAATAGACGAAGTATAGTCTATAGAGTTGTTTGCATACGAATCGGACGATTTATAGTCGATAAAATTTTTTCATAAAAAATTGAAAAAAGACGATGTATACTCCATTAAATTTTTTCATAAAAAAATTTTTTGCATGAAAAATGGATGATGTATAGTTTATTAAATTCTTTGCACGAAAAGAAGACGACATATATAGTCCACTTAAGTTTTTACATACGAAATGGACGAATTATAGTCAATTTAATTTTTTATAAAAATTTAAAAAATGGACGATGTATAGTCCATTAAATTTTGTATATATAGCCAGTCCATTTAATTTTTTGCATAAAAAATAGACGAAGTATAGTCTATAGAGTTGTTTGCATACGAATCGGACGATTTATAGTCGATAAAATTTTTTCATAAAAAATTGAAAAAAGACGATGTATAGTCCATTAAATTTTTTTCATAAAAAAATTTTTTGCATGAAAAATGGATGATGTATAGTTTATTAAATTCTTTGCACGAAAAGAAGACGACATATATAGTCCACTTAAGTTTTTACATACGAAATGGACGAATTATAGTCAATTTAATTTTTTATAAAAATTTTAAAAATGGACGATGTATAGTCCATTAAATTTTGTATATATAGCCAGTCCATTTAATTTTTTGCATAAAAAATAGACGAAGTATAGTCTATAGAGTTGTTTGCATATGAATTGGACGATTTATAGTCGATAAAATTTTTTCATAAAAAATTGAAAAAAGACGATGTATAGTCCATTAAATTTTTTTCATAAAAAAATTTTTTGCATGAAAAATGGATGATGTATAGTTTATTAAATTTATTGCACGAAAAGAAGACGACATATATAGTCCACTTAAGTTTTTACATACGAAATGGACGAATTATAGTCAATTTAATTTTTTATAAAAATTTTAAAAATGGACGATGTATAGTCCATTAAATTTTGTATATATAGCCAGTCCATTTAATTTTTTGCATAAAAAATAGACGAAGTATAGTCTATAGAGTTGTTTGCATACGAATCGGATGATTTATAGTCGATAAAATTTTTTCATAAAAAATTGAAAAAAGACGATGTATAGTCCATTAAATTTTTTTCATAAAAAAATTTTTTGCATGAAAAATGGATGATGTATAGTTTATTAAATTCTTTGCACGAAAAGAAGACGACACATATAGTCCACTTAAGTTTTTACATACGAAATGGACGAATTATAGTCAATTTAATTTTTTATAAAAATTTAAAAAATGGACGATGTATAGTCCATTAAATTTTGTATATATAGCCAGTCCATTTAATTTTTTGCATAAAAAATAGACGAAGTATAGTCTATAGAGTTGTTTGCATACGAATCGGACGATTTATAGTCGATAAAATTTTTTCATAAAAAATTGAAAAAAGACGATGTATAGTCCATTAAATTTTTTTCATAAAAAAATTTTTTGCATGAAAAATGGATGATGTATAGTTTATTAAATTCTTTGCACGAAAAGAAGACGACATATATAGTCCACTTAAGTTTTTACATACGAAATGGACGAATTATAGTCAATTTAATTTTTTATAAAAATTTTAAAAATGGACGATGTATAGTCCATTAAATTTTGTATATATAGCCAGTCCATTTAATTTTTTGCATAAAAAATAGACGAAGTATAGTTTATAGAGTTGTTTGCATATGAATCGGACGATTTATAGTCGATAAAATTTTTTCATAAAAAATTGAAAAAAGACGATGTATAGTCCATTAAATTTTTTTCATAAAAAAATTTTTTGCATGAAAAATGGATGATGTATAGTTTATTAAATTCTTTGCACGAAAAGAAGACGACATATATAGTCCACTTAAGTTTTTACATACGAAATGGACGAATTATAGTCAATTTAATTTTTTATAAAAATTTTAAAAATGGACGATGTATAGTCCATTAAATTTTGTATATATAGCCAGTCCATTTAATTTTTTGCATAAAAAATAGACGAAGTATAGTCTATAGAGTTGTTTGCATACGAATCGGACGATTTATAGTCGATAAAATTTTTTCATAAAAAATTGAAAAAAGACGATGTATAGTCCATTAAATTTTTTTCATAAAAAAATTTTTTGCATGAAAAATGGATGATGTATAGTTTATTAAATTCTTTGCACGAAAAGAAGACGACATATATAGTCCACTTAAGTTTTTACATACGAAATGGACGAATTATAGTCAATTTAATTTTTTATAAAAATTTTAAAAATGGACGATGTATAGTCCATTAAATTTTGTATATATAGCCAGTCCATTTAATTTTTTGCATAAAAAATAGACGAAGTATAGTCTATAGAGTTGTTTACATACGAATCGGACGATTTATAGTCGATAAAATTTTTTCATAAAAAATTGAAAAAAAGACGATGTATAGTCCATTAAATTTTTTTCATAAAAAATTTTTTTGCATGAAAAATTAATGATGTATAATTTATTAAATTCTTTGCACGAAAAGAAGATGACATATATAGTCCACTTAAGTTTTTACATACGAAATGGACGAATTATAGTCAATTTAATTTTTTATAAAAATTTTAAAAATGGACGATGTATAGTCCATTAAATTTTGTATATATAGCCAGTCCATTTAATTTTTTGCATAAAAAATAGACGAAGTATAGTCTATAGAGTTGTTTGCATACGAATCGGACGATTTATAGTCGATAAAATTTTTTCATAAAAAATTGAAAAAAGACGATGTATAGTCCATTAAATTTTTTTCATAAAAAAATTTTTTGCATGAAAAATGGATGATGTATAGTTTATTAAATTCTTTGCACGAAAAGAAGACGACATATATAGTCCACTTAAGTTTTTACATACGAAATGGACGAATTATAGTCAATTTAATTTTTTATAAAAATTTTAAAAATGGACGATGTATAGTCCATTAAATTTTGTATATATAGCCAGTCCATTTAATTTTTTGCATAAAAAATAGACGAAGTATAGTCTATAGAGTTGTTTGCATACGAATCGGATGATTTATAGTCGATAAAATTTTTTCATAAAAAATTGAAAAAAGACGATGTATAGTCCATTAAATTTTTTTCATAAAAAAATTTTTTGCATGAAAAATGGATGATGTATAGTTTATTAAATTCTTTGCACGAAAAGAAGACGACACATATAGTCCACTTAAGTTTTTACATACGAAATGGACGAATTATAGTCAATTTAATTTTTTATAAAAATTTTAAAAATGGACGATGTATAGTCCATTAAATTTTGTATATATAGCCAGTCCATTTAATTTTTTGCATAAAAAATAGACGAAGTATAGTCTATAGAGTTGTTTGCATACGAATCGGACGATTTATAGTCGATAAAATTTTTTCATAAAAAATTGAAAAAAGACGATGTATACTCCATTAAATTTTTTCATAAAAAAATTTTTTGCATGAAAAATGGATGATGTATAGTTTATTAAATTCTTTGCACGAAAAGAAGACGACATATATAGTCCACTTAAGTTTTTACATACGAAATGGACGAATTATAGTCAATTTAATTTTTTATAAAAATTTTAAAAATGGACGATGTATAGTCCATTAAATTTTGTATATATAGCCAGTCCATTTAATTTTTTGCATAAAAAATAGACGAAGTATAGTCTATAGAGTTGTTTGCATATGAATTGGACGATTTATAGTCGATAAAATTTTTTCATAAAAAATTGAAAAAAGACGATGTATAGTCCATTAAATTTTTTTCATAAAAAAATTTTTTGCATGAAAAATGGATGATGTATAGTTTATTAAATTTATTGCACGAAAAGAAGACGACATATATAGTCCACTTAAGTTTTTACATACGAAATGGACGAATTATAGTCAATTTAATTTTTTATAAAAATTTTAAAAATGGACGATGTATAGTCCATTAAATTTTGTATATATAGCCAGTCCATTTAATTTTTTGCATAAAAAATAGACGAAGTATAGTCTATAGAGTTGTTTGCATACGAATCGGATGATTTATAGTCGATAAAATTTTTTCATAAAAAATTGAAAAAAGACGATGTATAGTCCATTAAATTTTTTTCATAAAAAAATTTTTTGCATGAAAAATGGATGATGTATAGTTTATTAAATTCTTTGCACGAAAAGAAGACGACACATATAGTCCACTTAAGTTTTTACATACGAAATGGACGAATTATAGTCAATTTAATTTTTTATAAAAATTTTAAAAATGGACGATGTATAGTCCATTAAATTTTGTATATATAGCCAGTCCATTTAATTTTTTGCATAAAAAATAGACGAAGTATAGTCTATAGAGTTGTTTGCATACGAATCGGACGATTTATAGTCGATAAAATTTTTTCATAAAAAATTGAAAAAAGACGATGTATAGTCCATTAAATTTTTTTCATAAAAAAATTTTTTGCATGAAAAATGGATGATGTATAGTTTATTAAATTCTTTGCACGAAAAGAAGACGACATATATAGTCCACTTAAGCTTTTACATACGAAATGGACGAATTATAGTCAATTTAATTTTTTATAAAAATTTTAAAAATGGACGATGTATAGTCCATTAAATTTTGTATATATAGCCAGTCCATTTAATTTTTTGCATAAAAAATAGACGAAGTATAGTCTATAGAGTTGTTTGCATACGAATCGGACGATTTATAGTCGATAAAATTTTTTCATAAAAAATTGAAAAAAGACGATGTATACTCCATTAAATTTTTTCATAAAAAAATTTTTTGCATGAAAAATGGATGATGTATAGTTTATTAAATTCTTTGCACGAAAAGAAGACGACATATATAGTCCACTTAAGTTTTTACATACGAAATGGACGAATTATAGTCAATTTAATTTTTTATAAAAATTTAAAAAATGGACGATGTATAGTCCATTAAATTTTGTATATATAGCCAGTCCATTTAATTTTTTGCATAAAAAATAGACGAAGTATAGTCTATAGAGTTGTTTGCATACGAATCGGACGATTTATAGTCGATAAAATTTTTTCATAAAAAATTGAAAAAAGACGATGTATAGTCCATTAAATTTTTTTCATAAAAAAATTTTTTGCATGAAAAATGGATGATGTATAGTTTATTAAATTCTTTGCACGAAAAGAAGACGACATATATAGTCCACTTAAGTTTTTACATACGAAATGGACGAATTATAGTCAATTTAATTTTTTATAAAAATTTTAAAAATGGACGATGTATAGTCCATTAAATTTTGTATATATAGCCAGTCCATTTAATTTTTTGCATAAAAAATAGACGAAGTATAGTTTATAGAGTTGTTTGCATATGAATCGGACGATTTATAGTCGATAAAATTTTTTCATAAAAAATTGAAAAAAGACGATGTATAGTCCATTAAATTTTTTTCATAAAAAAATTTTTTGCATGAAAAATGGATGATGTATAGTTTATTAAATTCTTTGCACGAAAAGAAGACGACATATATAGTCCACTTAAGTTTTTACATACGAAATGGACGAATTATAGTCAATTTAATTTTTTATAAAAATTTTAAAAATGGACGATGTATAGTCCATTAAATTTTGTATATATAGCCAGTCCATTTAATTTTTTGCATAAAAAATAGACGAAGTATAGTCTATAGAGTTGTTTGCATACGAATCGGACGATTTATAGTCGATAAAATTTTTTCATAAAAAATTGAAAAAAGACGATGTATAGTCCATTAAATTTTTTTCATAAAAAAATTTTTTGCATGAAAAATGGATGATGTATAGTTTATTAAATTCTTTGCACGAAAAGAAGACGACATATATAGTCCACTTAAGTTTTTACATACGAAATGGACGAATTATAGTCAATTTAATTTTTTATAAAAATTTTAAAAATGGACGATGTATAGTCCATTAAATTTTGTATATATAGCCAGTCCATTTAATTTTTTGCATAAAAAATAGACGAAGTATAGTCTATAGAGTTGTTTACATACGAATCGGACGATTTATAGTCGATAAAATTTTTTCATAAAAAATTGAAAAAAAGACGATGTATAGTCCATTAAATTTTTTTCATAAAAAATTTTTTTGCATGAAAAATTAATGATGTATAATTTATTAAATTCTTTGCACGAAAAGAAGATGACATATATAGTCCACTTAAGTTTTTACATACGAAATGGACGAATTATAGTCAATTTAATTTTTTATAAAAATTTTAAAAATGGACGATGTATAGTCCATTAAATTTTGTATATATAGCCAGTCCATTTAATTTTTTGCATAAAAAATAGACGAAGTATAGTCTATAGAGTTGTTTGCATACGAATCGGACGATTTATAGTCGATAAAATTTTTTCATAAAAAATTGAAAAAAGACGATGTATAGTCCATTAAATTTTTTTCATAAAAAAATTTTTTGCATGAAAAATGGATGATGTATAGTTTATTAAATTCTTTGCACGAAAAGAAGACGACATATATAGTCCACTTAAGTTTTTACATACGAAATGGACGAATTATAGTCAATTTAATTTTTTATAAAAATTTTAAAAATGGACGATGTATAGTCCATTAAATTTTGTATATATAGCCAGTCCATTTAATTTTTTGCATAAAAAATAGACGAAGTATAGTCTATAGAGTTGTTTGCATACGAATCGGATGATTTATAGTCGATAAAATTTTTTCATAAAAAATTGAAAAAAGACGATGTATAGTCCATTAAATTTTTTTCATAAAAAAATTTTTTGCATGAAAAATGGATGATGTATAGTTTATTAAATTCTTTGCACGAAAAGAAGACGACACATATAGTCCACTTAAGTTTTTACATACGAAATGGACGAATTATAGTCAATTTAATTTTTTATAAAAATTTTAAAAATGGACGATGTATAGTCCATTAAATTTTGTATATATAGCCAGTCCATTTAATTTTTTGCATAAAAAATAGACGAAGTATAGTCTATAGAGTTGTTTGCATACGAATCGGACGATTTATAGTCGATAAAATTTTTTCATAAAAAATTGAAAAAAGACGATGTATACTCCATTAAATTTTTTCATAAAAAAATTTTTTGCATGAAAAATGGATGATGTATAGTTTATTAAATTCTTTGCACGAAAAGAAGACGACATATATAGTCCACTTAAGTTTTTACATACGAAATGGACGAATTATAGTCAATTTAATTTTTTATAAAAATTTAAAAAATGGACGATGTATAGTCCATTAAATTTTGTATATATAGCCAGTCCATTTAATTTTTTGCATAAAAAATAGACGAAGTATAGTCTATAGAGTTGTTTGCATACGAATCGGACGATTTATAGTCGATAAAATTTTTTCATAAAAAATTGAAAAAAGACGATGTATAGTCCATTAAATTTTTTTCATAAAAAAATTTTTTGCATGAAAAATGGATGATGTATAGTTTATTAAATTCTTTGCACGAAAAGAAGACGACATATATAGTCCACTTAAGTTTTTACATACGAAATGGACGAATTATAGTCAATTTAATTTTTTATAAAAATTTTAAAAATGGACGATGTATAGTCCATTAAATTTTGTATATATAGCCAGTCCATTTAATTTTTTGCATAAAAAATAGACGAAGTATAGTCTATAGAGTTGTTTGCATATGAATTGGACGATTTATAGTCGATAAAATTTTTTCATAAAAAATTGAAAAAAGACGATGTATAGTCCATTAAATTTTTTTCATAAAAAAATTTTTTGCATGAAAAATGGATGATGTATAGTTTATTAAATTTATTGCACGAAAAGAAGACGACATATATAGTCCACTTAAGTTTTTACATACGAAATGGACGAATTATAGTCAATTTAATTTTTTATAAAAATTTTAAAAATGGACGATGTATAGTCCATTAAATTTTGTATATATAGCCAGTCCATTTAATTTTTTGCATAAAAAATAGACGAAGTATAGTCTATAGAGTTGTTTGCATACGAATCGGATGATTTATAGTCGATAAAATTTTTTCATAAAAAATTGAAAAAAGACGATGTATAGTCCATTAAATTTTTTTCATAAAAAAATTTTTTGCATGAAAAATGGATGATGTATAGTTTATTAAATTCTTTGCACGAAAAGAAGACGACACATATAGTCCACTTAAGTTTTTACATACGAAATGGACGAATTATAGTCAATTTAATTTTTTATAAAAATTTTAAAAATGGACGATGTATAGTCCATTAAATTTTGTATATATAGCCAGTCCATTTAATTTTTTGCATAAAAAATAGACGAAGTATAGTCTATAGAGTTGTTTGCATACGAATCGGACGATTTATAGTCGATAAAATTTTTTCATAAAAAATTGAAAAAAGACGATGTATAGTCCATTAAATTTTTTTCATAAAAAAATTTTTTGCATGAAAAATGGATGATGTATAGTTTATTAAATTCTTTGCACGAAAAGAAGACGACATATATAGTCCACTTAAGTTTTTACATACGAAATGGACGAATTATAGTCAATTTAATTTTTTATAAAAATTTTAAAAATGGACGATGTATAGTCCATTAAATTTTGTATATATAGCCAGTCCATTTAATTTTTTGCATAAAAAATAGACGAAGTATAGTCTATAGAGTTGTTTGCATACGAATCGGACGATTTATAGTCGATAAAATTTTTTCATAAAAAATTGAAAAAAGACGATGTATACTCCATTAAATTTTTTCATAAAAAAATTTTTTGCATGAAAAATGGATGATGTATAGTTTATTAAATTCTTTGCACGAAAAGAAGACGACATATATAGTCCACTTAAGTTTTTACATACGAAATGGACGAATTATAGTCAATTTAATTTTTTATAAAAATTTAAAAAATGGACGATGTATAGTCCATTAAATTTTGTATATATAGCCAGTCCATTTAATTTTTTGCATAAAAAATAGACGAAGTATAGTCTATAGAGTTGTTTGCATACGAATCGGACGATTTATAGTCGATAAAATTTTTTCATAAAAAATTGAAAAAAGACGATGTATAGTCCATTAAATTTTTTTCATAAAAAAATTTTTTGCATGAAAAATGGATGATGTATAGTTTATTAAATTCTTTGCACGAAAAGAAGACGACATATATAGTCCACTTAAGTTTTTACATACGAAATGGACGAATTATAGTCAATTTAATTTTTTATAAAAATTTTAAAAATGGACGATGTATAGTCCATTAAATTTTGTATATATAGCCAGTCCATTTAATTTTTTGCATAAAAAATAGACGAAGTATAGTTTATAGAGTTGTTTGCATATGAATCGGACGATTTATAGTCGATAAAATTTTTTCATAAAAAATTGAAAAAAGACGATGTATAGTCCATTAAATTTTTTTCATAAAAAAATTTTTTGCATGAAAAATGGATGATGTATAGTTTATTAAATTCTTTGCACGAAAAGAAGACGACATATATAGTCCACTTAAGTTTTTACATACGAAATGGACGAATTATAGTCAATTTAATTTTTTATAAAAATTTTAAAAATGGACGATGTATAGTCCATTAAATTTTGTATATATAGCCAGTCCATTTAATTTTTTGCATAAAAAATAGACGAAGTATAGTCTATAGAGTTGTTTGCATACGAATCGGACGATTTATAGTCGATAAAATTTTTTCATAAAAAATTGAAAAAAGACGATGTATAGTCCATTAAATTTTTTTCATAAAAAAATTTTTTGCATGAAAAATGGATGATGTATAGTTTATTAAATTCTTTGCACGAAAAGAAGACGACATATATAGTCCACTTAAGTTTTTACATACGAAATGGACGAATTATAGTCAATTTAATTTTTTATAAAAATTTTAAAAATGGACGATGTATAGTCCATTAAATTTTGTATATATAGCCAGTCCATTTAATTTTTTGCATAAAAAATAGACGAAGTATAGTCTATAGAGTTGTTTACATACGAATCGGACGATTTATAGTCGATAAAATTTTTTCATAAAAAATTGAAAAAAAGACGATGTATAGTCCATTAAATTTTTTTCATAAAAAATTTTTTTGCATGAAAAATTAATGATGTATAATTTATTAAATTCTTTGCACGAAAAGAAGATGACATATATAGTCCACTTAAGTTTTTACATACGAAATGGACGAATTATAGTCAATTTAATTTTTTATAAAAATTTTAAAAATGGACGATGTATAGTCCATTAAATTTTGTATATATAGCCAGTCCATTTAATTTTTTGCATAAAAAATAGACGAAGTATAGTCTATAGAGTTGTTTGCATACGAATCGGACGATTTATAGTCGATAAAATTTTTTCATAAAAAATTGAAAAAAGACGATGTATAGTCCATTAAATTTTTTTCATAAAAAAATTTTTTGCATGAAAAATGGATGATGTATAGTTTATTAAATTCTTTGCACGAAAAGAAGACGACATATATAGTCCACTTAAGTTTTTACATACGAAATGGACGAATTATAGTCAATTTAATTTTTTATAAAAATTTTAAAAATGGACGATGTATAGTCCATTAAATTTTGTATATATAGCCAGTCCATTTAATTTTTTGCATAAAAAATAGACGAAGTATAGTCTATAGAGTTGTTTGCATACGAATCGGATGATTTATAGTCGATAAAATTTTTTCATAAAAAATTGAAAAAAGACGATGTATAGTCCATTAAATTTTTTTCATAAAAAAATTTTTTGCATGAAAAATGGATGATGTATAGTTTATTAAATTCTTTGCACGAAAAGAAGACGACACATATAGTCCACTTAAGTTTTTACATACGAAATGGACGAATTATAGTCAATTTAATTTTTTATAAAAATTTTAAAAATGGACGATGTATAGTCCATTAAATTTTGTATATATAGCCAGTCCATTTAATTTTTTGCATAAAAAATAGACGAAGTATAGTCTATAGAGTTGTTTGCATACGAATCGGACGATTTATAGTCGATAAAATTTTTTCATAAAAAATTGAAAAAAGACGATGTATACTCCATTAAATTTTTTCATAAAAAAATTTTTTGCATGAAAAATGGATGATGTATAGTTTATTAAATTCTTTGCACGAAAAGAAGACGACATATATAGTCCACTTAAGTTTTTACATACGAAATGGACGAATTATAGTCAATTTAATTTTTTATAAAAATTTAAAAAATGGACGATGTATAGTCCATTAAATTTTGTATATATAGCCAGTCCATTTAATTTTTTGCATAAAAAATAGACGAAGTATAGTCTATAGAGTTGTTTGCATACGAATCGGACGATTTATAGTCGATAAAATTTTTTCATAAAAAATTGAAAAAAGACGATGTATAGTCCATTAAATTTTTTTCATAAAAAAATTTTTTGCATGAAAAATGGATGATGTATAGTTTATTAAATTCTTTGCACGAAAAGAAGACGACATATATAGTCCACTTAAGTTTTTACATACGAAATGGACGAATTATAGTCAATTTAATTTTTTATAAAAATTTTAAAAATGGACGATGTATAGTCCATTAAATTTTGTATATATAGCCAGTCCATTTAATTTTTTGCATAAAAAATAGACGAAGTATAGTTTATAGAGTTGTTTGCATATGAATCGGACGATTTATAGTCGATAAAATTTTTTCATAAAAAATTGAAAAAAGACGATGTATAGTCCATTAAATTTTTTTCATAAAAAAATTTTTTGCATGAAAAATGGATGATGTATAGTTTATTAAATTCTTTGCACGAAAAGAAGACGACATATATAGTCCACTTAAGTTTTTACATACGAAATGGACGAATTATAGTCAATTTAATTTTTTATAAAAATTTTAAAAATGGACGATGTATAGTCCATTAAATTTTGTATATATAGCCAGTCCATTTAATTTTTTGCATAAAAAATAGACGAAGTATAGTCTATAGAGTTGTTTGCATACGAATCGGACGATTTATAGTCGATAAAATTTTTTCATAAAAAATTGAAAAAAGACGATGTATAGTCCATTAAATTTTTTTCATAAAAAAATTTTTTGCATGAAAAATGGATGATGTATAGTTTATTAAATTCTTTGCACGAAAAGAAGACGACATATATAGTCCACTTAAGTTTTTACATACGAAATGGACGAATTATAGTCAATTTAATTTTTTATAAAAATTTTAAAAATGGACGATGTATAGTCCATTAAATTTTGTATATATAGCCAGTCCATTTAATTTTTTGCATAAAAAATAGACGAAGTATAGTCTATAGAGTTGTTTACATACGAATCGGACGATTTATAGTCGATAAAATTTTTTCATAAAAAATTGAAAAAAAGACGATGTATAGTCCATTAAATTTTTTTCATAAAAAATTTTTTTGCATGAAAAATTAATGATGTATAATTTATTAAATTCTTTGCACGAAAAGAAGATGACATATATAGTCCACTTAAGTTTTTACATACGAAATGGACGAATTATAGTCAATTTAATTTTTTATAAAAATTTTAAAAATGGACGATGTATAGTCCATTAAATTTTGTATATATAGCCAGTCCATTTAATTTTTTGCATAAAAAATAGACGAAGTATAGTCTATAGAGTTGTTTGCATACGAATCGGACGATTTATAGTCGATAAAATTTTTTCATAAAAAATTGAAAAAAGACGATGTATAGTCCATTAAATTTTTTTCATAAAAAAATTTTTTGCATGAAAAATGGATGATGTATAGTTTATTAAATTCTTTGCACGAAAAGAAGACGACATATATAGTCCACTTAAGTTTTTACATACGAAATGGACGAATTATAGTCAATTTAATTTTTTATAAAAATTTTAAAAATGGACGATGTATAGTCCATTAAATTTTGTATATATAGCCAGTCCATTTAATTTTTTGCATAAAAAATAGACGAAGTATAGTTTATAGAGTTGTTTGCATATGAATCGGACGATTATTTATAGTCGATAAAATTTTTTCATAAAAAATTGAAAAAAGACGATGTATAGTCCATTAAATTTTTTTCATAAAAAAATTTTTTGCATGAAAAATGGATGATGTATAGTTTATTAAATTCTTTGCACGAAAAGAAGACGACATATATAGTCCACTTAAGTTTTTACATACGAAATGGACGAATTATAGTCAATTTAATTTTTTATAAAAATTTTAAAAATGGACGATGTATAGTCCATTAAATTTTGTATATATAGCCAGTCCATTTAATTTTTTGCATAAAAAATAGACGAAGTATAGTCTATAGAGTTGTTTACATACGAATCGGACGATTTATAGTCGATAAAATTTTTTCATAAAAAATTGAAAAAAAGACGATGTATAGTCCATTAAATTTTTTTCATAAAAAATTTTTTTGCATGAAAAATTAATGATGTATAGTTTATTAAATTCTTTGCACGAAAAGAAGATGACATATATAGTCCACTTAAGTTTTTACATACGAAATGGACAAATTATAGTCAATTTAATTTTTTATAAAAATTTTAAAAATGGACGATGTATAGTCCATTAAATTTTGTATATATAGCCAGTCCATTTAATTTTTTGCATAAAAAATAGACGAAGTATAGTCTATAGAGTTGTTTGCATACAAATCGGACGATTTATAGTCGATAAAATTTTTTCATAAAAAATTGAAAAAAGACGATGTATAGTCCATTAAATTTTTTTCATAAAAAAATTTTTTGCATGGAAAATAGATGATGTATAGTTTATTAAATTCTTTGCACGAAAAGAAGACGACATATATAGTCCACTTAAGTTTTTACATACGAAATGGACGAATTATAGTCAATTTAATTTTTTATAAAAATTTTAAAAATGGACGATGTATAGTCCATTAAATTTTGTATATATAGCCAGTCCATTTAATTTTTTGCATAAAAAATAGACGAAGTATAGTCTATAGAGTTGTTTGCATACGAATCGGACGATTTATAGTCGATAAAATTTTTTCATAAAAAATTGAAAAAAAGACGATGTATAGTCCATTAAATTTTTTTTCATAAAAAATTTTTTTGCATGAAAAATTAATGATGTATAGTTTATTAAATTCTTTGCACGAAAAGAAGATGACATATATAGTCCACTTAAGTTTTTACATACGAAATGGACAAATTATAGTCAATTTAATTTTTTATAAAAATTTTAAAAATGGACGATGTATAGTCCATTAAATTTTGTATATATAGCCAGTCCATTTAATTTTTTGCATAAAAAATAGACGAAGTATAGTCTATAGAGTTGTTTGCATACAAATCGGACGATTTATAGTCGATAAAATTTTTTCATAAAAAATTGAAAAAAGACGATGTATAGTCCATTAAATTTTTTTCATAAAAAAATTTTTTGCATGAAAAATAGATGATGTATAGTTAATAAATTCTTTGCACGAAAAGAAGACGACATATATAGTCCACTTAAGTTTTTACATACGAAATGGACGAATTATAGTCAATTTAATTTTTTATAAAAATGGACGATGTATAGTCCATTAAATTTTGTATATATAGCCAGTCCATTTAATTTTTTGCATAAAAAATAGACGAAGTATAGTCTATAGAGTTGTTTGCATACGAATCGGACGATTTATAGTCGATAAAATTTTTTCATAAAAAATTGAAAAAAGACGATGTATAGTCCATTAAATTTTTTTCATAAAAAAATTTTTTGCATGAAAAATGGATGATGTATAGTTTATTAAATTCTTTGCACGAAAAGAAGACGACATATATAGTCCACTTAAGTTTTTACATACGAAATGGACGAATTATAGTCAATTTAATTTTTTATAAAAATTTTAAAAATGGACGATGTATAGTCCATTAAATTTTGTATATATAGCCAGTCCATTTAATTTTTTGCATAAAAAATAGACGAAGTATAGTCTATAGAGTTGTTTGCATACAAATCGGACGATTTATAGTCGATAAAATTTTTTCATAAAAAATTGAAAAAAGACGATGTATAGTCCATTAAATTTTTTTCATAAAAAAATTTTTTGCATGAAAAATAGATGATGTATAGTTTATTAAATTCTTTGCACGAAAAGAAGACGACATATATAGTCCACTTAAGTTTTTACATACGAAATGGACGAATTATAGTCAATTTAATTTTTTATAAAAATTTTAAAAATGGACGATGTATAGTCCATTAAATTTTGTATATATAGCCAGTCCATTTAATTTTTTGCATAAAAAATAGACGAAGTATAGTCTATAGAGTTGTTTGCATACGAATCGGACGATTTATAGTCGATAAAATTTTTTCATAAAAAATTGAAAAAAGACGATGTATAGTCCATTAAATTTTTTTCATAAAAAAATTTTTTGCTTGAAAAATGGATGATGTATAGTTTATTAAATTCTTTGCACGAAAAGAAGACGACATATATAGTCCACTTAAGTTTTTACATACGAAATGGACGAATTATAGTCAATTTAATTTTTTATAAAAATTTTAAAAATGGACGATGTATAGTCCATTAAATTTTGTATATATAGCCAGTCCATTTAATTTTTTGCATAAAAAATAGACGAAGTATAGTCTATAGAGTTGTTTACATACGAATCGGACGATTTATAGTCGATAAAATTTTTTCATAAAAAATTGAAAAAAAGACGATGTATAGTCCATTAAATTTTTTGTTATAGTCCATTAAATTTTGTATATATAGCCAGTCCATTTAATTTTTTGCATAAAAAATAGACGAAGTATAGTCTATAGAGTTGTTTACATACGAATCGGACGATTTATAGTCGATAAAATTTTTTCATAAAAAATTGAAAAAAGACGATGTATAGTCCATTAAATTTTTTTCATAAAAAAATTTTTTGCATGAAAAATGGATGATGTATAGTTTATTAAATTCTTTGCACGAAAAGAAGACGACATATATAGTCCACTTAAGTTTTTACATACGAAATGGACGAATTATAGTCAATTTAATTTTTTGTAAAAATTTTAAAAATGGACGATGTATAGTCCATTAAATTTTGTATATATAGCCAGTCCATTTAATTTTTTGCATAAAAAATAGACGAAGTATAGTCTATAGAGTTGTTTGCATATGAATCGGACGATTTATAGTCGATAAAATTTTTTCATAAAAAATTGAAAAAAGACGATGTATAGTCCATTAAATTTTTTTCATAAAAAAATTTTTTGCATGAAAAATGGATGATGTATAGTTTATTAAATTCTTAGCACGAAAAGAAGACGACATATATAGTCCACTTAAGTTTTTACATACGAAATGGACGAATTATAGTCAATTTAATTTTTTATAAAAATTTTAAAAATGGACGATGTATAGTCCATTAAATTTTGTATATATAGCCAGTCCATTTAATTTTTTGCATAAAAAATAGACGAAGTATAATCTATAGAGTTGTTTGCATACGAATCGGACGATTTATAGTCGATAAAATTTTTTCATAAAAAATTGAAAAAAGACGATGTATAGTCCATTAAATTTTTTTCATAAAAAAATTTTTTGCATGAAAAATGGATGATGTATAGTTTATTAAATTCTTTGCACGAAAAGAAGATGACATATATAGTCCACTTAAGTTTTTACATACGAAATGGACAAATTATAGTCAATTTAATTTTTTATAAAAATTTTAAAAATGGACGATGTATAGTCCATTAAATTTTGTATATATAGCCAGTCCATTTAATTTTTTGCATAAAAAATAGACGAAGTATAGTCTATAGAGTTGTTTGCATACAAATCGGACGATTTATAGTCGATAAAATTTTTTCATAAAAAATTGAAAAAAGACGATGTATAGTCCATTAAATTTTTTTCATAAAAAATTTTTTTGCATGAAAAATTAATGATGTATAGTTTATTAAATTCTTTGCACGAAAAGAAGATGACATATATAGTCCACTTAAGTTTTTACATACGAAATGGACAAATTATAGTCAATTTAATTTTTTATAAAAATTTTAAAAATGGACGATGTATAGTCCATTAAATTTTGTATATATAGCCAGTCCATTTAATTTTTTGCATAAAAAATAGACGAAGTATAGTCTATAGAGTTGTTTGCATACGAATCGGACGATTTATAGTCGATAAAATTTTTTCATAAAAAATTGAAAAAAGACGATGTATAGTCCATTAAATTTTTTTCATAAAAAAATTTTTTGCATGAAAAATAGATGATGTATAGTTTATTAAATTCTTTGCACGAAAAGAAGACGACATATATAGTCCACTTAAGTTTTTACATACGAAATGGACGAATTATAGTCAATTTAATTTTTTATAAAAATTTTAAAAATGGACGATGTATAGTCCATTAAATTTTGTATATATAGCCAGTCCATTTAATTTTTTGCATAAAAAATAGACGAAGTATAGTCTATAGAGTTGTTTGCATACGAATCGGACGATTTATAGTCGATAAAATTTTTTCATAAAAAATTGAAAAAAGACGATGTATAGTCCATTAAATTTTTTTCATAAAAAAATTTTTTGCATGAAAAATGGATGATGTATAGTTTATTAAATTCTTTGCACGAAAAGAAGACGACATATATAGTCCACTTAAGTTTTTACATACGAAATGGACGAATTATAGTCAATTTAATTTTTTATAAAAATTTTAAAAATGGACGATGTATAGTCCATTAAATTTTGTATATATAGCCAGTCCATTTAATTTTTTGCATAAAAAATAGACGAAGTATAGTCTATAGAGTTGTTTGCATACGAATCGGACGATTTATAGTCGATAAAATTTTTTCATAAAAAATTGAAAAAAGACGATGTATAGTCCATTAAATTTTTTTCATAAAAAAATTTTTTGCATGAAAAATGGATGATGTATAGTTTATTAAATTCTTTGCACGAAAAGAAGACGACATATATAGTCCACTTAAGTTTTTACATACGAAATGGACGAATTATAGTCAATTTAATTTTTTATAAAAATTTTAAAAATGGACGATGTATAGTCCATTAAATTTTGTATATATAGCCAGTCCATTTAATTTTTTGCATAAAAAATAGACGAAGTATAGTCTATAGAGTTGTTTACATACGAATCGGACGATTTATAGTCGATAAAATTTTTTCATAAAAAATTGAAAAAAAGACGATGTATAGTCCATTAAATTTTTTGTTATAGTCCATTAAATTTTGTATATATAGCCAGTCCATTTAATTTTTTGCATAAAAAATAGACGAAGTATAGTCTATAGAGTTGTTTACATACGAATCGGACGATTTATAGTCGATAAAATTTTTTCATAAAAAATTGAAAAAAGACGATGTATAGTCCATTAAATTTTTTCATAACAAATTTTTTTGCATGAAAAATTAATGATGTATAGTTTATTAAATTCTTTGCACGAAAAGAAGATGACATATATAGTCCACTTAAGTTTTTACATACGAAATTGACGAATTATAGTCAATTTAATTTTTTATAAAAATTTTAAAAATGGACGATGTATAGTCCATTAAATTTTTTATATATAGCCAGTCCATTTAATTTTTTGCATAAAAAATAGACGAAGTATAGTCTATAGAGTTGTTTGCATACGAATCGGACGATTTATAGTCGATAAAATTTTTTCATAAAAAATTGAAAAAAGACGATGTATAGTCCATTAAATTTTTTTCATAAAAAAATTTTTTGCATGAAAAATGGATGATGTATAGTTTATTAAATTCTTTGCACGAAAAGAAGACGACATATATAGTCCACTTAAGTTTTTACATACGAAATGGACGAATTATAGTCAATTTAATTTTTTATAAAAATTTTAAAAATGGACGATGTATAGTCCATTAAATTTTGTATATATAGCCAGTCCATTTAATTTTTTGCATAAAAAATAGACGAAGTATAGTCTATAGAGTTGTTTACATACGAATCGGACGATTTATAGTCGATAAAATTTTTTCATAAAAAATTGAAAAAAAGACGATGTATAGTCCATTAAATTTTTTTCATAAAAAATTTTTTTGCATGAAAAATTAATGATGTATAGTTTATTAAATTCTTTGCACGAAAAGAAGATGACATATATAGTCCACTTAAGTTTTTACATACGAAATGGACGAATTATAGTCAATTTAATTTTTTATAAAAATTTTAAAAATGGACGATGTATAGTCCATTAAATTTTGTATATATAGCCAGTCCATTTAATTTTTTGCATAAAAAATAGACGAAGTATAGTCTATAGAGTTGTTTGCATACGAATCGGACGATTTATAGTCGATAAAATTTTTTCATAAAAAATTGAAAAAAGACGATGTATAGTCCATTAAATTTTTTTCATAAAAAAATTTTTTGCATGAAAAATAGATGATGTATAGTTTATTAAATTCTTTGCACGAAAAGAAGACGACATATATAGTCCACTTAAGTTTTTACATACGAAATGGACGAATTATAGTCAATTTAATTTTTTATAAAAATTTTAAAAATGGACGATGTATAGTCCATTAAATTTTGTATATATAGCCAGTCCATTTAATTTTTTGCATAAAAAATAGACGAAGTATAGTCTATAGAGTTGTTTGCATACGAATCGGACGATTTATAGTCGATAAAATTTTTTCATAAAAAATTGAAAAAAGACGATGTATAGTCCATTAAATTTTTTTCATAAAAAAATTTTTTGCATGAAAAATGGATGATGTATAGTTTATTAAATTCTTTGCACGAAAAGAAGACGACATATATAGTCCACTTAAGTTTTTACATACGAAATGGACGAATTATAGTCAATTTAATTTTTTATAAAAATTTTAAAAATGGACGATGTATAGTCCATTAAATTTTGTATATATAGCCAGTCCATTTAATTTTTTGCATAAAAAATAGACGAAGTATAGTCTATAGAGTTGTTTACATACGAATCGGACGATTTATAGTCGATAAAATTTTTTCATAAAAAATTGAAAAAAGACGATGTATAGTCCATTAAATTTTTTTCATAAAAAATTTTTTTGCATGAAAAATTAATGATGTATAGTTTATTAAATTCTTTGCACGAAAAGAAGATGACATATATAGTCCACTTAAGTTTTACATACGAAATGGACGAATTATAGTCAATTTAATTTTTTATAAAAATTTTAAAAATGGACGATGTATAGTCCATTAAATTTTGTATATATAGCCAGTCCATTTAATTTTTTGCATAAAAAATAGACGAAGTATAGTCTATAGAGTTGTTTGCATACGAATCGGACGATTTATAGTCGATAAAATTTTTTCATAAAAAATTGAAAAAAGACGATGTATAGTCCATTAAATTTTTTTCATAAAAAAATTTTTTGCATGAAAAATAGATGATGTATAGGTTATTAAATTCTTTGCACGAAAAGAAGACGACATATATAGTCCACTTAAGTTTTTACATACGAAATGGACGAATTATAGTCAATTTAATTTTTTATAAAAATTTTAAAAATGGACGATGTATAGTCCATTAAATTTTGTATATATAGCCAGTCCATTTAATTTTTTGCATAAAAAATAGACGAAGTATAGTCTATAGAGTTGTTTGCATACGAATCGGACGATTTATAGTCGATAAAATTTTTTCATAAAAAATTGAAAAAAGACGATGTATAGTCCATTAAATTTTTTTCATAAAAAAATTTTTTGCATGAAAAATGGATGATGTATAGTTTATTAAATTCTTTGCACGAAAAGAAGACGACATATATAGTCCACTTAAGTTTTTACATACGAAATGGACGAATTATAGTCAATTTAATTTTTTATAAAAATTTTAAAAATGGACGATGTATAGTCCATTAAATTTTGTATATATAGCCAGTCCATTTAATTTTTTGCATAAAAAATAGACGAAGTATAGTCTATAGAGTTGTTTGCATACGAATCGGACGATTTATAGTCGATAAAATTTTTTCATAAAAAATTGAAAAAAGACGATGTATAGTCCATTAAATTTTTTTCATAAAAAAATTTTTTGCATGAAAAATGGATGATGTATAGTTTATTAAATTCTTTGCACGAAAAGAAGACGACATATATAGTCCACTTAAGTTTTTACATACGAAATGGACGAATTATAGTCAATTTAATTTTTTATAAAAATTTAAAAAATGGACGATGTATAGTCCATTAAATTTTGTATATATAGTCAGTCCATTTAATTTTTTGCATAAAAAATAGACGAAGTATAGTCTATAGAGTTGTTTGCATATGAATCGGACGATTTATAGTCGATAAAATTTTTTCATAAAAAATGGAAAAAAGACGATGTATAGTCCATTAAATTTTTTTCATAAAAAAATTTTTTGCATGAAAAATGGATGATGTATAGTTTATAAAATTCTTTGCACGAAAAGAAGACGACATATATAGTCCACTTAAGTTTTTACATACGAAATGGACGAATTATAGTCAATTTAATTTTTTATAAAAATTTTAAAAATGGACGATGTATAGTCCATTAAATTTTGTATATATAGCCAGTCCATTTAATTTTTTGCATAAAAAATAGACGAAGTATAGTCTATAGAGTTGTTTGCATACGAATCGGACGATTTATAGTCGATAAAATTTTTTCATAAAAAATTGAAAAAAGACGATGTATAGTCCATTAAATTTTTTTCATAAAAAAATTTTTTGCATGAAAAATGGATGATGTATAGTTTATTAAATTCTTTGCACGAAAAGAAGACGACATATATAGTCCACTTAAGTTTTTACATACGAAATGGACGAATTATAGTCAATTTAATTTTTAATAAAAATTTTAAAAATGGACGATGTATAGTCCATTAAATTTTGTATATATAGCCAGTCCATTTAATTTTTTGCATAAAAAATAGACGAAGTATAGTCTATAGAGTTGTTTACATACGAATCGGACGATTTATAGTCGATAAAATTTTTTCATAAAAAATTGAAAAAAGACGATGTATAGTCCATTAAATTTTTTTCATAAAAAATTTTTTTGCATGAAAAATTAATGATGTATAGTTTATTAAATTCTTTGCACGAAAAGAAGATGACATATATAGTCCACTTAAGTTTTTACATACGAAATGGACGAATTATAGTCAATTTAATTTTTTATAAAAATTTTAAAAATGGACGATGTATAGTCCATTAAATTTTGTATATATAGCCAGTCCATTTAATTTTTTGCATAAAAAATAGACGAAGTATAGTCTATAGAGTTGTTTGCATACGAATCGGACGATTTATAGTCGATAAAATTTTTTCATAAAAAATTGAAAAAAGACGATGTATAGTCCATTAAATTTTTTTCATAAAAAAATTTTTTGCATGAAAAATAGATGATGTATAGTTTATTAAATTCTTTGCACGAAAAGAAGACGACATATATAGTCCACTTTAGTTTTTACATACGAAATGGACGAATTATAGTCAATTTAATTTTTTATAAAAATTTTAAAAATGGACGATGTATAGTCCATTAAATTTTGTATATATAGCCAGTCCATTTAATTTTTTGCATAAAAAATAGACGAAGTATAGTCTATAGAGTTGTTTGCATACGAATCGGACGATTTATAGTCGATAAAATTTTTTCATAAAAAATTGAAAAAAGACGATGTATAGTCCATTAAATTTTTTTCATAAAAAAATTTTTTGCATGAAAAATAGATGATGTATAGTTTATTAAATTCTTTGCACGAAAAGAAGACGACATATATAGTCCACTTAAGTTTTTACATACGAAATGGACGAATTATAGTCAATTTAATTTTTTATAAAAATTTTAAAAATGGACGATGTATAGTCCATTAAATTTTGTATATATAGCCAGTCCATTTAATTTTTTGCATAAAAAATAGACGAAGTATAGTCTATAGAGTTGTTTGCATACGAATCGGACGATTTATAGTCGATAAAATTTTTTCATAAAAAATTGAAAAAAGACGATGTATAGTCCATTAAATTTTTTTCATAAAAAAATTTTTTGCATGAAAAATGGATGATGTATAGTTTATTAAATTCTTTGCACGAAAAGAAGACGACATATATAGTCCACTTAAGTTTTTACATACGAAATGGACGAATTATAGTCAATTTAATTTTTTATAAAAATTTTAAAAATGGACGATGTATAGTCCATTAAATTTTGTATATATAGCCAGTCCATTTAATTTTTTGCATAAAAAATAGACGAAGTATAGTCTATAGAGTTGTTTGCATACGAATCGGACGATTTATAGTCGATAAAATTTTTTCATAAAAAATTGAAAAAAGACGATGTATAGTCCATTAAATTTTTTTCATAAAAAAATTTTTTGCATGAAAAATGGATGATGTATAGTTTATTAAATTCTTTGCACGAAAAGAAGACGACATATATAGTCCACTTAAGTTTTTACATACGAAATGGACGAATTATAGTCAATTTAATTTTTTATAAAAATTTAAAAAATGGACGATGTATAGTCCATTAAATTTTGTATATATAGTCAGTCCATTTAATTTTTTGCATAAAAAATAGACGAAGTATAGTCTATAGAGTTGTTTGCATATGAATCGGACGATTTATAGTCGATAAAATTTTTTCATAAAAAATGGAAAAAAGACGATGTATAGTCCATTAAATTTTTTTCATAAAAAAATTTTTTGCATGAAAAATGGATGATGTATAGTTTATTAAATTCTTTGCACGAAAAGAAGACGACATATATAGTCCACTTAAGTTTTTACATACGAAATGGACGAATTATAGTCAATTTAATTTTTTATAAACATTTTAAAAATGGACGATGTATAGTCCATTAAATTTTGTATATATAGCCAGTCCATTTAATTTTTTGCATAAAAAATAGACGAAGTATAGTCTATAGAGTTGTTTGCATACGAATCGGACGATTTATAGTCGATAAAATTTTTTCATAAAAAATTGAAAAAAGACGATGTATAGTCCATTAAATTTTTTTCATAAAAAATGGATGATGTATAGTTTATTAAATTCTTTGCACGAAAAGAAGACGACATATATAGTCCACTTAAGTTTTTACATACGAAATGGACGAATTATAGTCAATTTAATTTTTTATAAAAATTTTAAAAATGGACGATGTATAGTCCATTAAATTTTGTATATATAGCCAGTCCATTTAATTTTTTGCATAAAAAATAGACGAAGTATAGTCTATAGAGTTGTTTACATACGAATCGGACGATTTATAGTCGATAAAATTTTTTCATAAAAAATTGAAAAAAGACGATGTATAGTCCATTAAATTTTTTTCATAAAAAATTTTTTTGCATGAAAAATTAATGATGTATAGTTTATTAAATTCTTTGCACGAAAAGAAGATGACATATATAGTCCACTTAAGTTTTTACATACGAAATGGACGAATTATAGTCAATTTAATTTTTTATAAAAATTTTAAAAATGGACGATGTATAGTCCATTAAATTTTGTATATATAGCCAGTCCATTTAATTTTTTGCATAAAAAATAGACGAAGTATAGTCTATAGAGTTGTTTGCATACGAATCGGACGATTTATAGTCGATAAAATTTTTTCATAAAAAATTGAAAAAAGACGATGTATAGTCCATTAAATTTTTTTCATAAAAAAATTTTTTACATGAAAAATAGATGATGTATAGTTTATTAAATTCTTTGCACGAAAAGAAGACGACATATATAGTCCACTTAAGTTTTTACATACGAAATGGACGAATTATAGTCAATTTAATTTTTTATAAAAATTTTAAAAATGGACGATGTATAGTCCATTAAATTTTGTATATATAGCCAGTCCATTTAATTTTTTGCATAAAAAATAGACGAAGTATAGTCTATAGAGTTGTTTGCATACGAATCGGACGATTTATAGTCGATAAAATTTTTTCATAAAAAATTGAAAAAAGACGATGTATAGTCCATTAAATTTTTTTCATAAAAAAATTTTTTGCATGAAAAATGGATGATGTATAGTTTATTAAATTCTTTGCACGAAAAGAAGACGACATATATAGTCCACTTAAGTTTTTACATCATACGAAATGGACGAATTATAGTCAATTTAATTTTTTATAAAAATTTTAAAAATGGACGATGTATAGTCCATTAAATTTTGTATATATAGTCAGTCCATTTAATTTTTTGCATAAAAAATAGACGAAGTATAGTCTATAGAGTTGTTTGCATATGAATCGGACGATTTATAGTCGATAAAATTTTTTCATAAAAAATGGAAAAAAGACGATGTATAGTCCATTAAATTTTTTTCATAAAAAAATTTTTTGCATGAAAAATGGATGATGTATAGTTTATTAAATTCTTTGCACGAAAAGAAGACGACATATATAGTCCACTTAAGTTTTTACATACGAAATGGACGAATTATAGTCAATTTAATTTTTTATAAAAATTTTAAAAATGGACGATGTATAGTCCATTAAATTTTGTATATATAGCCAGTCCATTTAATTTTTTGCATAAAAAATAGACGAAGTATAGTCTATAGAGTTGTTTGCATACGAATCGGACGATTTATAGTCGATAAAATTTTTTCATAAAAAATTGAAAAAAGACGATGTATAGTCCATTAAATTTTTTTCATAAAAAAATTTTTTGCATGAAAAATGGATGATGTATAGTTTATTAAATTCTTTGCACGAAAAGAAGACGACATATATAGTCCACTTAAGTTTTTACATACGAAATGGACGAATTATAGTCAATTTAATTTTTTATAAAAATTTTAAAAATGGACGATGTATAGTCCATTAAATTTTGTATATATAGCCAGTCCATTTAATTTTTTGCATAAAAAATAGACGAAGTATAGTCTATAGAGTTGTTTACATACGAATCGGACGATTTATAGTCGATAAAATTTTTTCATAAAAAATTTAAAAAAGACGATGTATAGTCCATTAAATTTTTTTCATAAAAAAATTTTTTGCATGAAAAATAGATGATGTATAGTTTATTAAATTCTTTGCACGAAAAGAAGACGACATATATAGTCCACTTTAGTTTTTACATACGAAATGGACGAATTATAGTCAATTTAATTTTTTATAAAAATTTTAAAAATGGACGATGTATAGTCCATTAAATTTTGTATATATAGCCAGTCCATTTAATTTTTTGCATAAAAAATAGACGAAGTATAGTCTATAGAGTTGTTTGCATACGAATCGGACGATTTATAGTCGATAAAATTTTTTCATAAAAAATTGAAAAAAGACGATGTATAGTCCATTAAATTTTTTTCATAAAAAAATTTTTTGCATGAAAAATAGATGATGTATAGTTTATTAAATTCTTTGCACGAAAAGAAGACGACATATATAGTCCACTTTAGTTTTTACATACGAAATGGACGAATTATAGTCAATTTAATTTTTTATAAAAATTTTAAAAATGGACGATGTATAGTCCATTAAATTTTGTATATATAGCCAGTCCATTTAATTTTTTGCATAAAAAATAGACGAAGTATAGTCTATAGAGTTGTTTGCATACGAATCGGACGATTTATAGTCGATAAAATATTTTCATAAAAAATTGAAAAAAGACGATGTATAGTCCATTAAATTTTTTTCATAAAAAAATTTTTTGCATGAAAAATAGATGATGTATAGTTTATTAAATTCTTTGCACGAAAAGAAGACGACATATATAGTCCACTTAAGTTTTTACATACGAAATGGACGAATTATAGTCAATTTAATTTTTTATAAAAACTTTAAAAATGGACGATGTATAGTCCATTAAATTTTGTATATATAGCCAGTCCATTTAATTTTTTGCATAAAAAATAGACGAAGTATAGTCTATAGAGTTGTTTACATACGAATCGGACGATTTATAGTCGATAAAATTTTTTCATAAAAAATTGAAAAAAAGACGATGTATAGTCCATTAAATTTTTTTCATAAAAAATTTTTTTGCATGAAAAATTAATGATGTATAGTTTATTAAATTCTTTGCACGAAAAGAAGATGACATATATAGTCCACTTAAGTTTTTACATACGAAATGGACGAATTATAGTCAATTTAATTTTTTATAAAAATTTTAAAAATGGACGATGTATAGTCCATTAAATTTTGTATATATAGCCAGTCCATTTAATTTTTTGCATAAAAAATAGACGAAGTATAGTCTATAGAGTTGTTTGCATACGAATCGGACGATTTATAGTCGATAAAATTTTTTCATAAAAAATTGAAAAAAGACGATGTATAGTCCATTAAATTTTTTTCATAAAAAAATTTTTTGCATGAAAAATAGATGATGTATAGTTTATTAAATTCTTTGCACGAAAAGAAGACGACATATATAGTCCACTTAAGTTTTTACATACGAAATGGACGAATTATAGTCAATTTAATTTTTTATAAAAATTTTAAAAATGGACGATGTATAGTCCATTAAATTTTGTATATATAGCCAGTCCATTTAATTTTTTGCATAAAAAATAGACGAAGTATAGTCTATAGAGTTGTTTGCATACGAATCGGACGATTTATAGTCGATAAAATTTTTTCATAAAAAATTGAAAAAAGACGATGTATATTCCATTAAATTTTTTTCATAAAAAAATTTTTTGCATGAAAAATGGATGATGTATAGTTTATTAAATTCTTTGCACGAAAAGAAGACGACATATATAGTCCACTTAAGTTTTTACATACGAAATGGACGAATTATAGTCAATTTAATTTTTTATAAAAATTTTAAAAATGGACGATGTATAGTCCATTAAATTTTGTATATATAGCCAGTCCATTTAATTTTTTGCATAAAAAATAGACGAAGTATAGTCTATAGAGTTGTTTGCATACGAATCGGACGATTTATAGTCGATAAAATTTTTTCATAAAAAATTGAAAAAAGACGATGTATAGTCCATTAAATTTTTTTCATAAAAAAATTTTTTGCATGAAAAATGGATGATGTATAGTTTATTAAATTCTTTGCACGAAAAGAAGACGACATATATAGTCCACTTAAGTTTTTACATACGAAATGGACGAATTATAGTCAATTTAATTTTTTATAAAAATTTTAAAAATGGACGATGTATAGTCCATTAAATTTTGTATATATAGCCAGTCCATTTAATTTTTTGCATAAAAAATAGACGAAGTATAGTCTATAGAGTTGTTTGCATACGAATCGGACGATTTATAGTCGATAAAATATTTTCATAAAAAATTGAAAAAAGACGATGTATAGTCCATTAAATTTTTTTCATAAAAAAATTTTTTGCATGAAAAATAGATGATGTATAGTTTATTAAATTCTTTGCACGAAAAGAAGACGACATATATAGTCCACTTAAGTTTTTACATACGAAATGGACGAATTATAGTCAATTTAATTTTTTATAAAAATTTTAAAAATGGACGATGTATAGTCCATTAAATTTTGTATATATAGCCAGTCCATTTAATTTTTTGCATAAAAAATAGACGAAGTATAGTCTATAGAGTTGTTTGCATACGAATCGGACGATTTATAGTCGATAAAATATTTTCATAAAAAATTGAAAAAAGACGATGTATAGTCCATTAAATTTTTTTCATAAAAAAATTTTTTGCATGAAAAATAGATGATGTATAGTTTATTAAATTCTTTGCACGAAAAGAAGACGACATATATAGTCCACTTAAGTTTTTACATACGAAATGGACGAATTATAGTCAATTTAATTTTTTATAAAAATTTTAAAAATGGACGATGTATAGTCCATTAAATTTTGTATATATAGCCAGTCCATTTAATTTTTTGCATAAAAAATAGACGAAGTATAGTCTATAGAGTTGTTTGCATACGAATCGGACGATTTATAGTCGATAAAATTTTTTCATAAAAAATTGAAAAAAGACGATGTATATTCCATTAAATTTTTTTCATAAAAAAATTTTTTGCATGAAAAATGGATGATGTATAGTTTATTAAATTCTTTGCACGAAAAGAAGACGACATATATAGTCCACTTAAGTTTTTACATACGAAATGGACGAATTATAGTCAATTTAATTTTTTATAAAAATTTTAAAAATGGACGATGTATAGTCCATTAAATTTTGTATATATAGCCAGTCCATTTAATTTTTTGCATAAAAAATAGACGAAGTATAGTCTATAGAGTTGTTTGCATACGAATCGGACGATTTATAGTCGATAAAATTTTTTCATAAAAAATTGAAAAAAGACGATGTATAGTCCATTAAATTTTTTTCATAAAAAAATTTTTTGCATGAAAAATGGATGATGTATAGTTTATTAAATTCTTTGCACGAAAAGAAGACGACATATATAGTCCACTTAAGTTTTTACATACGAAATGGACGAATTATAGTCAATTTAATTTTTTATAAAAATTTTAAAAATGGACGATGTATAGTCCATTAAATTTTGTATATATAGCCAGTCCATTTAATTTTTTGCATAAAAAATAGACGAAGTATAGTCTATAGAGTTGTTTGCATACGAATCGGACGATTTATAGTCGATAAAATTTTTTCATAAAAAATTGAAAAAAGACGATGTATAGTCCATTAAATTTTTTTCATAAAAAAATTTTTTGCATGAAAAATGGATGATGTATAGTTTATTAAATTCTTTGCACGAAAAGAAGACGACATATATAGTCCACTTAAGTTTTTACATACGAAATGGACGAATTATAGTCAATTTAATTTTTTATAAAAATTTTAAAAATGGACGATGTATAGTCCATTAAATTTTGTATATATAGCCAGTCCATTTAATTTTTTGCATAAAAAATAGACGAAGTATAGTCTATAGAGTTGTTTACATACGAATCGGACGATTTATAGTCGATAAAATTTTTTCATAAAAAATTGAAAAAAGACGATGTATAGTCCATTAAATTTTTTTCATAAAAAATTTTTTTGCATGAAAAATTAATGATGTATAGTTTATTAAATTCTTTGCACGAAAAGAAGATGACATATATAGTCCACTTAAGTTTTTACATACGAAATGGACGAATTATAGTCAATTTAATTTTTTATAAAAATTTTAAAAATGGACGATGTATAGTCCATTAAATTTTGTATATATAGCCAGTCCATTTAATTTTTTGCATAAAAAATAGACGAAGTATAGTCTATAGAGTTGTTTGCATACGAATCGGACGATTTATAGTCGATAAAATTTTTTCATAAAAAATTGAAAAAAGACGATGTATAGTCCATTAAATTTTTTTCATAAAAAAATTTTTTACATGAAAAATAGATGATGTATAGTTTATTAAATTCTTTGCACGAAAAGAAGACGACATATATAGTCCACTTAAGTTTTTACATACGAAATGGACGAATTATAGTCAATTTAATTTTTTATAAAAATTTAAAAAATGGACGATGTATAGTCCATTAAATTTTGTATATATAGCCAGTCCATTTAATTTTTTGCATAAAAAATAGACGAAGTATAGTCTATAGAGTTGTTTGCATACGAATCGGACGATTTATAGTCGATAAAATTTTTTCATAAAAAATTGAAAAAAGACGATGTATAGTCCATTAAATTTTTTTCATAAAAAAATTTTTTGCATGAAAAATGGATGATGTATAGTTTATTAAATTCTTTGCACGAAAAGAAGACGACATATATAGTCCACTTAAGTTTTTACATACGAAATGGACGAATTATAGTCAATTTAATTTTTTATAAAAATTTTAAAAATGGACGATGTATAGTCCATTAAATTTTGTATATATAGCCAGTCCATTTAATTTTTTGCATAAAAAATAGACGAAGTATAGTCTATAGAGTTGTTTGCATACGAATCGGACGATTTATAGTCGATAAAATTTTTTCATAAAAAATTGAAAAAAGACGATGTATAGTCCATTAAATTTTTTTCATAAAAAAATTTTTTGCATGAAAAATGGATGATGTATAGTTTATTAAATTCTTTGCACGAAAAGAAGACGACATATATAGTCCACTTAAGTTTTTACATACGAAATGGACGAATTATAGTCAATTTAATTTTTTATAAAAATTTAAAAAATGGACGATGTATAGTCCATTAAATTTTGTATATATAGTCAGTCCATTTAATTTTTTGCATAAAAAATAGACGAAGTATAGTCTATAGAGTTGTTTGCATATGAATCGGACGATTTATAGTCGATAAAATTTTTTCATAAAAAATGGAAAAAAGACGATGTATAGTCCATTAAATTTTTTTCATAAAAAAATTTTTTGCATGAAAAATGGATGATGTATAGTTTATTAAATTCTTTGCACGAAAAGAAGACGACATATATAGTCCACTTAAGTTTTTACATACGAAATGGACGAATTATAGTCAATTTAATTTTTTATAAAAATTTTAAAAATGGACGATGTATAGTCCATTAAATTTTGTATATATAGCCAGTCCATTTAATTTTTTGCATAAAAAATAGACGAAGTATAGTCTATAGAGTTGTTTGCATACGAATCGGACGATTTATAGTCGATAAAATTTTTTCATAAAAAATTGAAAAAAGACGATGTATAGTCCATTAAATTTTTTTCATAAAAAAATTTTTTGCATGAAAAATGGATGATGTATAGTTTATTAAATTCTTTGCACGAAAAGAAGACGACATATATAGTCCACTTAAGTTTTTACATACGAAATGGACGAATTATAGTCAATTTAATTTTTTATAAAAATTTTAAAAATGGACGATGTATAGTCCATTAAATTTTGTATATATAGCCAGTCCATTTAATTTTTTGCATAAAAAATAGACGAAGTATAGTCTATAGAGTTGTTTACATACGAATCGGACGATTTATAGTCGATAAAATTTTTTCATAAAAAATTTAAAAAAGACGATGTATAGTCCATTAAATTTTTTTCATAAAAAAATTTTTTGCATGAAAAATAGATGATGTATAGTTTATTAAATTCTTTGCACGAAAAGAAGACGACATATATAGTCCACTTTAGTTTTTACATACGAAATGGACGAATTATAGTCAATTTAATTTTTTATAAAAATTTTAAAAATGGACGATGTATAGTCCATTAAATTTTGTATATATAGCCAGTCCATTTAATTTTTTGCATAAAAAATAGACGAAGTATAGTCTATAGAGTTGTTTGCATACGAATCGGACGATTTATAGTCGATAAAATTTTTTCATAAAAAATTGAAAAAAGACGATGTATAGTCCATTAAATTTTTTTCATAAAAAAATTTTTTGCATGAAAAATAGATGATGTATAGTTTATTAAATTCTTTGCACGAAAAGAAGACGACATATATAGTCCACTTTAGTTTTTACATACGAAATGGACGAATTATAGTCAATTTAATTTTTTATAAAAATTTTAAAAATGGACGATGTATAGTCCATTAAATTTTGTATATATAGCCAGTCCATTTAATTTTTTGCATAAAAAATAGACGAAGTATAGTCTATAGAGTTGTTTGCATACGAATCGGACGATTTATAGTCGATAAAATTTTTTCATAAAAAATTGAAAAAAGACGATGTATAGTCCATTAAATTTTTTTCATAAAAAAATTTTTTGCATGAAAAATAGATGATGTATAGTTTATTAAATTCTTTGCACGAAAAGAAGACGACATATATAGTCCACTTAAGTTTTTACATACGAAATGGACGAATTATAGTCAATTTAATTTTTTATAAAAACTTTAAAAATGGACGATGTATAGTCCATTAAATTTTGTATATATAGCCAGTCCATTTAATTTTTTGCATAAAAAATAGACGAAGTATAGTCTATAGAGTTGTTTACATACGAATCGGACGATTTATAGTCGATAAAATTTTTTCATAAAAAATTGAAAAAAAGACGATGTATAGTCCATTAAATTTTTTTCATAAAAAATTTTTTTGCATGAAAAATTAATGATGTATAGTTTATTAAATTCTTTGCACGAAAAGAAGATGACATATATAGTCCACTTAAGTTTTTACATACGAAATGGACGAATTATAGTCAATTTAATTTTTTATAAAAATTTTAAAAATGGACGATGTATAGTCCATTAAATTTTGTATATATAGCCAGTCCATTTAATTTTTTGCATAAAAAATACACGAAGGTTAGTCTATAGAGTTGTTTGCATACGAATCGGACGATTTATAGTCGATAAAATTTTTTCATAAAAAATTGAAAAAAGACGATGTATAGTCCATTAAATTTTTTTCATAAAAAAATTTTTTGCATGAAAAATAGATGATGTATAGTTTATTAAATTCTTTGCACGAAAAGAAGACGACATATATAGTCCACTTAAGTTTTTACATACGAAATGGACGAATTATAGTCAATTTAATTTTTTATAAAAATTTTAAAAATGGACGATGTATAGTCCATTAAATTTTGTATATATAGCCAGTCCATTTAATTTTTTGCATAAAAAATAGACGAAGTATAGTCTATAGAGTTGTTTGCATACGAATCGGACGATTTATAGTCGATAAAATTTTTTCATAAAAAATTGAAAAAAGACGATGTATATTCCATTAAATTTTTTTCATAAAAAAATTTTTTGCATGAAAAATGGATGATGTATAGTTTATTAAATTCTTTGCACGAAAAGAAGACGACATATATAGTCCACTTAAGTTTTTACATACGAAATGGACGAATTATAGTCAATTTAATTTTTTATAAAAATTTTAAAAATGGACGATGTATAGTCCATTAAATTTTGTATATATAGCCAGTCCATTTAATTTTTTGCATAAAAAATAGACGAAGTATAGTCTATAGAGTTGTTTGCATACGAATCGGACGATTTATAGTCGATAAAATTTTTTCATAAAAAATTGAAAAAAGACGATGTATAGTCCATTAAATTTTTTTCATAAAAAAATTTTTTGCATGAAAAATGGATGATGTATAGTTTATTAAATTCTTTGCACGAAAAGAAGACGACATATATAGTCCACTTAAGTTTTTACATACGAAATGGACGAATTATAGTCAATTTAATTTTTTATAAAAATTTTAAAAATGGACGATGTATAGTCCATTAAATTTTGTATATATAGCCAGTCCATTTAATTTTTTGCATAAAAAATAGACGAAGTATAGTCTATAGAGTTGTTTACATACGAATCGGACGATTTATAGTCGATAAAATTTTTTCATAAAAAATTGAAAAAAAGACGATGTATAGTCCATTAAATTTTTTTCATAAAAAATTTTTTTGCATGAAAAATTAATGATGTATAGTTTATTAAATTCTTTGCACGAAAAGAAGATGACATATATAGTCCACTTAAGTTTTTACATACGAAATGGACGAGTTATAGGCAATTTAATTTTTTATAAAAATTTTAAAAATGGACGATGTATAGTCCATTAAATTTTGTATATATAGCCAGTCCATTTAATTTTTTGCATAAAAAATAGACGAAGTATAGTCTATAGAGTTTTTTGCATACGAATCGGACGATTTATAGTCGATAAAATTTTTTCATAAAAAATTTAAAAAAGACGATGTATAGTCCATTAAATTTTTTTCATAAAAAAATTTTTTGCATGAAAAATAGATGATGTATAGTTTATTAAATTCTTTGCACGAAAAGAAGACGACATATATAGTCCACTTTAGTTTTTACATACGAAATGGACGAATTATAGTCAATTTAATTTTTTATAAAAATTTTAAAAATGGACGATGTATAGTCCATTAAATTTTGTATATATAGCCAGTCCATTTAATTTTTTGCATAAAAAATAGACGAAGTATAGTCTATAGAGTTGTTTGCATACGAATCGGACGATTTATAGTCGATAAAATTTTTTCATAAAAAATTGAAAAAAGACGATGTATAGTCCATTAAATTTTTTTCATAAAAAAATTTTTTGCATGAAAAATGGATGATGTATAGTTTATTAAATTCTTTGCACGAAAAGAAGACGACATATATAGTCCACTTAAGTTTTTACATACGAAATGGACGAATTATAGTCAATTTAATTTTTTATAAAAATTTTAAAAATGGACGATGTATAGTCCATTAAATTTTGTATATATAGCCAGTCCATTTAATTTTTTCCATAAAAAATAGACGAAGTATAGTCTATAGAGTTGTTTGCATACGAATCGGACGATTTATAGTCGATAAAATTTTTTCATAAAAAATTGAAAAAAGACGATGTATAGTCCATTAAATTTTTTTCATAAAAAAATTTTTTGCATGAAAAATGGATGATGTATAGTTTATTAAATTCTTTGCACGAAAAGAAGACGACATATATAGTCCACTTAAGTTTTTACATACGAAATGGACGAATTATAGTCAATTTAATTTTTTATAAAAATTTTAAAAATGGACGATGTATAGTCCATTAAATTTTGTATATATAGCCAGTCCATTTAATTTTTTGCATAAAAAATAGACGAAGTATAGTCTATAGAGTTGTTTGCATACGAATCGGACGATTTATAGTCGATAAAATTTTTTCATAAAAAATTGAAAAAAGACGATGTATAGTCCATTAAATTTTTTTCATAAAAAAATTTTTTGCATGAAAAATGGATGATGTATAGTTTATTAAATTCTTTGCACGAAAAGAAGACGACATATATAGTCCACTTAAGTTTTTACATACGAAATGGACGAATTATAGTCAATTTAATTTTTTATAAAAATTTTAAAAATGGACGATGTATAGTCCATTAAATTTTGTATATATAGCCAGTCCATTTAATTTTTTGCATAAAAAATAGACGAAGTATAGTCTATAGAGTTGTTTACATACGAATCGGACGATTTATAGTCGATAAAATTTTTTCATAAAAAATTGAAAAAAAGACGATGTATAGTCCCTTAAATTTTTTTCATAAAAAATTTTTTTGCATGAAAAATTAATGATGTATAGTTTATTAAATTCTTTGCACGAAAAGAAGATGACATATATAGTCCACTTAAGTTTTTACATACGAAATGGACGAGTTATAGGCAATTTAATTTTTTATAAAAATTTTAAAAATGGACGATGTATAGTCCATTAAATTTTGTATATATAGCCAGTCCATTTAATTTTTTGCATAAAAAATAGACGAAGTATAGTCTATAGAGTTGTTTGCATACGAATCGGACGATTTATAGTCGATAAAATTTTTTCATAAAAAATTTAAAAAAGACGATGTATAGTCCATTAAATTTTTTTCATAAAAAAATTTTTTGCATGAAAAATAGATGATGTATAATTTATTAAATTCTTTGCACGAAAAGAAGATGACATATATAGTCCACTTAAGTTTTTACATACGAAATGGACGAATTATAGTCAATTTAATTTTTTATAAAAATTTTAAAAATGGACGATGTATAGTCCATTAAATTTTGTATATATAGCCAGTCCATTTAATTTTTTGCATAAAAAATAGACGAAGTATAGTCTATAGAGTTGTTTGCATACGAATCGGACGATTTATAGTCGATAAAATTTTTTCATAAAAAATTGAAAAAAGACGATGTATAGTCCATTAAATTTTTTTCATAAAAAAATTGTTTGCATGAAAAATAGATGATGTATAGTTTATTAAATTCTTTGCACGAAAAGAAGACGACATATATAGTCCACTTAAGTTTTTACATACGAAATGGACGAATTATAGTCAATTTAATTTTTTATAAAAATTTTAAAAATGGACGATGTATAGTCCATTAAATTTTGTATATATAGCCAGTCCATTTAATTTTTTGCATAAAAAATAGACGAAGTATAGTCTATAGAGTTGTTTACATACGAATCGGACGATTTATAGTCGATAAAATTTTTTCATAAAAAATTGAAAAAAAGACGATGTATAGTCCATTAAATTTTTTTCATAAAAAAATTTTTTGCATGAAAAATTAATGATGTATAGTTTATTAAATTCTTTGCACGAAAAGAAGATGACATATATAGTCCACTTAAGTTTTTACATACGAAATGGACGAATTATAGTCAATTTAATTTTTTATAAAAATTTTAAAAATGGACGATGTATAGTCCATTAAATTTTGTATATATAGCCAGTCCATTTAATTTTTTGCATAAAAAATAGACGAAGTATAGTCTATAGAGTTGTTTGCATACGAATCGGACGATTTATAGTCGATAAAATTTTTTCATAAAAAATTGAAAAAAGACGATGTATAGTCCATTAAATTTTTTTTCATAAAAAAATTTTTTGCATGAAAAATAGATGATGTATAGTTTATTAAATTCTTTGCACGAAAAGAAGACGACATATATAGTCCACTTAAGTTTTTACATACGAAATGGACGAATTATAGTCAATTTAATTTTTTATAAAAATTTTAAAAATGGACGATGTATAGTCCATTAAATTTTGTATATATAGCCAGTCCATTTAATTTTTTGCATAAAAAATAGACGAAGTATAGTCTATAGAGTTGTTTGCATACGAATCGGACGATTTATAGTCGATAAAATTTTTTCATAAAAAATTGAAAAAAGACGATGTATAGTCCATTAAATTTTTTTCATAAAAAAAATTTTTGCATGAAAAATGGATGATGTATAGTTTATTAAATTCTTTGCACGAAAAGAAGACGACATATATAGTCCACTTAAGTTTTTACATACGAAATGGACGAATTATAGTCAATTTAATTTTTTATAAAAATTTTAAAAATGGACGATGTATAGTCCATTAAATTTTGTATATATAGCCAGTCCATTTAATTTTTTGCATAAAAAATAGACGAAGTATAGTCTATAGAGTTGTTTGCATACGAATCGGACGATTTATAGTCGATAAAATTTTTTCATAAAAAATTGAAAAAAGACGATGTATAGTCCATTAAATTTTTTTCATAAAAAAATTTTTTGCATGAAAAATAGATGATGTATAGTTTATTAAATTCTTTGCACGAAAAGAAGACGACATATATAGTCCACTTAAGTTTTTACATACGAAATGGACGAATTATAGTCAATTTAATTTTTTATAAAAATTTTAAAAATGGACGATGTATAGTCCATTAAATTTTGTATATATAGCCAGTCCATTTAATTTTTTGCATAAAAAATAGACGAAGTATAGTCTATAGAGTTGTTTGCATACGAATCGGACGATTTATAGTCGATAAAATTTTTTCATAAAAAATTGAAAAAAGACGATGTATAGTCCATTAAATTTTTTTCATAAAAAAATTTTTTGCATGAAAAATGGATGATGTATAGTTTATTAAATTCTTTGCACGAAAAGAAGACGACATATATAGTCCACTTAAGTTTTTACATACGAAATGGACGAATTATAGTCAATTTAATTTTTTATAAAAATTTTAAAAATGGACGATGTATAGTCCATTAAATTTTGTATATATAGCCAGTCCATTTAATTTTTTGCATAAAAAATAGACGAAGTATAGTCTATAGAGTTGTTTACATACGAATCGGACGATTTATAGTCGATAAAATTTTTTCATAAAAAATTGAAAAAAAGACGATGTATAGTCCATTAAATTTTTTTCATAAAAAATTTTTTTGCATGAAAAATTAATGATGTATAGTTTATTAAATTCTTTGCACGAAAAGAAGACGACATATATAGTCCACTTAAGTTTTTACATACGAAATGGACGAATTATAGTCAATTTAATTTTTTATAAAAATTTTAAAAATGGACGATGTATAGTCCATTAAATTTTGTATATATAGCCAGTCCATTTAATTTTTTGCATAAGACGAAGTATAGTCTATAGAGTTGTTTGCATACGAATCGGACGATTTATAGTCGATAAAATTTTTTCATAAAAAATTGAAAAAAGACGATGTATAGTCCATTAAATTTTTTTCATAAAAAAATTTTTTGCATGAAAAATAGATGATGTATAGTTTATTAAATTCTTTGCACGAAAAGAAGACGACATATATAGTCCACTTAAGTTTTTACATACGAAATGGACGAATTATAGTCAATTTAATTTTTTATAAAAATTTTAAAAATGGACGATGTATAGTCCATTAAATTTTGTATATATAGCCAGTCCATTTAATTTTTTGCATAAAAAATAGACGAAGTATAGTCTATAGAGTTGTTTGCATACGAATCGGACGATTTATAGTCGATAAAATTTTTTCATAAAAAATTGAAAAAAGACGATGTATAGTCCATTAAATTTTTTTCATAAAAAAATTTTTTGCATGAAAAATAGATGATGTATAGTTTATTAAATTCTTTGCACGAAAAGAAGACAACATATATAGTCCACTTAAGTTTTTACATACGAAATGGACGAATTATAGTCAATTTAATTTTTTATAAAAATTTTAAAAATGGACGATGTATAGTCCATTAAATTTTGTATATATAGCCAGTCCATTTAATTTTTTGCATAAAAAATAGACGAAGTATAGTCTATAGAGTTGTTTGCATACGAATCGGACGATTTATAGTCGATAAAATTTTTTCATAAAAAATTGAAAAAAGACGATGTATAGTCCATTAAATTTTTTTCATAAAAAAATTTTTTGCATGAAAAATGGATGATGTATAGTTTATTAAATTCTTTGCACGAAAAGAAGACGACATATATAGTTTACTTAAGTTTTTACATACGAAATGGACGAATTATAGTCAATTTAATTTTTTATAAAAATTTTAAAAATGGACGATGTATAGTCCATTAAATTTTGTATATATAGCCAGTCCATTTAATTTTTTGCATAAAAAATAGACGAAGTATAGTCTATAGAGTTGTTTGCATACGAATCGGACGATTTATAGTCGATAAAATTTTTTCATAAAAAATTTAAAATAGACGATGTATAGTCCATTAAATTTTTTTCATAAAAAAATTTTTTGCATGAAAAATAGATGATGTATAGTTTATTAAATTCTTTGCACGAAAAGAAGACGACATATATAGTCCACTTAAGTTTTTACATACGAAATGGACGAATTGTAGTCAATTTAATTTTTTATAAAAATTTTAAAAATGGACGATGTATAGTCCATTAAATTTTGTATATATAGCCAGTCCATTTAATTTTTTGCATAAAAAATAGACGAAGTATAGTCTATAGAGTTGTTTGCATATGAATCGGACGATTTATAGTCGATAACATTTTTTCATAAAAAATTGAAAAAAGACGATGTATAGTCCATTAAATTTTTTTCATAAAAAAATTTTTTGCATGAAAAATGGATGATGTATAGTTTATTAAATTCTTTGCACGAAAAGAAGACGACATATATAGTCCACTTAAGTTTTTACATACGAAATGGACGAATTATAGTCAATTTAATTTTTTATAAAAATTTTAAAAATGGACGATGTATAGTCCATTAAATTTTGTATATATAGCCAGTCCATTTAATTTTTTGCATAAAAAATAGACGAAGTATAGTCTATAGAGTTGTTTGCATACGAATCGGACGATTTATAGTCGATAAAATTTTTTCATAAAAAATTGAAAAAAGACGATGTATAGTCCATTAAATTTTTTTCATAAAAAATTTTTTTGCATGAAAAATGGATGATGTATAGTTTATTAAATTCTTTGCACGAAAAGAAGACGACATATATAGTCCACTTAAGTTTTTACATACGAAATGGACGAATTATAGTCAATTTAATTTTTTATAAAAATTTTAAAAATGGACGATGTATAGTCCATCAAATTTTGTATATATAGCCAGTCCATTTAATTTTTTGCATAAAAAATAGACGATGTATAGTCTATATAATTGCTAACATACGAATCGGACGATTTTATAGTCGATAAGATTTTTTCATAAAAAATTGAAAAAAGACGATGTGTCATAAAAAAATTTTTTGCATGAAAAATGGATGATGTATAGTTTATTAAATTTCTTTGCACGAAAAGAAAACGACGTATATAGTCCACTTAAGTTTTTACATACGAAATGGCAGAATTATTGTCAATTTAATTTTTTATAAAAATTTTAAAAATGGACGATGTATAGTCCATTAAATTTTGTATATATAGCCAGTCCATTTAATTTTTTGCATAAAAAATAGACGAAGTATAGTCTATAGAGTTGTTTGTATACGAATCGCACGATTTATAGTCGATAAAATTTTTTCATAAAAAATTGAAAAAAAGACGATGTATAGTCCATTAAATTTTTTTCATAAAAAAATTTTTTGCATGAAAAATTAATGATGTATAGTTTATTAAATTCTTTGCACGAAAAGAAGACGACATATATAGTCCACTTAAGTTTTTACATACAAAATGGACGAATAATAGTCAATTTAATTTTTATAAAAATTTTAAAAATGGACGATGTATAGTCCATTAAATTTTGTATATATAGCCAGTCCATTTAATTTTTTGCATAAAAAATAGACGATGTATAGTCTATATAATTGTTTGCATACGAATCGGAAGATTTATAGTCGATAAAATTTTTTCATAAAAAATTAAAAAAAAAGACGATATATAGTTCATTAAATTTTTTTCATAAAAAAATGTTTTGCATGAAAAATTAATGATGTATTGTTTTATTAAATTCTTTGCACGAAAAGAAAACGACGTATATAGTCCCACTTAAATTTTTACATACGAAATGGAAGAATTATAGTCAATTTAATTTTTTATAAAAATTTAAAAAATGGACGATGTATAGTCCATTAAATTTTGTATATATAGCCAGTCCATTTAATTTTTTGCATAAAAAATAGACGAAGTAAAGTCTATAGAGTTGTTTGTATACGAATCGGACGATTTATAGTCGATAAAATTTTTTCATAAAAAATTAAAAAAAAGACGATGTATAGTCCATTAAATTTTTTTCATAAAAAATTTTTTTGCATGAAAAATGGATGATGTATAGTTTATTAAATTCTTTGCACGAAAAGAAAACGACGTATATAGTCCACTTAAGTTTTTACATACGAAATGGACGAATTATAGTCAATTTAATTTTTTATAAAAATTTTAAAAATGGACGATGTATAGTCCATTAAATTTTGTATATATAGCCATTCCATTTAATTTTTTGCATAAAAAAATAGACGATTTATAGTCTAAATAATTGTTTACATACGAATCGGAAGATTTATAGTCGATAAAATTATTTCATAAAAAATTTAAAAAAACACCATGTATAGTCCATTAAATTTTTTTCATAAAAAATTTTTTGCATGAAAAACGGATGATGTATAGTTTATTAAATTCTTTGCACGAAAAGAAAACGACGTATATAGTCCACTTAAGTTTTTACATACGAAATGGAAGAATTATAGTCAATTTAATTTTTTATAAAAATTTTAAAAATGGACGATGTATAGTCCATCAAATTTTGTATATATAGCCAGTCCATTTAATTTTTTGCATAAAAAATAGACGATGTATAGTCTATATAATTGCTAACATACGAATCGGACGATTTATAGTCGATAAGATTTTTTCATAAAAAATTGAAAAAAGACGATGTGTCATAAAAAAATTTTTTGCATGAAAAATGGATGATGTATAGTTTATTAAATTCTTTGCACGAAAAGAAAACGACGTATATAGTCCACTTAAGTTTTTACATACGAAATGGAAGAATTATAGTCAATTTAATTTTTTATAAAAATTTTAAAAATGGACGATGTATAGTCCATTAAATTTTGTATATATAGCCAGTCCATTTAATTTTTTGCATAAAAAATAGACGAAGTATAGTCTATAGAGTTGTTTGTATACGAATCGGACGATTTATAGTCGATAAAATTTTTTCATAAAAAATTGAAAAAAAGACGATGTATAGTCCATTAAATTTTTTTCTTAAAAAAATTTTTTGCATGAAAAATGGATGATGTATAGTTTATTAAATTCTTTGCACGAAAAGAAGACGACGTATATAGTCCATTTAATTTTTTAGATACGAAATGGACGAATTATAGTGAATTTAATTTTTTTTTTTTTTATTTAAAAATGGACGATGTATAGTCCATTAAATTTTGTATATATAGTCAGTCTATTTAATTTTTTGCATCTAAAATAGACGATGTATAGTCTATATAATTATTTGCACACGAATCGGACGATTTATAGTCGACAAAATTTTTTCATAAAATATTGAAAAAAAGACGATGTATAGTCCATTATATTTTTTTCATAAAAAAATTTTTTGCATGAAAAATGGATGATGTATAGTTTATTAAATTCTTTGCACGAAAAGAAGACGACGTATATAGTCCATTTAATTTTTTAGATACGAAATGGACGAATTATAGTCAATTTAATTTTTTATAAAAATTTTAAAAATGGACGATGTATAGTCCATTAAATTTTGTATATATAGCCAGTCCATTTAATTTTTTGCATAAAAAATAGACGAAGTATAGTCTATAGAGTTGTTTGTATACGAATCGGACGATTTATAGTCGATAAAATTTTTTCATAAAAAATTTAAAAAAAGACGATGTATAGTTCATTAAATTTTTTTCATAAAAAAATGTTTTGCATGAAAAATTAATGATGTATTGTTTATTAAATTCTTTGCACGAAAAGAAAACGACGTATATAGTCCACTTAAGTTTTTACATACGAAATGGAAGAATTATAGTCAATTTAATTTTTTATAAAAATTTAAAAAATGGACGATGTATAGTCCATTAAATTTTGTATATATAGCCAGTCCATTTAATTTTTTGCATAAAAAATAGACGAAGTAAAGTCTATAGAGTTGTTTGTATACGAATCGGACGATTTATAGTCGATAAAATTTTTTTCATAAAAAATTGAAAAAAAGACGATATATAGTCCATTAAATTTTTTTCATAAAAAAATTTTTTGCATGAAAAATGGATGATGTATAGTTTATTAAATTCTTTGCACGAAAAGAAGACGACGTATATAGTCCACTTAAGTTTTTACATACGAAATGGAAGAATTATAGTCAATTTAATTTTTTATAAAAATTTTAAAAATGGACGATGTATAGTCCATTAAATTTTGTATATATAGCCAGTCCATTTAATTTTTTGCATAAAAAATAGACGAAGTATAGTCTATAGAGTTGTTTGTATACGAATCGGACGATTTATAGTCGATAAAATTTTTTCATAAAAAATTTAAAAAAAGACGATGTATAGTTCATTAAATTTTTTTCATAAAAAAATGTTTTGCATGAAAAATTAATGATGTATTGTTTATTAAATTCTTTGCACGAAAAGAAAACGACGTATATAGTCCACTTAAGTTTTTACATACGAAATGGACGAATTATAGTCAATTTAATTTTTTATAAAAATTTTAAAAATGGACGATGTATAGTCCATTAAATTTTGTATATATAGCCAGTCCATTTAATTTTTTGCATAAAAAATAGACGATGTATAGTCTAAATAATTGTTTACATACGAATCGGAAGATTTATAGTCGATACAATTTTTTCATAAAAAATTAAAAAAAGACGATGTATAGTCCATTAAATTTTTTTCATAAAAAAATTTTTTGCATGAAAAACGGATGATGTATAGTTTATTAAATTCTTTGCACGAAAAGAAAACGACATATATAGTCCACTTAAGTTTTTACATACAAAATGGACGAATTATAGTCAATTTAATTTTTTATAAAAACGTAAAAAATGGACGATGCATAGTCCATTAAATTTTGTATATATAGCCAGTCCATTTAATTTTTTGCATAAAAAATAGACGATGTATAGTCTATATAATTGTTTGCATATAAATCAGACGATTTATAGTCGATACAATTTTTTCATAAAAAATTGAAAAAAAGACGATGTATAGTCCATTAAATTTTTTTCATAAAAAATTTTTTTGCATGAAAAATAGATGATGTATAGTTTACGAAATTCTTTGCACGAAAAGAAGACGACGTATATAGTCCACTTAAGTTTTACATACGAAATGGATGAATTATAGTAAATTTAATTTTTTATAAAAATTTTAAAAATGGACGATGTATAGTCTATTAAATTTTGTATATATAGCCAGTCCATTTAATTTTTTGCATAAAAAAAGACGATGTATAGTCTATATAATTGTTTGCATACGAATCGGACGATTTATGGTCGATAAAATTTTTTCATAAAAAATTTAAAAAAAGACGATGTATAGTCCATTAAATTTTTTTCATAAAAATTTTTTTTGCATGAAAAATGGATGATGTATAGTTTATTAAATTCTTTGCACGAAAAGAAAACGACGTATATAGTCCACTTAAGTTTTCACATACGAAATGGACGAATTATAGTCAATTTAATTTTTTATAAAAATTTTAAAAATGGACGATGTATAGTCCATTAAATTTTGTATATATAGCCAGTCCATTTAATTTTTTGCATAAAAAACAGACGATGTATAGTCTATATAATTGCTAACATACGAATCGGACGATTTATAGTCGATAAGATTTTTTCATAAAAAATTAAAAAAAGACGATGTGTCATAAAAAAATTTTTTGCATGAAAAATGGATGATGTATAGTTTATTAAATTCTTTGTACGAAAAGAAAACGACGTATATAGTCCACTTAAGTTTTTACATACGAAATGGAGGAATTATAGTCAGTTTAATTTTTTATAAAAATTTAAAAAATGGACGATGCATAGTCCATTAAATTTTGTATATATAGCCAGTCCATTTAATTTTTTGCATAAAAAATAGACGATGTATAGTCTATATAATTGTTTGCATATAAATCAGACGATTTATAGTCGATAAAATTTTTTCATAAAAAAATTGAAAAAAGACGATGCATAATCCATAAAATTTTTTTCATAAAAAAATTTTTTGCATGAAAAATGGATGATGTATAGTTTATGAAATTCTTTGCACGAAAAGAAGACGACGTATATAGTCCACTTAAGTTTTACATACGAAATGGATGAATTATAGTCAATTTAATTTTTTATAAAAATTTAAAAAATGGACGATGTATAGTCCATTAAATTTTGTATATATAGCCAGTCCATTTAATTTTTTGCATAAAAAATAGACGATGTATAGTCTAAATAATTGTTTACATACGAATCGGAAGATTTATAGTCGATAAAATTTTTTCATAAAAAATTTAAAAAAAGACGATGTATAGTCCATTAAATTTTTTTCATAAAAAATTTTTTGCATGAAAAACGGATGATGTATAGTTTATTAAATTCTTTGCACGAAAAGAAAACAACGTATATAGTCCACTTAAGTTTTTACATACGAAATGGACGAATTATAGTCAATTTAATTTTTATAAAAATTTTAAAAATGGACGATGTATAGTCCATTAAATTTTGTATATATAGCCAGTCCATTTAATTTTTTGCATAAAAAATAGACGATGTATAGTCTATATAATTGTTTGCATACGAATCGGACGATTTATGGTCGATAAAATTTTTTCATAAAAAATTAAAAAAAAAGACGATGTATAGTCCATTAAATTTTTTTCATAAAAAATTTTTTTGCATGAAAAATGGATGATGTATAGTTTATTAAATTCTTTGCACGAAAAGAAAACGACGTATATAGTCCACTTAAGTTTTTACATACGAAATGGACGAATTATAGTCAATTTAATTTTTTATAAAAATTTTAAAAATGGACGATGTATAGTCCATTAAATTTTGTATATATAGCCAGTCCATTTAATTTTTTGCATAAAAAATAGACGATGTATAGTCTATATAATTGTTTGCATATGAATCGGACGATTTATGGTCGATAAAATTTTTTCATAAAAAATTGAAAAAAATTTTTTTCATAAAAAATTTTTTTGCATGAAAAATGGATGATGTATAGTTTATTAAATTCTTTGCACGAAAAGAAAAGGACGTATATAGTCCACTTAAGTTTTTACATACGAAATGGACGAATTATAGTCAATTTAATTTTTTATAAAAATTTTAAAAATGGACGATGTATAGTCCATTAAATTTTGTATATATAGCCAGTCCATTTAATTTTTTGCATAAAAAATAGACGATGTATAGTCTATATAATTGTTTGCATACGAATCGGACGATTTATGGTCGATAACATTTTTTCATAAAAAATTTAAAATAAGACGATGTATAGTCCATTAAATTTTTTTCATAAAAAAATTTTTTGCATGAAAAATGGATGATGTATAGTTTATTAAATTCTTTGCACGAAAAGAAAACGACGTATATAGTCCACTTAAGTTTTTACATACAAAATGGAAGAATTATAGTCAATTTAATTTTTATAAAAATTTTAAAAATGGACGATGTATAGTCCATTAAATTTTGTATATATAGCCAGTCCATTTAATTTTTTGCATAAAAAATAGACGATGTATAGTCTAAATAATTGTTTACATACGAATCGGAAGATTTATAGTCGATAAAATTTTTTCATAAAAAATTTAAAAAAAGACGATGTATAGTCCATTAAAATTTTTTCATAAAAAATTTTTTGCATGAAAAACGGATGATGTATAGTTTATTAAATTCTTTGCACGAAAAGAAAACGACGTATATAGTCCACTTAAGTTTTTACATACGAAATGGACGAATTATAGTCAATTTAATTTTTTATAAAAATTTAAAAAATGGACGATGTATAGTCCATTAAATTTTGTATATATAGCCAGTCCATTTAATTTTTTGCATAAAAAATAGACGATGTATAGTCTATATAATTGTTTGCATACGAATCGGACGATTTATGGTCGATAAAATTTTTTCATAAAAAATTTAAAAAAGACGATGTATAGTCCATTAAATTTTTTTCATAAAAAAATTTTTTGCATGAAAAATGGATGATGTATAGTTTATTAAATTCTTTGCACGAAAAGAAGACGACGTATATAGTCCACTTAAGTTTTACATACAAAATGGATGAATTATAGTAAATTTAATTTTTTATAAAAATTTTAAAAATGGACGATGTATAGTCCATTAAATTTTGTATATATAGCCAGTCCATTTAATTTTTTGCATAAAAAATAGACGATGTATAGTCTATATAATTGTTTGCATACGAATCGGACGATTTATGGTCGATAAAATTTTTTCATAAAAAATTAAAAAAAAGACGATGTATAGTCCATTAAATTTTTTTCATAAAAATTTTTTTTGCATGAAAAATGGATGATGTATAGTTTATTAAATTCTTTGCACGAAAAGAAGACGACGTATACAGTCCACTTAAGTTTTACATACGAAATGGATGAATTATAGTAAATTTAATTTTTTATAAAAATTTTAAAAATGGACGATGTATAGTCCATTAAATTTTGTATATATAGCCAGTCCATTTAATTTTTTGCATAAAAAATAGACGATGTATAGTCTAAATAATTGTTTACATACGAATCGGAAGATTTATAGTCGATAAAATTTTTTCATAAAAAATTTAAAAAAAGACGATGTATAGTCCATTAAATTTTTTTCATAAAAAAATTTTTTGCATGAAAATTAATGATGTATAGTTTATAAAATTCTTTGCACGAAAAGAAAACGACATATATAGTCCACTTAAGTTTTTACATACGAAATGGAAGAATTATAGTCAATTTAATTTTTTATAAAAATTTTAAAAATGGACGATGTATAGTCCATTAAATTTTGTATATATAGCCAGTCCATTTAATTTTTTGCATAAAAAATAGACGATGTATAGTCTAAATAATTGTTTACATACGAATCGGAAGATTTATAGTCGATAAAATTTTTTCATAAAAAATTAAAAAAAGACGATGTGTCATAAAAAAATTTTTTGCATGAAAAATGGATGATGTATAGTTTATTAAATTCTTTGTACGAAAAGAAAACGACGTATATAGTCCACTTAAGTTTTTACATACGAAATGGAAGAATTATAGTCAGTTTAATTTTTTATAAAAATTTAAAAAATGGACGATGCATAGTCCATTAAATTTTGTATATATAGCCAGTCCATTTAATTTTTTGCATAAAAAATAGACGATGTATAGTCTATATAATTGTTTGCATACGAATCGGACGATTTATGGTCGATAAAATTTTTTCATAAAAAATTTAAAATAAGACGATGTATAGTCCATTAAATTTTTTTCATAAAAAAATTTTTTGCATGAAAAATGGATGATGTATAGTTTATTAAATTCTTTGCACGAAAAGAAAACGACGTATATAGTCCACTTAAGTTTTTACATACAAAATGGAAGAATTATAGTCAATTTAATTTTTATAAAAATTTTAAAAATGGACGATGTATAGTCCATTAAATTTTGTATATATAGCCAGTCCATTTAATTTTTTGCATAAAAAATAGACGATGTATAGTCTAAATAATTGTTTACATACGAATCGGAAGATTTATAGTCGATAAAATTTTTTCATAAAAAATTTAAAAAAAGACGATGTATAGTCCATTAAATTTTTTTCATAAAAAATTTTTTGCATGAAAAATGGATGATGTATAGTTTATTAAATTCTTTGCACGAAAAGAAGACGACGTATATAGTCCACTTAATTTTTACATACGAAATGGATGAATTATAGTAAATTTAATTTTTTATAAAAATTTTAAAAATGGACGATGTATAGTCCATTAAATTTTGTATATATAGCCAGTCCATTTAATTTTTTGCATAAAAAATAGACGATGTATAGTCTATATAATTGTTTGCATACGAATCGGACGATTTATGGTCGATAAAATTTTTTCATAAAAAATTAAAAAAAAGACGATGTATAGTCCATTAAATTTTTTTCATACAAATTTTTTTTGCATGAAAAATGGATGATGTATAGTTTATTAAATTCTTTGCACGAAAAGAAGACGACGTATATAGTCCACTTAAGTTTTACATACGAAATGGATGAATTATAGTAAATTTAATTTTTTATAAAAATTTTAAAAATGGACGATGTATAGTCTATTAAATTTTGTATATATAGCCAGTCCATTTAATTTTTTGCATAAAAAATAGACGATGTATAGTCTAAATAATTGTTTACATACGAATCGGAAGATTTATAGTCGATAAAATTTTTTCATAAAAAATTTAAAAAAAGACGATGTATAGTCCATTAAATTTTTTTCATAAAAAATTTTTTTGCATGAAAATTAATGATGTATAGTTTATAAAATTCTTTGCACGAAAAGAAAACGACATATATAGTCCACTTAAGTTTTTACATACGAAATGGAAGAATTATAGTCAATTTAATTTTTTATAAAAATTTTAAAAATGGACGATGTATAGTCCATTAAATTTTGTATATATAGCCAGTCCATTTAATTTTTTGCATAAAAAATAGACGATGTATAGTCTAAATAATTGTTTACATACGAATCGGAAGATTTATAGTCGATAAAATTTTTTCATAAAAAATTAAAAAAAGACGATGTGTCATAAAAAAATTTTTTGCATGAAAAATGGATGATGTATAGTTTATTAAATTCTTTGTACGAAAAGAAAACGACGTATATAGTCCACTTAAGTTTTTACATACGAAATGGAAGAATTATAGTCAGTTTAATTTTTTATAAAAATTTAAAAAATGGACGATGCATAGTCCATTAAATTTTGTATATATAGCCAGTCCATTTAATTTTTTGCATAAAAAATAAACGATGTATAGTCTATATAATTGTTTGCATATAAATCAGACGATTTATAGTCGATAAAATTTTTTCATAAAAAAATTGAAAAAAGACGATGCATAATCCATTAAATTTTTTTCATAAAAAAATTTTTTGCATGAAAAATGGATGATGTATAGTTTATTAAATTCTTTGCACGAAAAGAAAACAACGTATATAGTCCACTTAAGTTTTTACATACGAAATGGAAGAATTATAGTCAGTTTAATTTTTTATAAAAATTTAAAAAATGGACGATGCATAGTCCATTAAATTTTGTATATATAGCCAGTCCATTTAATTTTTTGGATAAAAAATAGACGATGTATAGTCTAAATAATTGTTTACATACGAATCGGAAGATTTATAGTCGATAAAATTTTTTCATAAAAAATTTAAAAAAAGACGATGTATAGTCCATTAAATTTTTTTCATAAAAAATTTTTTGCATGAAAAACGGATGATGTATAGTTTATTAAATTCTTTGCACGAAAAGAAAACAACGTATATAGTCCACTTAAGTTTTTACATACAAAATGGAAGAATTATAGTCAATTTAATTTTTATAAAAATTTTAAAAATGGACGATGTATAGTCCATTAAATTTTGTATATATAGCCAGTCCATTTAATTTTTTGCATAAAAAATAGACGATGTATAGTCTATATAATTGTTTGCATACGAATCGGACGATTTATGGTCGATAAAATTTTTTCATAAAAAATTAAAAAAAAGACGATGTATAGTCCATTAAATTTTTTTCATAAAAAAATTTTTTGCATGAAAAATGGATGATGTATAGTTTATTAAATTCTTTGCACGAAAAGAAGACGACATATATAGTCCACTTAAGTTTTTACATACGAAATGGACGAATTATAGTCAATTTAATTTTTTATAAAAATTTTAAAAATGGACGATGTATAGTCCATTAAATTTTGTATATATAGCCAGTCCATTTAATTTTTTGCATAAAAAATAGACGATGTATAGTCTATATAATTGTTTGCATATGAATCGGACGATTTATGGTCGATAAAATTTTTTCATAAAAAATTGAAAAAAAGACGATGTATAGTCCATTAAATTTTTTTCATAAAAAATTTTTTTGCATGAAAAATGGATGATGTATAGTTTATTAAATTCTTTGCACGAAAAGAAAAGGACGTATATAGTCCACTTAAGTTTTTACATACGAAATGGACGAATTATAGTCAATTTAATTTTTTATAAAAATTTTAAAAATGGACGATGTATAGTCCATTAAATTTTGTATATATAGCCAGTCCATTTAATTTTTTGCATAAAAAATAGACGATGTATAGTCTATATAATTGTTTGCATACGAATCGGACGATTTATGGTCGATAAAATTTTTTCATAAAAAATTTAAAAAAAGACGATGTATAGTCCATTAAATTTTTTTCATAAAAAAATTTTTTGCATGAAAAATGGATGATGTATAGTTTATTAAATTCTTTGCACGAAAAGAAAACGACGTATATAGTCCACTTAAGTTTTTACATACAAAATGGAAGAATTATAGTCAATTTAATTTTTATAAAAATTTTAAAAATGGACGATGTATAGTCCATTAAATTTTGTATATATAGCCAGTCCATTTAATTTTTTGCATAAAAAATAGACGATGTATAGTCTAAATAATTGTTTTCATACGAATCGGAAGATTTATAGTCGATAAAATTTTTTCATAAAAAATTAAAAAAAAGACGATGTATAGTCCATTAAATTTTTTTCATAAAAAATTTTTTGCATGAAAAACGGATGATGTATAGTTTATTAAATTCTTTGCACGAAAAGAAAACGACGTATATAGTCCACTTAAGTTTTTACATACGAAATGGACGAATTATAGTCAATTTAATTTTTTATAAAAATTTTAAAAATGGACGATGTATAGTCCATTAAATTTTGTATATATAGCCAGTCCATTTAATTTTTTGCATAAAAAATAGACGATGTATAGTCTATATAATTGTTTGCATACGAATCGGACGATTTATGGTCGATAAAATTTTTTCATAAAAAATTTAAAAAAAGACGATGTATAGTCCATTAAATTTTTTTCATAAAAAAATTTTTTGCATGAAAAATGGATGATGTATAGTTTATTAAATTCTTTGCACGAAAAGAAGACGACGTATATAGTCCACTTAAGTTTTACATACGAAATGGATGAATTATAGTAAATTTAATTTTTTATAAAAATTTTAAAAATGGACGATGTATAGTCCATTAAATTTTGTATATATAGCCAGTCCATTTAATTTTTTGCATAAAAAATAGACGAGGTATAGTCTATATAATTGTTTGCATACGAATCGGACGATTTATAGTCGATAAGATTTTTTCATAAAAAATTGAAAAAAGACGATGTATAGTCCATTAAATTTTTTTCATAAAAAAATTTTTTGCATGAAAATTAATGATGTATAGTTTATAAAATTCTTTGCACGAAAAGAAAACGACATATATAGTCCACTTAAGTTTTTACATACGAAATGGAAGAATTATAGTCAATTTAATTTTTTATAAAAATTTTAAAAATGGACGATGTATAGTCCATTAAATTTTGTATATATAGCCAGTCCATTTAATTTTTTGCATAAAAAATAGACGATGTATAGTCTAAATAATTGTTTACATACGAATCGGAAGATTTATAGTCGATAAAATTTTTTCATAAAAAATTAAAAAAAGACGATGTGTCATAAAAAAATTTTTTGCATGAAAAATGGATGATGTATAGTTTATTAAATTCTTTGTACGAAAAGAAAACGACGTATATAGTCCACTTAAGTTTTTACATACGAAATGGAAGAATTATAGTCAGTTTAATTTTTTATAAAAATTTAAAAAATGGACGATGCATAGTCCATTAAATTTTGTATATATAGCCAGTCCATTTAATTTTTTGCATAAAAAATAGACGATGTATAGTCTATATAATTGTTTGCATACGAATCGGACGATTTATGGTCGATAAAATTTTTTCATAAAAAATTTAAAATAAGACGATGTATAGTCCATTAAATTTTTTTCATAAAAAATTTTTTTGCATGAAAAATGGATGATGTATAGTTTATTAAATTCTTTGCACGAAAAGAAAACGACGTATATAGTCCACTTAAGTTTTTACATACAAAATGGAAGAATTATAGTCAATTTAATTTTTATAAAAATTTTAAAAATGGACGATGTATAGTCCATTAAATTTTGTATATATAGCCAGTCCATTTAATTTTTTGCATAAAAAATAGACGATGTATAGTCTAAATAATTGTTTACATACGAATCGGAAGATTTATAGTCGATAAAATTTTTTCATAAAAAATTTAAAAAAAGACGATGTATAGTCCATTAAATTTTTTTCATAAAAAATTTTTTGCATGAAAAACGGATGATGTATAGTTTATTAAATTCTTTGCACGAAAAGAAAACGACGTATATAGTCCACTTAAGTTTTTACATACGAAATGGACGAATTATAGTCAATTTAATTTTTTATAAAAATTTTAAAAATGGACGATGTATAGTCCATTAAATTTTGTATATATAGCCAGTCCATTTAATTTTTTGCATAAAAAATAGACGATGTATAGTCTATATAATTGTTTGCATACGAATCGGACGATTTATGGTCGATAAAATTTTTTCATAAAAAATTTAAAAAAAGACGATGTATAGTCCATTAAATTTTTTTCATAAAAAAATTTTTTGCATGAAAAATGGATGATGTATAGTTTATTAAATTCTTTGCACGAAAAGAAGACGACGTATATAGTCCACTTAAGTTTTACATACGAAATGGATGAATTATAGTAAATTTAATTTTTTATAAAAATTTTAAAAATGGACGATGTATAGTCCATTAAATTTTGTATATATAGCCAGTCCATTTAATTTTTTGCATAAAAAATAGACGAGGTATAGTCTATATAATTGTTTGCATACGAATCGGACGATTTATAGTCGATAAGATTTTTTCATAAAAAATTGAAAAAAGACGATGTATAGTCCATTAAATTTTTTTTATAAAAAAATTTTTTGCATGAAAAATGGATGATGTATAGTTTATTAAATTCTTTGCACGAAAAGAAAACGACGTATATGGTCCACTTAAGTTTTTACATACGAAATGGACGAATTATAGTCAATTTAATTTTTTATAAAAATTTTAAAAATGGACGATGTATAGTCCATTAAATTTTGTATATAAAGCCAGTCCATTTAATTTTTTGCATAAAAAATAGACGATGTATAGTCTATATAATTGTTTGCATACGAATCAGACGATTTATAGTCGATTCAAACTTTCATAAAAATTTGAAAAAAAGACGATGTATAGTCCATTAAATTTTTTTCCATGAAAACTGGACGATGTATAGTTTATTAAATTTTTTGCATGAAAAGAAGACGATGTATATAGTCCACTTATGTTTTTACATACGAAATGGACGAATTATAGTCAATTTAATTTTTTATAAAAATTTTAAAAATGGACGATGTATTATAGTCCATTAAATTTTGTATATATAGCCGGTCCATTTAATTTTTTGCACTGCATCGAGGTTATATTGATGAAACTAAAATATGATGAAAAAGATTTCCGAAAAATTTTTAGTGAATTAAAAAAAAATAAAACAAATTTTTTCACATACCAACTTAAGAGTGCTGAAGGCCTACAGATAGTATTAAAGGGCATAGATTCATATGTTGAACCTGAAGGAGTAAAATGTGCACTTAACGACCAAGGATTTAAGGTAAAAAATCGTACCAATATAATTAACAGAGAAAAGGTCCCCAACCCCTAATTCGGATTAAACTGGAGCCGAATAACATACAATTGAAAAGAAATGAAATACATCCAATTTATAACGTAAAGTTTATCTTACACCGAAAAATCGTAGTTGAAGAGCCACGTTAGCGTTCCCGTACAGTGCCATAATAAATAAATACATGTATTAAAAAAATATTGAGTACATTTTTCATATAGAAAAATTATATGAGATATACATAGTGCATTTCTTATGCAGAAAAATTAAAATATCTATGCTTAGAACATTTTTTATATGGAAGAATTAAATGTGCTCTACTCAGAAATTTTTTTCAAATATGAAACTTAAATGGGATATAGACAGAACAATTTCTTTTTCTGACAAATCTATAGACACTACACTTTTCATATAGAAAAATCAAATATACTATACAGAGCACACTTTCTATAATATAGCTGAAATATCACATTGTAGTACGGTTTTTAGCAAAAAAATACTTCAAATTAACAAAAAAAAAAAAACCTCACAATATATAAGTTTACATTATTATGTATCCTAATGCATTAAATGGTTAAAACTAAATTATTGAAATATTAAAACCACAAATAGATAAATATTTACAAAAATAGATACAGTATAGAGAAATTAAATTACTACTGTGTAAAAGTTCAATTCAATTTTATTATATTGAATCAATACGTGAAATAAAATTTAATACAATATAAAAAAAATTCAATTTTATTTAGGGTTAAAGCGAATATTTCAATATCCCTGAAAAAAAGTAGTTCAAAGGTTTGTCAATTTCATTGCAAGAAGTGAATTCATGTTAAATTCTTTCCTAAGTCCGAACGAATTCGTTAATAATAAAAGAGATGAAAATTAATTAAATTAATACCGATTTATGGAAAATATATATTTTTTAAGCAATGAACAAGTTTGATTGATCTATGATCTTCATAAAAAACATATATGTTTTCTATTTATGATTCAAGCTAACTTTTGTCATGTTTTTTTTCTATGGTTGCCTTAAAATTTTTACAAAAATTTATAATTTAAAATAAAAAATACGAGCAACAACATGATTAATTATCTTACATTTTGATACATAATCCAGCTTACAATTTTTATGAACATTTGCTTATGTCCTTGTATTCACAAGTGAAATAACAACAACAAATAAAAAGAGTAATTTATATACAAAAGGACCTTCTTACATAAACTCTTAATAGGTTCATATTTTCTTTTAATCTACGTTTTTAATTAAGAAACATATTCTTATATATGAAATATACAGCTGCTAATCTTTATTAGGTTGCTCAAGTTTTTTACGCATACATGTGTGAGTTCTTTTATTTTAAAATATTTCTTAGTATGTATTTAGAACACTCTCATTGTGTTTTCTAAATTGTATTTTATTTGAAGGAAAAGCATGGCTCACGAATTCATTGCTTGTAATTAATCATTAGCTTAAGACCACTTAGTTTCTATAAAAAAAATTTACGCAATAAAAAAGCAAATGTTCCTTTAAACCATTAAGCTTAAGTACACAAATAAATGTAATCTTTTACATGTACACATCCATAGAAAAGTCGTAAAAAAATTGTTAAATACAAATTTGTAATACCCAACAAGCACCGTAGGAACGCGCGAATTTAATTCTGTATAAATAATTATACAGAATATAAAATAAAAATTACAAAAAAAGTGTGCTGTGCAAGTACCAGATTATATTCAACTGCATCAGAACTATTGATATCGATAACTATTGTTTGTCAGCTGAGAATGTCAAACTATGCTGACATCTACGTTCAGTAAGGTTTGGCAAGTCATCATGAATCGTTCAATACAAGAACAAGTCTTCCAAATTTGGGAAATTTCATATATAATGTTGATAGAAGATTTTGATGTGTAAACATCTATACGCTAGGGGGTAAAAATCTTTTTCACAATACAATCACAAAGTTTGAGTAAAATGTTATCAAATAGGTGTGAGCGACTTTTAAAGCATACTTTTAGGAGCAATTATTAATTAGTTTTAATAGAAATTGCTTGTGAAGTGTAATAGTGTTGCCAATGGGGATAATTTCGTTAAAGAGTTGAAAAATATAAAATAAATGTAAACTTTTAAATAAAACAACGTTTTAAATGTCAAATATTTGTTTAAAAGATATATAGGAGTCTTTATAAAGAAGAATTTATAATATTATATTATAGCATATCTTCATTACGTACTGTTGCCTTACACTGAAGCTGGTGCACGAAAATTGGGTAACAATCTCCATCTCATGGCAATTTTTATGGATGGAGATTTTAATACAATTCTCCAGAAACCCCAACAACTAATAATTCCACTACTAAAAACATTCAGTTTTCCATACAGTAGAGTCAAAAATGTATATATCTTATTTGAGTTACCATAATCCAATATTAAAAAAAAACTTCATTACTCGATGTTTACACATCTCCCCTGTGATCGGACTCAGATTGATTTTTTTTATTACTGAATTGTGTTCAGTAATGAAGCTCTTTTTTGATTAAATAGCTACATTAATAAGCAAACTTGCCGTATCTGGAGCGAATACAATCCTCAAGCCGTTACGAAAGCACCATCCACTTCAATTGAATGATTGGAGCGGTTTACAGGCTGGCGGCTTCATGGACCCTAACTCTGTTTAAAATTCGCTTGAACGGCAAATTGGGAAAGTTCTTTAGCCATGCAATTGTACTTATATTTAATCATCTAAGCATCCAAGACATTTGGCTCCAACAAACCGAGGCAACTTGCCGTACAGCGCGCCTAACAAACAATTTATTTGCAAAATCAATTTGCTGACAAATTCATTTCCAGAAGTCATTCTGTTTACATTAGTTGGTATATTTTATTGAAAAAAAAAATTATTCCCAAAAAATTTTCAAACAAATGTTTATTAGAAATAAAACTTACGGCCTGTCCCACGATGTCACCAGAAATTGTTTGATTGAATACTTATATTGAAAACAACAAAAAAGTTTCTAATGTTATTGTTGTTTGCAATACAAGTTGTCGATCGATCGCTTTATGGTGACATAGTGGGACAGGCCGTTAGTTTCAGTAAATATTTTGTACTGTTCCAGTAAATTGTTTGTTGCAAAAAAATATGTATAGAGAATAAACCAGGGACCGAAAATAACTGTTATTTTTGAATTTTTGATTAAAAAAAGCAACCTCAAGGAAATGTCGGAGAATGAAACCAGGTATACCATTTTGCAAGTATTGGACCAAATTGTCAGAAAATACGATGCTTTTTAAAAATCTGACTTTTATTTTTTCAAGCAAAAATAAAAGTTATTTTTTGACTTTTATTTTTTCTAGCAAAAATAACAGTTATTTTTGACTTTTATTTTTTCGAGCAGAAATAAAAGTTATTTTTTGACTTTTATTTTTTCGAGTAGAAATAAAAGTTATTTTTTGACTTTTATTTTTTTGAGCAGAAATAAAAGTTATTTTTGTGTTTTCAACCCCTTTGACAAAGAAATTATTATTTAATATTCCAAATATTCTTTTCTAAATAAGTAAATTTAACGATTCACTATTGCAAAAGCGCCAAAATTTATAATAAATATAATGAATTTATCACAAAATAACTTTTATTTCTGCTCAAAAAAATAAAAGTCAAAAAATAACTTTTATTTCTACTCGAAAAAATAAAAGTCAAAAAATAACTTTTATTTCTGCTCGAAAAAATAAAAGTCAAAAATAACTGTTATTTTTGCTCAAAAAAATAAAAGTCAAAAAATAACTTTTATTTCTGCTCGAAAAAATAAAAGTCAAAAATAACTGTTATTTTTGCTCAAAAAAATAAAAGTCAAAAAATAACTTTTATTTCTGCTCGAAAAAATAAAAGTCAAAAAATAACTTTTATTTTCTGACTTTTACGATAAAAGTTATAACAGTTACGGTCCCTGGAATAAACAGGCTACAACATTTGTCGGCTACTTTTCGGCATTGACATGTATACAACAACAAAAGCACAACAGCACGTTGTACCTATCAAGAAGCAATATAAACACCAACAAACTTGAATAACAAATTCTATCAGCCGAATTTAAGAGCCTGATTATGGTTTACAACAATTGCTATTTTAATGTTGTAAGTTTCAAATTGCGTTTGCGGCTTAAAACGCTGACAAATAAACTTCTTGCGATTATAATTCACAACATGTATTCTTATATGTTGTTAAAACTGTGAAAAATTTGCAACTGTTCATTACCTGTTGCCTCATTGTCGTTGGAGAAAGATTTGTAAGTATACATATGTATAGCGTTTATAACTGCAATTTAAAATATTTCTTACAAAAATAAAAAAAAAAACAGATGGAAAAACTGGTGATGACACGCTTGTAAAGAAATTTATGCAAAAAATATAAAATAAATAAAAAATCTTATAAATTGAAAAAGAAAAAATTTGATCTCTAAACTAGAATTGCCAGAAAAAGAATGCAAGAAATGTGAAGAGTATATACATTAGGGGTGGAAAAATATCGATGGCACTATCGATAGTATCGTTAGCTAATTTTTTTGACGATGTTTTAATTCTTCCATCGATTAATACTTGAAATTAAAAATGTATGGGCCTATCTATAGTTTAGAGTTATCAAAATGCCAAAATTGTTGATAACTTTTAAGATGCAGGCTGTACAATTTATCGTAAGCGACAATTTACGTACAAAAACAAATTTGAATATTTTGAAAAAACCTTCTCCTGAAAAATTAAATTTCTGTCGCTTACGATAAAATCGAAAATAAGGCTCGATATACTTAAGGTTTTTTTTAAAATTAAACTAAAAAACTAAAAATAATTCGTTGTAATACTGTGTAAAGTAAACTTTGTGTGTCGTCGAAACGAAAAAAGCATTAAGTGTCCGTACGGAAAACTTCGTGAGCGAGTGAATGTCGTACTTTGCTGAATTTACTTTGTTTATTTTTATTAAAAAAATGGCATTTATTTCTACATTATTGATACGCCACAATTTGGCATCGCCTGCGACTTTAATGCGAGCTTATGCATTGAACAAATATAAATTATTGGACTGAAATTATTTTCCAATTTAAGAATCCAGGTGATAGGGTTTCATATTTTATGCGAAATTTTCAAAACTTTTTATACGAAAAAAAAAGAATGAAGTAGTTTTGACTTCAGTAAAATATTCAATAATGGCCAATCCCACGATATCGACATCGCACAGCGGAGACTTTGGAAAATAAATGGTAATAAATCTGTAACTTCTAGACTATTTATATGAAACTTTGAACAGACGTAAGGCCTTATAACATATATATATATATATATATATATATATATATATATATATATATATATATATATATATATATATATTGGCAGCATTCAGGCTTAGGCTGGACAGAAGTTACAGTGGGCCTAAGTTGACACACATGGGACTCAAACAAACTTCTGAAGCTTGTAACTTTTAGAAAAATTATCCAATTTTTATGGGATAAAGCGTTTTGAGCTAAACTAAAAAATTTTAAGAAATAATGTCCTCACATTTATTATTTATTTATTATTCATTTGAGTTGCTTCATGTCATCTTTCTCTATTTCTTCAGTTACATTTGGAAACCATTCGTATTGCTGAGGACGATAATACTTAAATAATCTCTCTTCCTTGCTTCTTGAGCCTCTTTTGTAAGTTCTCCAGAGGTGGGATGTTGGTTTCAATGATTTATTTTCCACGAGATAATACCTTATGCTCAGTTGGCATCATTCTACATACATGGATATCGCTATCTTAATATAGATTTTTTGAAATCGAGATTTTTGTATATTTCGATACAAGAACATCTAATGTATTGAAAAATGCAAATATTTTGATTAAAAAAAAAAAAAAATTATGAGTTAGGGCCTTTCTATATTAAGGTAACGATATTAACATATGTATGTATGTAACATATTTTATTCACATACATACATACTATCATTTGGATTAGCAAAAGTATATAATAATTATTAAACCACTACCAGGATGAGCACTTATGTATGCTCACTTGGTAACATTGATACTTAATATTTGCAAATTATTTTCTCATGAAATGTATTCACATCAAACATAAACTCGCAAAACCCAAACACAAAAGCATGCAAACACACACACACACTCATACACACACTCACACTCATACACACTCACACACACACTGCCACACAAATCCATCAACTTAAACCTTCTTTTCAGAGTATCATTCAGGTGCAATTAGTGCTCGTGCTTTATTTTTTTTTATTCGTTTCTTTGATCCTGCTTCAAAATTTTTTATAATGAAACATTTTATTTTTAATGACGTGTTTTTCTGTTCAATTTAAAAATGATTTATCTACACAATCATGATAATATATTGTTAAGGGTTTTCCCTGTTTTTTTTATTGTTGTTGTTTTATTTCATACATCCTTAGTACAATATCCGTATTGTTTATGGCTTCACATCACAGACTCGATTAATTTAACGCAATTAAAAATAAAAAAAATATATACATATTTTAACTTAAATTTGGCGTTTAACAACATTTTTTGTGTTTTATTACTATTTTTTTTATCATATTCATCAGCAAGCAGAGAAGAATGTGTTGTTATTGAACTTTTTTATTTCTGACGGTTTTATACAATGCGGTCATACACATCAAATAATCGACGAGTATTTTTGTTGTTATGGGGACTATTTTTTTATTATCTTTTTATGTATTTTTTTTTTAACACCATTATAAATATTTGTTCGTGTATTCCTTGGGGTGTAATAATTTAATAAATTTATAACAAAAATTGTGAACATATTTCAACAGCTGGAGAATATAACAATAGTAACATAACTAATATTATACTGGCTAAATGATGATGACTGTAAAATTGAATTAAATAGGAAAAAATATTTGATGTTATCAATATTTATGTAATTTATTTGTTTATTAAAAACTTAAATTGTCAAAATGTATATTAATATGTTCACCTCATATTAAAAACATAAAATGGTGACATACGACTGCAAATATACCAGTATTTAAAGAGAAGAGCAAGGTGTCAACCGTGTAATATTTGTTTTAGCATTTGTTCAAATTTTTTTATAAAAAATTTAAAAATGGACCATGTAATAGTCCATTAAATTTTGTATGTATAGTCCATCTAATTTTTTGCATTAAAAATAGACGATGTATAGTCTGTTTATTTTTTGCATATGAAATGGACGATTTATAGACCATAAAATTTTTTCATAACATATTGAAAAATGGACGATGTATAGCTCATTAATTTTTTTCAGCAAAAAATATTTTGCATTAAAAATGGATAATGTATAGTTTTTTAAATTTTTTGCACAAAAAATAGGCGACTTGTATAGTTTATTTCATTTTTTGCATACGAAATGGACGCATTATAGTCCATTAAACTTAAAAAAAAAAATTAAAAATGGACCATGTATATAGTCCATTAAACTTTGTATGTTTAGTCTAGTTAATTGTTTGGATGAAAAATAGATCATGTATAGTCTATTTAATTTTTTTTTTTTGCATACGAAATGGACGCTTTATAGGCCATCACATTTTTTCATAAAATATTGAAAAATGGACGATGTATAGCCCATTAAATTTTTTTCACAAAAAATATTTTTTGCAATAAAAATGGATGATATATAGTTTTTTAAATTTTTTGCACAAAAAATAGACGACGCATATAATCCATTTCATTGTTTGCATACAAAATGGACGAATCATATTCCATTAAATTTTTTTCACAAAAAATATTTTTTGCAATAAAAATGGATGATGTATAGTTTTTTAAATTTTTTGCACAAAAAAAGAAGAATATAGTTTATTTCATTTTTTGCATACGAAATGGAGGAATCATAGTTAATTAAATTCTTTCATAAAAAATTTTAAAATTGACCACGTATATAGTCCATTTAATTTTTTGCATACTAAATGGACGAATTATAGTCCTTTAAATATTTTTATAAAAAATTTAAAAATGGACCATATATATAGTCTATTAAATTTTTAATGTATAGTCCACTTAATTTTTTGCTTGAAAAATAGACGTTGCATATGAAATGGACGAATTATAGACTATAAAATTTTTTCATTAAATATTGAAAAATGGACGATGTTTAGCCCATTAAATTTTTTTCACAAAAACATTTTTTGCATGAAAAATTAAATTTTTTGTACGAAAAATAGACGAAGTATTTAGTCCATTTAAGTTTTTGCATAGGAAATGCACGAATTAATTTTTTTTTATAAAAAATTTAAAAATGGACCATATATATAGCCCATTAAATTTTGTCCATTTAATTTTTTGCATGAGAAGAAGACGATGTATAGTCTATTTAGTTTTTTGAATACAAAATCGACGATTTATAGACCATAAAATTTTTTCATAAGAAATTTAAAAATGGACCATGTATGTATATAGCTCATTAAATTTTGTCTATTTATTTTTTTGCATGAAAAATAGACGATGTATAGTCTATTTAATGTTTTTATAGACCATAAAATTTTTTCATAAAAAATTGAAAAATTAATTTTCACAAAAACATTTTTTGTATGAAAAATAGATGATGTATAGTCCATTAAATTTTTTGCACGTATGTAGTCCATTTAATTTTTGCATACGAAATGGACGCAAAAATGTTTAAAGTTTCTACACCAAATTTTTCTTTCTAAAACGTAAAATGCATATAATTTATAAAGAAAAAGAAAACAATTAATTAGACCTACTTACTTTTATATATCACAAAAAGAGCCAGTTTCCCAACCCTGGAATCAACCTTTTTTATTTTTCTAATCTCTTATCAACAATCTCTTTCTTTTAGGAATATAATATATAATTAATTTATAGAAAAAAAGGAAAAATTAGTTTTAGTAAGTTACTGTTATATAACAAAAAAGTTTACGTTTTTTTAAAGGAAACGTGTTTTTAATTTTTTATTTTTTTTTAAATTTGAAATACCAATTTTATTCAACTAAAGTATAAAATAACTTTATTTATTAAAAAACAAATAAAAATTTCGTTTTAGGTGGTTACTTTTATATGGCAAAATAAAGTTTAAGGTTTCCAGCTCTGCAACCATCTGCTCGATTTTTCTGAATTGCAATACCAATCCAATTTGGACCATTTCTGACACACCAGTCCAAGAACGAAGTCTTTAGCTTTTCTGGGAGCTTCGGAAAACCGTACAGACAGACGGACATCGCTTATTCGTCTTCCCTATGCATAAGGATCCAGAATAAGTATACTTTATGGGTCGCTTATTAATACTATAGAAATTATAAACGGAATGACAAATAGCAGCGATTTGTCATTTTTTTCAAGTCCGATAGTGTAGTAATATTTTATAACCGAAGATTATCTATACAATTTCTTTGACTTTAATCGAAAGTTTCATTCAGTTTTGTTCATATAATATGTAATGGAAACGTAGAGCATGAAACACTTAGGAAATAAAATCCCATGAACTTTTACTTCCCAAGGCTACTATAGTATTGCAAGATAGTCATATTTGAGGAGTTTTGTATTGATTTATTTCTTTTCTTCAATTTAGACGCTTAAAATTCAATTTTTTATTTTCTTAATTCTTATGCTGGAATAGGTCCTAGCGTGTTGTTAAAGCTATTAACTTAATTATAACGTGTTAGAATTAAAGATTTGTTAATCATAGCTTAGGGTATTTACAAACACATTGCACTAAAATTGGATTCATAGCAGCAAAATTTATATGTTTGAATTTTTTAGCAAACTAAACTGCAAACGATATCTTAATTCACTACAATAAGGCAGTCTAAAGGACATTGCTTACGCTTCAAAACTTTTTTTCATACATATATTATTGGGCGGTAACGAAGCGAAACATTTAAGTTTATTTACAAAAACTCCAGATAATTGTTATACTAGACATATGTACCTTCAGTCTTGAACGAAATTATTTGAAAACAATGATAAAAAAAATCTACTTCGACTTTGACAGATTGTACAGAGAATGCAACATTCCTCTTATTATTTAATCCAGCACAGAAACTAAAAGAGTTGCATATGTATAGTTTTCGTTGATAATACGTTTGCTGGGAAAGTAATTTGTGAAAAACGCGCGTCAAACATTATGTGATTGTTAATTCCCTGGGCTCAAGAAAATCATGCGTTGAAAAAATCTTATTGAATTCAGGGAATTGTTTTTATAACAATGAAATTACATACATATACATACAATTTCAAATAAAAAGCAGTACATATGTGACAGCGCATAGAGAAAGGGACCTAGGGTAAAAAAATCAATTTTCAATTTTTTTTGATGTGGACAACATCTGAGCATCGAATGAGACCGATCCCATGCCCAAAAGTGTTCCCTCCCAGAGATATGAGCGTTTTATGAAATTGAAGTCGACGATTCTAAGGTTATGTGAAAAAAGTTTCGTACTAACAGAGTGATATTCACCATTTAAAAGAATTATAAATGAGTATTTATTGTAATTCACAATTAATAATTTCAGAAAATAAACCTGGATTCGAAAAAACGCGAGCAAAATTGATATCAAACTCTCGGAAACAGCGCGCTAGGTAGAAAACAGTAAAAACCAACTACACAAAACAAGAGGTATGGACGACCTACGTGCGTTTTCAAGGTTGATCAACACGTCCCTGACGTCATGAGATATGTCGCTTTCAAATGAGACCAATACCAACATGCTCAGTGATTGTACACCAAAGATACACATATTTAAATCTTTAAAATGGCTCTCCAGAACAAAACCGGTTTTTACCCTTAGGTCCCTTTCTATTTTGCGCGTCACATATATCGAGTGATTTTTTTCTAACAGGCTGTCAGATAAATTCAATAATAACCATCAAGAGTGTTATGTAAATGATTCAATAAAGTGAATATTTTTTTTATGAGAGATTATATCAGTTCACAGCTACTCTAGCTGAATTTTAATATTTTAAAAATATATTTGATTATTACTTCAATTTTTAAATATATGATATTAGTTAAAACCATGATATAAATATAGAAGGTACTTCCATTCTCTCTTTGTTTTTAAAAAATAAGTATTTTTGACGATTGTTTTTTGAGAGAAATAAAAAAAAATTTTCCCATATCGTAAAAAATATAAGTCTTCCCCCATAAAATTTTTACAAAAATGTCTAATTATCTTAACAAAAGTTGCGAATAAATAAAGTGATATACATGACTACAAATCTGTGATGTTTAAGAAGTGGTTATGTAATAACTTGGCGCATCTTTTTAAATTTTCTGCCTAAAATAAGTATTTTAAATATATTTTCATCCAAATTGATTGATGATTTTGATTAGTTGACAATGAATTTTCATTAAGTTTAACAAATATTGATTGATATTATATCTTGTTTAATCTATATAATTCGCTTCTTGTTGATTGTAACATGTTTTTCTATAAAAATGGCTTAAATACCCGATCAGATAATTTTGGCAAGTATATTTCACAGATTTTGCATGCTCTTAGACACTGTTGGCGAACACCAGATAGTGAAGAGAACTCAAAGAATGCTACATTCATATTTTTACAATGATATTTTGTGCGTCCACAGTTTGTTATATGCAGCTCATTTCCGCTTTCTTTAACACAACAATAATACATTTACAATGCATTTCATTGCTTTTCAATATAATAAAACATTTATCATCACAATTTTTTTTAAATTGTTTGAATTTATAAAAAAAAAACTTCTGAAATAATTTTTCAATAAAATTTTCAAACAAACAGGAAACAGAGGAGAAATATTAAATTAATACGGTAGCACGATTTTATTGGAAACTTCAGAATACCTATCCTTGTCAGAAGGTGAATGTCAAGAAAAAATGAAAGAATGGAAGTACCTTCTATATTTATATCATGGTTAAAACAACATTCTCATTATGTTAAAATAAAGCATTTATTTGTCCGTATATCACCGTAAAATATATTTGTATAGTGCACAATAAGTCCGGTCGTTTAAAGAATTTAAATTTGGAATTTTTGTTTGCTTGTTGATTAAGCAGGCTCTGTATGCATTTTGTTTCTGCTTAAAAAAATCCATCAGTAGACTCTAACCAAAAGACTTTCGAAATAAACTGAAAGATTTCATATATTTATAAAAATACTATTATTGAGAATTATGTCAGAAAAACATAGTTAACCTTATTTCTCTTGTCAACATAAACGTCACGTGAATACAATACCAAAAAATTAGAGCTGGCTTACACGCTCTCGAGAACAATTTTATGCTATTGACAGTTATTTCTGTCCCCTAAGGTCTAGAAAACAGTATGAGCCTGTCAATAGCAGTGAATTGCTTTCGACAACGGATACGCAAACCCCAATTTTTTGGTATTGCATTGCATTTGCTTGCCAGCAAACATATAAATTTATAGCAATACCATTCGACACTTCTAGCTCCTTATTTTGTATGTTGTTTAATGTCTTGATATTTAAGTTGGCAAAACTGCTTCACATGTCTTCCTTTGATCAATCTCTTAGACAACCAGTCGTCCATCAAAGCCATTAAATGGACTAACTTTAGATCACTTTTGTGCCATTTTTATTGTAAAAGGACAAGAAAAGTTTTCAGATATATCGGATATTGCATAGCAAAGAAGATGCAGCTGATGTAGCGCCTGATGATTGTTTTGTTGACGCGTTTAATGATAACGTTTGTTAGGTTTTCATTGGAAAAAATGCCTTTCTTAATGCAAGGAATTATGGAACATTTGGCTTCTTGTTTAAAAATCTGAGTTCGAATAATAAAGTGTTAAAAATTAGAAGTTGACCTCAACTCATGTCAACAAAAACAATTTATCTATAATTTCCTACAATTTATAGTTTTGTTAATCCGATTTGCATTAGGATTTTCATAAAAGATGTGGTAATTATGGCAGGCAGTATTTCAATTTGACTTGGACTAGACTATACAAATTTTATTAAATCATTAACACTCAGCAATGAATGCCTACTATTACTAGTCGTTACCTTCTTTAGGCAAGGGATAGTGATACAAAAGCCAGGTGGTGAAGAAAGTAATGGAGGAAAGATCAATTCTTTTAGAACTCTGCTTTTTGTACTTAATGCAGTGTTGCAGCACCTCTGGTGTCAATGAGACTTATTAAATTTTTAAAGCTGCCATTTTATTGGTTATTTTACTTCGCTGATGATTCTGCTACTTAATACCGACAAAGGAGGTTGCTCTTATACTACATTAGCATTAGTATCCGCTAAAACAGTAGTACACTAAAAGAAATTCTATGAATTTCGACATTAATTTAATGAAAAATTCAATCAACGTCACGCTTCGTTAGATTAATGAAACCAGTTTCATCAAAATTATTTTATTGAAAACTACATCAAATTTATTTAACATTGTAATTAATGCAGTGCTATAACTTCATCGAAACAATAAAATAGTTTCATGAAAAGAATGAAATAACTTAATAATTAGAAAATATGGTTGTCATAAATCCAATAAAATATTCTTACGAAACCAGAATACCAACGAAGCAAGTCTAATGAAATTATTTCACAATATTCATGAAATTTTTATTGGATTTGTGAAATTATCATCAGATTTGTGAAAAAATTTTAATGAAATTGTTTCATTTCACTTATGAAGCAAAATTGTTTCGGTGTAGTGTCTATGCCTTCATCACTTGAACTTTCTACAACAACTAATACGAAGAGACTCTAACTCACATAAGAAAATAGTGGTGTTATTATTGAATGACTGTCATGATCTGGCTCGAATCCAGAATTTTCGTGCTAACACCTTCAGATCTGCTGATGAACACACGAAACCCTAAAAAGTGCTGAAAATTGTATGCGACTATTGCTCCAGGGTCTTTGATTCATTTGTTCTTTATTTTAATATTTTTCGTTAAATAAACTTTAAAAAATATCTGAAAATTTGGAAAATATCTCGAACACCACTTAAAAAATATTACAGTTTAATATATTTCCCAACTTATTAAAAGTAAAATCGTAAAATAAAATACGACTGTCAGAAGTGACATTCAAGACTCAAAACCTGGGATTGTTTATCAAATCATAAGAAAAAACTAAATATTTTTAAATCTTGCTGAGGCTTAAAGCGACTTCATGTTTTAGAATTCTCAATAATATCTTACTACTAATTTCTGCCAAGAATGTTTCAGCTCGCAAATCCATATCCAGGTCCATCCCAATGCATCATCCATAATCAAAATGCATATATGTTTTTATTTTAACAAATAGTTTAGTTATCTATTAGTTTTTTTATTTTTCATTTATTCTTACAATTTTTAATGATTTGCTATACAGATATTTAAGTAATTGTATATGCAATTAATAGAACTTTTTGACTTTATACTATTTGTTTTTTTTATTAAATGCTTAAATGTTTTTCCAGTATTTTTCTTATTAAATTAAATTTGTTTTAAAGAACACTATTGTATTTTACACAAACATTTGCTCACTTATAACATTATGTAATGTATAAATTAACTTTATTTATATGTTTATTTTCGGTTTTTATTTTAATTTTTTATATAGATACATACTTATTTTAACATTATTATATAGTTATAATCATTATATTTTGCTAGAAAAAATTTTTGCTATCGTACGAGTATGTATATTATCTACAAGTAGTTTTAATATTTATTATTGTGTCTGTATGCTTTTGTTTGCCTTGGTTAAATTATAATAAAATACGAGCTAAATGAAATTGTTTTTAACAATATTATTTACATAAATTTTTTATATTTATTTTGGCATGCTACATACATACATACAACTTTATATACATAAATTATAATGTTTGAAATTGGATGGACATTCAATTATAAAATGATTTATTATTTGCAAATGATAATTGAGAAATGAAAGGAAATAAAAAATATTTTTAAATTCAAAAACTCTACAATATAAATATATATATGTATGTATATTTATATGTATATGTATATGCATGTGTATATATATTTAAAACAGAATTGTTAAAGCAAATCAAAACTTCTTTTCACTTCTTGCTATAAGTATCCAATTAATTGTTTGCTTATCATTATGTTTGTCTGTTTACTTTAAGGATTTTATGTCATAGAAAAAATATTGATATTTTCCAGATAACAATGGTATCACAGTAGAAACTTTATTATTTAGAAATTAAAACTTTGTTATGCAAAAACTAAATACAAGTTGATTTAAATAACATAGATTCTTTCAAGTCATGTTGAACAATTATAATTTTTGAGGTGACACGAAAATATTTACTTAAATATTTTATAGAATAAAAGGAATTATACGGCCATGTCCCAGAGTTCAATTCCGTTCGGAATCGGAATCCACTCTACCCCATTTTCGTAGGAGATGGTGACATGCCCGATAACATCAATAATAACAAAAAAAAAATATCTTAATAAATTGTTGGGAGAGTTGACTTTAGTTTTGGATTGTATTTTATGTCTTAAATAAAATTAATAACTGTTCGTGGTTTAAAGATAATGTTAACTTTCAAATTAAAACTACTACAAATGAGAAAATATTGGAAGCTTGTACATAACTGCTGTGGTTCATCACATATCATATGAATTTAGTTCTACTTTTACTAGGGCAAAGTTTCCTTTTATGTGCATTAAGATAAAAAATGTACGACGGCCCTATTTTCCACTTTGTGACGATGGAAATAAATATATATATATATATATATATATATATATATATATATATATATATATTAGACTTTAATTGCGATCTAAACTTTAGAACAAAATTCTTAAATTTAGATTGCAGAAATCTTTAAATTTCAATCTTGAAATTCGGTCAGTAAGATTGACGTTCTCAATCTTAAGCACAAATTCTTAATTTTTAGTATGCATTCTAAAAATGAAAAAAAGTAATTTTAATGTTAAGATGGTAATCTTCATTTTAAGAATGTGGACTTAAGCCTTATGAACGAATTCGTAGAACATAGTCTTAATTTAAATCTCATATTCTTAATTTCTTAAGAATGTTATCTTAATTTTAGATTTTTATTAAGAACAAAATCTTGTATTTTGAGCGTGAAATCGTGAGGTTAGCACTTGTTTTTCCTTAGTGTACTATTGACTTCTTTGGTTGACAATATTTGCGATGTCACATTGTCTTTTCCACTCCAAAAATTTTTAAAAATGATATCACTCTTCCAAAATCGATTATATAATTTTAGAAACTATTTGAAAATAATGTCAACTGATGCAAGCAAATGTACAATGAACTACTTTTTATTAAAGCTGCTCAAAAATAATGGTTAATCAAAAAAATATTAGTTGTTGTTTGTCTTGCCGTTCTTTAGGTGTGAGTATGTCTCTTTTTAATGCCTTGCTGCTTGCTTTAAAAATAATGTATCGTAAAACTTTGTTTATGTTATTATAACAAAATTTTATTTTGTATTAAAAAACTGGATAAAATGCGTGCAAAACAATTAAAAGAATACTTGATGCGGTATATAAAATTATTGATAACATTTTATCAATGCTTTGTCCGACTTTCCATGTTAGCCATTTTAAAATAATATGCGACGCGTTATTTAATGGTTTTTCGAGCATGACATACCTTTTGCAAACCAAACCAGATTTTGACTACAGATGGCGCTTTAAGAGATTAATATATAGAATAGCACAACGAATGGTGAAACTAATAAATTTTTTGTTTGTTTTAAATGTACACTAATTACTTAAAAAAATTAAGTATATTATTCACATAGATTTTATGATACATGTTAGACCAAATTTAAGTAATATGCTGTATGCAGTACATTTATGTATCAAATACAACTTGACGTTCTTATAGAAATTTATTTTCATGAGATTTTTGAACGTATTGTAAGTAATTGCATTCAGCATTCACATTTTCTATCTGGTATTCGTTACATCCATAGTTAAAACCTATAGTGAATTCGCTTAAGCAGTATTCATGTAATAATAATACGTATTCTTAACACAAATAATATTACTCATACGAACACTTCAGTAAAGCGGCCCATATACAACAACAGCATGCACGCATAATCAAGCTATTGAGCAATCATGTTCGAAGCACATAACATACCAGCAAGCTGGTACAATATTCACTTTTTAAAAAAATTCAAGAAGGGAGGTTATAAATAGTGACACAGTTTTTGCTGCAATTTCTATTGATATTTTGTTAATATTAGCAGCTATGCATAACTAAAGTGCTCAAATTCCATTTTCCATTGAAACAAATTATTTTTCAACAAATTACGATTTTTAAATGCATATTTACTTCTTGATAACTTTACTCAACTGAGCTAATTTCACCACACACAATATCAGCAAGCTGGTACCATCAGCAAAATATCAAACTCTGTTTGACATCACTACAGCAAAACGTACAATCACACCAAATGCCCATACACGAACCAACCGCTGCCACAAACATTTGATTGCGCCTGCATGCTGTTGTAGTGTATGGGGGCCCCTTAAGTAACTTCGCTCAAAAATTAGCAATATTATGTATGAGGTATCCGTGGCGTATACTTGTTATATAGTTTTTGATATACGGATTACTCACATATTACCAATATTTGGAAACCGAAACGAATAAAGGTATCGGTATTGATACCGGTATAATTATTATTTTTTTTTTTAATTTCGTTATCGGTATTACCGGTACATCCTGTTATCGAGTCTATACCTATACGTATTACTGTAAAATTTATTAATTCGGACACAGGACATAGCAAAAAATCTCTTTTTATTACATTTTTTATTAAAATATAAAAACATATCAGCTTATATGTCTGCATAAATATTTTTGTACTTATGTATATTATAAAATAATTTATTAAAAAAATAATAAACTAAAGAAACTGCAATACAAACTTTGAATATCGTCACCTTAAATGCAAACGGACGTAATTACAGAAAAATTCGAAATCGAGTTTTTGATTGATTATGGTTCATTTAATCAAACTACATGTTCACGCAAATATTTAAACCTCTGCGATCAAAAATTATGACTTCATTAAAGAAATTCCAACGGACATAATTACGAATGCATCTATTTTTTTTATTGCAAAGAACGTAACTAACAAGAAAACTTAAATATATATAAAAAGGAAATAAATGGTTAAAACATATAAGTATCCATACTACAGCTAAATTTCGAAGAAAATTTTCAAGAACACTTTATAATTATTATTAAAATACGGATATACAGTGTATCTATACTACACACGAATTACATGTAATGATATGCGAATATTCGTATTCGAAATCTCGAATATTCCGTATTTTAAGATATTCGTGTTGCTATTCGCCAAATTTAGATGGTTACGAATATTTATTTTTATTTATTTATTTCTTTGGCAATAACTAAAAAAAGGAATTTGTTTTAATTCATAATAATAATAAATATTCTTGTATGCAACTTCAAAACAAACAAAAAAAGTTCTTGTACAATTAACATTAAAAATGTTAAAGCAGGTACTTTTTTATACCTCAAGAGAAGAATATTTAACTTTAAAAATAACATTTAAGAGGCTTTTTCTCCATTAAGCTTTTTACGATGAAGTGTGTAAGCAAGACCAATATTGAAGACTAATCGGTTTGGCCATCTTTAAGTTAATCTAAAAAAATGCAGTGAAGTTATTAAAACAAATTATTTAATATTTTGGGTTAATAAAGTTTGCCATGATAACAAGTGCACTCAGTGAAATGGCCTTAAACATACACTATGGGGGTGCTTTGAGAGATCAAATGACTCAATATGGTCCAAAGAGAGGAATGTGATTTATTGTTATCGTTTATTTATAATCGTAATTTCTTCAACTTTATTGTATTAAGGTCTCTTTGACCACCGTACGACAACTTTGTCAAGAAGTTTGGTATTACTTGGCACTTGCGATGATAAAGATGTGGTTGCACTTTGCTGGTGATAAAAAAAGATGAAAAATAGTGTAGGATAAGAACGTGTAAAGGATAATAAAAACGTGCTAATGTAATTTGAAAGAAAGTTATTGGGATACATTTTTGCAATTTTTTTTAGATTATATTTTTGGCGAAAATCGGTATACCGGTATATAGCGGTAAAAACGTAAATGGTATACTGGATACCGGTATTTTCTAACACTACCGATACTGGGTATCTAATTTAGCGGTATTTGAATCGGTAACAGTATTTCTGCTTCTCCATTTACCAACCTTGCATATTACATTACACTATTTTCACAGTTTTTATAACCCCTCACACTTTTAAACGATTTGTACAAACTTTTTGGTATAAATTTTCTAACTCGTAACAAATACTCCTCCCCACACTTTCATAAGAGGTTAATATGCGTTTAAGTTGTGTGTTAAAACAATAAGTGGACCATTTGCTATATCATGGAATAATTTACATCTTATGCTATAGCATTTTTTAATCAAATTTTATATTTACTATCTTAATGCTTGTAGATATAAATAAAAATCTCAGTCGCAACTGTATGGCTATATTTAAGGTAGAAATTTCCTGTTAAAAATTTCAGCATGTACATTTGTATAACAAATTATATTTGCGAACAAAGGGACCAGTAGTTTTAATGAAACAGATTTATAGTAAATTTTCTGGAAATCTGCTCTATTATGAATTTGTTACAGTAAGAAAGTTAATGCAGCCAATGTTACTAAGTTACTTATGAGAGAAAAAGTATCAGTAATTCGAAAAAAAAACTAATTGCAACATTTTTTTTTATCTAATATAATCGGCCAGGTTCTGAAAACCATTCAGTTTTGCAATGAATGTAATGAGAAATTTTATTGAAAGACAGTATATTTGCAAAAAAAAAAAATAAATGCAAAAATCAATTTAGTTCTAAAACATACACAGCCTCACCACTCAGTCAAATTAAAAAACAAGTATATTTTTAGTATAAAAATCATAAGTTATAAAACGAATTTAAAATTAAAAAAAAATATTTCTCATATCTGCTCATATCACTTGACATTAGCTGTCTATGCCAGTATACTTGAAGTAGCAGATGTCTTAAAAATTTCTCAAGAATTCTTTTGATATATTTATTGTCACACAATTGTTCATATAGAAAATAAATAAATAAGGCGAAATATTCTTTTATTAAAGGAATTTCTTTGTGATTTCCATACTATTTGGTGTTATAAAAGAGGAATGCCAGAAAAGACATAAACTGTTAAAAAAGGCAATTGAAAACACCTGCGTATTATTTGCAACTTGGCTATAAAAAAATAAAAACAAATCTTTATATAAATTGAAAGATATACTTTTTCATTTTCATTTTGTTTTATATACGTACATATATATATGTACATACATACACACATACATAACTTGCTCGTTAAGTTATAAAACTTTTTTCTTATCTACATTTTTTTTAAAGAATTTCTTTTATACTTTTTCTTCTGCATTTTCCATGCATTTTATATTTTTCTTTTTAAATAAGTTTTTTATACTAACTTAATTATCACTAACATTAGTTGGTTTTTTTCTTCTCATCCTAAAAGGTATTAAATACCGCTGATTTTATGTTTTAATGTTCTATTTTTCTGGTATGAGTGTTTAGTTTTTTTATATAATTTTCTTTTAATGTTTAAGGGCTTTTTTGTGTGCTAACTTAAATAATAATTATGCTAATTAAAATAAAAATAACAAAAACTTTTTATATACAAAATATATCAAGATGGTGGTAATATTTATAACTTGTAAAATTTTAATTATAATTCCGTTTTTTACAATTTGTGGTTCATCTATGGCACAAGGTAATAGAAAAACTTCTCGTTAGGAAATAAAAGTTTTAAATTGCTTGAAGATATTACATATGCTGTCTGAAAAGCTAAATATGATTTTTCTCAACAACAACACTCATTCGAGATATCCTACAAGATATTGCAATTTGTTAAAGGTATAACGATTTGTTAATGTTTTGTCATATACTAAACACTTCATAAAATATGTTATTGTAAAAATGTTGTACAACTTTTAATGAACACCATTAAAATATTGTTAAAAATAATCTTACAACAATATTTTTTTGTACCTCTACATTTTGTTTAAGAAATATTTTGATGATTATTGCAAATGGCTTTCTTTTTTTTTATTTGAAAATTTGAAAGAAAAATTAGAAGCTATTGAAAGTTTTGAATTTCCTTATTTTATATTGTTGACAGACTTCTGTTGAAATAACTGTAAAGTGTAGGTTGTAAAATTTTACGCAAGTTATAAAAAATTTTTATTGTAAGAAATAAAGCATAGTAGAACAAAATCAGAATACTTTGCAAATAAGTTAGTGAGAAAATTCTGAAAAGTACGAGTATTTTATACGTATGTACTCGCACATATAAACAAAAAGAAGGTAAGTGTTTTAGGACACCTGGTTAAAGCTATGCTGCTTAGCTATATAGGACAAACTTAATGTGTTCAATAGCAATGCAAACAAATTATATTATATGATGATGCCAAGTGCGCCGCAAATATTTCAAAACATTTCAATTTCTTTCCCATTATTTTCTTTTCTTAACGACGTACGGATAAATTAATAATTGTTTGTGGCAGGTGGCGGATGTTAGCCGGCTTACAGTGTTCTCTGGTTTGTGCTCATATGCAAACACAAATTGAGCAATCCTTCTCATTGTTTTTGTTTCGCTTTTGTTTCATTCACTTCAAAGAACGATTTGCTTGGTTTATTTTCCTACTCGGGTTTTAAGTACAAAGAAATCAAAACAAATAAATTTATAACTGTAATAGTGTCGATTATTTTTGTTGCGAAAATCACGTCCTAGCTCTTGTACAGTGACATAGATCGCATAGCTATAAAAATATTTCTATAATATTTAAAGATTATTCCAGGTAAAATGCCGAAAGTAATAGAATAACACATTTCTGCATATTAGGTAAATTTATTTTATTGTTCAACTTATTCACAAGCATAGTTAAATATATAGTGGATCGATTCCGATATTCAGGCTGCTTATTTTTGTTGTTATATCACCCTCTTCTATAGCGCTGCAATTAGCAGATCGAAAAAGTTTCATATAATACATTTCATGAAATGTTATAAAAAATGCATAATGTAAATATGGTAATAATTAAAAATTTAAAAAAAATTTTAAATTACTAAATTTCATCCAAATGTGTATGGTCATGTTGCACAGTGGGGTCAAAAGTCTTTTTTTCGCGAACGAATTCATATATCCATAACTACAATAGTGTGGCCCACTACATTTTATATGGGTAGCTTTTAGAAACAAAAGGCTATTTCAACAAAATCTTTGTGTTTCAGACGGCCGAGACGGTTTCGCCTATACAAACTTAACAAACAGTAATTTTTGTGCAGATATAATGGTGTTTCGACAAAAATTTGTGGATTCTCCTTACTTCAAATGTGCCAATTCTGCTTATTTACGTACCCATTCAACTATAAATGGGCTTCATCGAAAAATGGAAGAAATGCACGACGAGTTTGATGAATAGAACAATTATTTTGATTAAAAATTTCAATTAATTTGCACGCATTGCTCTGGTATAAGTCGGCTCATGATGAAATTTCATAGCAAATTGAACAAAAAGCAACTATCAGCTGTTAAATGGTTACTCAAATAAAGCAAAGTTATAACACTCAAAAAAAAAACACCCCTTATATGCCTTATTTTTTCCCGTAGAACGAAAAATTTCATGGACTTCAATAAGAAGTACTTGGAGAATATCGTGGCCACGTTGACCGGTCACTGTACCTTCGGAACCCACGATAAACGTATGGGTCTCCCGTATAATGACTACTGCAACAGTTGCAATGACGAGATATTAGAGGAAAGTATTCTGCATATCCTGTATCTTTGTCGCACTCTGGAGGATCTCCGTCTGCAGGTCCTTGGCAGAATATCCTTCGGTAGCTTATCCCAGTTATCGGAAATCAGGCTCAAAGACCTGAGCCTCTATATATTAGGAATAGTGGTTGGCATAGTCACTGACCCCTTAGCTAAATTTCTTGACCCACTCTTATCTCGCAACTTCATGAACAACTTTAATCTCATTACTACTTCTACCCTTCTCACCTTCCTCTTATTCTCTCTCTCACTATCTTTTTTCAACTTACAGGCAGCACAAAGGGATCATTACATTGGACCCAAGTGAGCTGGAATCTAATTTTCTACTTTTCCTTGCCAGCAGCCTGCTAACCTAACCTAACCTAACTTATGCCTTTTTTTGTACTTCCTTCTCTTCATCGAAAAATAATACAAAAATATACAAAAATTGCGTTACCAGTTAACAGGGGAACTGAAGTTCGGTTGCCATCCATAATCGCGCCATTATTTCATCATTATTTTCTTTCAATACATGTGCATGGATTTTAGAATCTTCGAATTCAAATCTAAAATATATGACCTACATATATTCATGAAAAAATAAAATGTATTCCAAATATATTTTAAGAAAATTTTTTATGAAAAATTTTTAATCAACTACATTTCAAATTCATTATAAATTTTATAAATATGGTGGTATAGATATTTTCTTTACTGAATTTCTTCAGAGTTTTATTTGAAAATATTTTATATTTTATGAAGGTTCCTAAGATTATACTTATATTAACATTTTATATGCTTCACATAAGAAAGTTTCTTGATACCCAAAACTACATAGTTATGGTTACTTCGTGCCATAAAAGTGCGTATTTTAGTTATTCATTATTATCATCTGTCCCTTTTTAATGAAGTGGAAAATTTCAAAGGAGCAGGGCATTTTAAAGATATTTATGCTTATTGAATGAAAGTAAATGATGCCAGACGGACGTGATTACCGATACCGAGTACGTGATTTTGTTGTCTCCAGTCTTAAACGATTTTCGGAGTGTTACTTTTTTCTTAAATACCTTCCGGGTATTATTTATAACACACTTTAAGATTTTGCATTTTTATTTCGTCTGTTTTGTATCTTTTTACATTATTCTATATACTTTATCTTGTTATTGAGAAATAAAAAATATATGTATGTTTGTTTGATGTTCGTGTTTTGTATGTTTAACACAATTTGAAATAAATTTTAAATCTTAGTCTAAAAGGAATTCGGTATTATACATTTACATTTTATTTACAACAATATTACAGTATACTAATTACCATTTTTTTATGGTAATTTTAGACTGTTAATTATTTAATCACCGCAAAGCATGCCTTTGATTCCAGTTCTTAACAACAATATTAAAACACTTGTAAAATTTTGCGTTATTGTGGGGCTGAGACTGATGTTGATGCTGTTGCCAGTCTTTGCAATAAACTACGTTTATATTGCATAATTCCTTACAAAATCCTCCTTCACTTTTACTTGTTATAAAAGCAGCATTATTGCCATTATCATTGTCTTTATCGTTGCTAAGGCTTTCAACGCTGACGTCATTGCCGTAGCCTTTATCGTTTAATGTAGCAAAATTGCTACTTTTACTATTATTGCTGTGACTGTTGATTATTATGCTGCTGCAGATGCTGTTTGTTTTATTGTTGTTTTTGCAAAACTTACCAACAATTTTATTTTCGCTGCCGGCTGTTGTAGCTTCAATTGTAATGCTGTGGCTGCTAGTGCTGCTGTTGCTGCTGCTGCTGGTACTGTTGATATTTTGCGAATTTTTCACAAACGTTTTTAAAGCGTACCATAATGCTAATGTTGCCACAAGTGTGGTAAAAGCTGCAAAAGGGTTTGAAGTTTTCACTTTAATGGCTACAGCTGCATTTGTTTGCATTGCTTCGGGGCGTTCTCCTGAAAAAAACGCAAAGAAAGAATACAAATATAAATACATAAAAATTAAATAAATACCGTTTCGTACTTTTAAACATATTTTTTTTTATTTATATGTTAATGTTTACAAAAATGGATGGATAAAAGATGTTCAAATGAACAGATGAATAAAACATATTCTGTCTTTATCCTGAAAACCAGGCATATACTTCTTATTTGTATTTTTGCGTTGTGTTGCCTGAGTGAGTGGGAATAAAACTTGTTTAATTTTTAAGTGCATAAATGTTTTAAAAACAGACTTAAAACTTCAAAGTCTATTGAAAAAAGCTTTTATATACTTTTTTTAAATCTGAAAATTGATAACAACAGCTTCTTTATCAGACTTTTTAATAAGCACTAAGAAATGTTGATGGTTAGACTTTAAGGTGTTCTCTTGCATTGGGCTCATTTTGTGAACTATAACATCCCCATCTAATTATGGGTGCCCATTGTAATTTAGTACTTTTCCTGACATCCTTCTACTAAACTGATTCTTACGAAAAACACACTGCACATTTTGAACTTTGCAAGTGACACGATATTATGTTAAAAAATTGGCCCCGGAGCCACGCCTGCTAGAATTTAGTATTATATTCCACATCCTTCTACTTAACTGAGTCTTACGAAACTTGCAACACGTTTTGAGTTCTGAAAGTGACATTGACTTAAATACATTTTTAATTGAATTTTAGTTTAATTTTCAATTAAAGTTGTTTGTTGTAGGAATATTTTATTATTAAACAAAAGTTTAATTGACTTAAATACACTTTTAATTGATTTTTAGTTTTATATTCAATTGAAGTTGTTTATTCCAGGAATATTTGTTTCTGTCTTTGTAAAACTGTTGACAGATATTTTCTAAAAGCCGTAGCTTAACGGATGAAAATGTTGATATTATACAAATCATTGCCGGTGCTGCCGAGAAAAAATTATATGATTTTATCCGCAATATAAATGACAAATATATTGAATTTTATACATAGACCATGTGTAATAGAATTACTATGGTAAAAAATAAAAATTTGTATTTTATTTTTCTCATACTAAGCACATCCTAATTATTCTAAAAAAAAATCAATGTACTCGTAAAACCTTATACCTTCCGAAGATATTAAGGGTTTTCATGAGAACGTTCCAAAGTGTCACAAATTGTGCATTTTTACACACCCGTAAATAAAATGTCAAAATTTTTATGGAATTTGCTAAATTTCTTTGAGTAAGAATATTGCAAATGCCAAAAGAAGAAGATGTAAAATGAAAGATTTGCCATTTTTGTTTGAGATAGAATTTTGGTAAAGGGTATAAAAATACGTATGAGTAATATAATATTTTTCATCAGTATCACTCATATGCACTAAAATTTTGATATTTTTTAATTTTTGTAGGGGTGGTTCCAGGGGGTGTGCCACTGGCATAGGTTGGTCATACATTTTGACTTGATTGAGGAACTCTAAATGGGTCAAAGTGAGATTTTTAAAAATTTGACCATTCGGATCAAAAGTCTGGACATCAAAATACATATGTGTATATAAAAAAAGTGTCGAAAGAAAGTTAAATGACTCAGATTATTCAAAGAAATTGAATGCACAATTGCACAGCTTAAGTTTACTAGTCAAAATTATTGGGCAAATTTAACAGGCTTGTGTAAATAAATTTCCATAAAATTTTTGACATTTTATTTACGGGTGTGTAAAAATGCACAATTTGTGACACTTTGGAACGTTCTCATGAAAACCCTTAATATCTTCGGAAGGTATAAGGTTTTACGAGTACATTGATTTTTTTTTAGAATAATTAGGATGTGCTTAGTATGAGAAAAATAAAATACAAATTTTTATTTTTTACCATAGTAATTCTATTACACATGGTCTATGGCCAAGAGCTATACAAATTAATATTAAATGAGTTTCATGGCGGCAACTTAACCTTAGTTATAAGCATCATTATTATGAGTGATTTCACTACTACAGGCAAATCTTTTATTTACCTACTAAAGTTATAAAGAGAAAGCAGAAAGCTTCTTTGTTTTCTGAAGTCAATATATAATAAAAATTTATTATACAAATTACGGTTCAAAGCATTGCTGAGCATATTCAACTTATAAAGAAGCATTAACTGCTTTTTATTTAAGATTATTTCAGTAAACCAATAACTAGAAAATGCTCAAGGTGTATGAAAAGCCATTAAGCAAACACTTCGCATTACATTTTATGCGAGAGAGTGCCTACACACACACAAACACACAAACACACTCTCGCACACATACACACACGCACACACTTGTTTATAAAATAAACTAAACCATGTTGTTCTGTTTTACTCAACACTTACTACATAACTACGTACCGTATACTGTGAATAAAAGCATATTTCTGCTTATACTCTTCTTTTAAGATAAAATAAATGATTTAAAAATTTTTTTCTTGCCTTTCAAGCATTTTTGTGTTGAATACTTCTTTTTTATTATTCTATGCTTCTTCTTTTCAATATTATTATTATATATATTTTTTATGGTGCACTTACCTTGTAACACGTGTACACGTATACTGGCAATTTCTGTATTTGATGGATAACATGAATATTTGCCAGAGTCTAACAGAGATGCATCACCAATAAGTAAAATTGATTTTGTTTCTTCCGATTTAATAGTTTTAAATTTAAGACGGCCACCTGAGTTTTCTTCACTTAACACCTGAAAAGCAAATAGCAAAAAAAAAAAAAATAAAAAGAAATGTTATAAATATTTATAAAAAAAATTACTTCAATTTGCTCCTAAATAGAATAATAGCCATTTATTTAATAAAATTAAATTTTTTTAATATTTAATTATGAAGTATTTTGGTATATATACCATTTGTATTGGCATTTTAAATGGTTTTGTAAAAATTACAGTAATTTGTGTTTTTTTTTTGGCGTAGTTTTATATTCGTTTAAAAGTGATGAATATCATTTCCGGCATAGTTATGCAAATATTTTTAGTTTTATTTTATTTTTCCTTGTTGGTTTTCTTGTTAATTTTTATTTTTTCCGTCGGTTTTATATGCTTCACCGTTTTTCTTTTTATTATTATTATTTTTTTTTTTTTGATTGCATGTTCAAAGATAATTTGATATGAAAGGTAAGCACGTTTAGGTGCGGTGTATCAATTTTCATAGCCACTAAACTAAAGTGTAGTTTAAATTTTCAACAATTCTGAATCATGTTGTTTATCACAACAATACGAGGATTGCTAATTGTGTCAGTTGGTAGGGCAGTAAAATTATTGTAATAAATGTCAGCGTTTCTGAAAATAATACTGACACATTTTCTATATACTAATCGAGCAGTAACCGCAAAGCAACAATTGTTTTGGAATTTCGTTTTTCGACGGAAATTATAATCGATTATATATGATACATATTCGTAATCGATTTTCGTCCAAAAATTAAGTTCGAAAATTATGTCGGTTATGCCTTTTTTGGCGGTTATGGAACGATAATATTTTTATTAGTTTACATATCTATTATTTTTTTTTAGTGTGTAATCGGCAAATACTCTGCAAAATTGCTTTAAGGACTACAATTGTCTGAATTCATTTAGACTAGACATCGAATAAATATAACTTGGTATTGTTACACACGATAGAGCTGCTATTTGGTTCCAGTATTAAAAAAATGAGCGAGCTATGCCCAGTGAAATTAGTTCCATAATTTTATGAACACTAAGTGAATTCACTCTCTTTTTTGGATTTAATGAACATACTTTCTGTAGCAAACGGTTGAGTTTCCTTCAAAATATGACGCACACATCAAAAATGGGCAGGGAAATGCTCTTTTAAATTTAGATTAGTGTTTTATATACTTCCGGTCCACCGATTACTACGAAACTTTTAACACAATCTAGCATTAAGAAATTTTGAACTGATTTCTGCGAAACATATAGAAGGCCTTTTCTATAATACAAATTTGGTATAAAAAAAATGGTCAGCATGTCATTTCAAATACTATTTGCTAACCTCTTTGGCGCCAACGTAGACGCACTTATAATAAGTTTTATTTAACTAAATCTATATTATTTTTAACTTTCTATTGTCTAGAATTATATTTGATCCAATTTTTTTTAAAAACTTTATTAATTGCATGAAAGAAGTTCAGGTCTTTTTAGGGTTTCGTACACCAAAGGTGAAAAGCAACCCTATTGTTTTTGGTACGCCATCCGTCTATCCGTCTGTCTGTCCGTCCGTCTGTCCGTCCGTCTGTCCGACTGTCCGTCTGCCACAGGGTATTTTCTCGAGAACCGAAAGAGCTACGGGCCTGAAATTTGGACACAGTATGTAGACTTTTGGCCGCTACAACAATAAATACATGAGAGTTGGAAATTAAGGGGTGTTCCAAAACGAGCAACGGAAAATGTTAAAATCTCATGTAATATATATACAATTGAATTTTGTAAGGTTAGTGTATTTTTATACAGACTACAACAATTAACACTAAAATTTAAAAAAATTTTAATTAAAGGGAGTACCATCAGTTAATGTAATTTTGACTATGTAATTTTGTCAACTTGCTGTATCTTGGAAACCAAAAAAACAAAACCATCCAGTAAAACAAAAAACCACTAAAACAAAAAATCCGAAAATTTTAAAATCGCCCAACCGAAAAAGAAATCGCCAAAACAAAAAACAAATCGCCAAAATAAAAAATCGCCAAATTAAAAAATCACCAAAATTAAAAAAACCGCCAAAACGAGAAAAATAAACAAAAACAAAATTATTTCAGCTGAAAAAACGTCAAAAAGTTAAAAAACGCTGCATTAAAAAAATGCTCAAAGCCCAACGTACGGAACCCTTCATGCGCGAGTCAAAGTCGCACTTCACTGAATTTATTTTAATTGATTTAAATAATTTTTGTAATTAATTTATTCATCAAATAATGATGGCACTGCCCAACCCACAAAAAACTTACAATATTTTACTAACTGATTCTTGTATATACGTGTATCGGAGTGTTAAAAGCTTACATCTGAAACTCATTTTACGGTCTATTTAAGGTTGTAAAATATTTGCTGAGCACTTAAAATCCGTTTTTACGCCAAATATATATGTACTGGTGTTGCTGATTTGCCGAATATAGTCGCTCTACCCCCTCAACACATAAAGTTTAAGACGCGTGATTTACAAAAATTAATTGCCGAACTCAACCCGAAGAAAGCTCCGGGTATTGATGGAATTAGTAATCAGATGCTGATGAACTTGCCTCGTATTGCAATGAGAATCCTGTTATTCATATTTAATGCTATTTTACGACTGGAGTATTATCCACACAACTGGAAACTTGCCAAGGTTAAAATGATTCCAAAGCCGGGCAAAGATATAACAAAGGCTGAGTCATATAGGCCAATAAGTCTACTATCTACAATGTCAAAGCTTTTCGAAAAACTGCTCAAAACAAAATTGTCCCCAATTCTAATTAGTAGTGGGTGCATACCAGACCATCAATTTGGTTTTAGAAGTCAGCATAGCACCATTGAACAAACTCACAGATTAGTTCAATTTATAAGAAGAACTTTTGAGGGAAAAAAGTATTGTTCTGCGCTGTTTATTGACGTTTCCCAGGCATTTGATAAAGTGTGGCATGAAGGCCTTATTTTAAAATTGAAGACTTACTTACCAATAAACATTTTAAATCTTTTGGAAAGTTACATTATTTCCCGTAAGTTCACTGTTGCGGAAGGAGACTTTACAAGTAGGCCTGAAACAATTTCATCTGGTGTGCCACAGGGGAGTATACTGGGACCAGTTTTATATTTAATTTATACTTGTGATGTGCCTGTGAGCAGTAGTATCCATACTTCCACATTTGCCGACGATACAGCCTGCCTTAGTATGCATGAAAACCCTGATGAGGCATCCCGCAAACTCCAGGAACACATTAGCCAGATGGAGCTTTGGTTAAACTTATGGAGAATCAAGGTAAATGAACAAAAGTGTGTTCAAGTAACATTTACTTTACGAAGAGATACTTGTTCCCCCATTCGGATTAACAATCAAGTTGTTTCTCAACATTCACATGTGAAATATCTTGGTATACACCTTGATCGACGACTTACATGGAAACACCACATTGATTCTAAGTTAACTCAAATGAAAATTAAACTAACTCAGGTACATTGGCTGATTGGTCGAAATTCAACACTTAGCCTAGACTGTAAACTTTTAATATACAAGTCGCTTTTAAAGCCAATATGGTGCTACGGAATTCAACTATGGGGCACTGCTTCAGCTTCAAATGTAGAGAAAATTCAACGCAGGCAAAATAAAATTTTACGCATGATAACATCGGCTCCATGGTACATCAAAAATTCAAATATACATCGTGATTTGAATATGCCACTAGTGACTGAAGAAATTGCAAAATACGCTGGCAAATATTTAACAAAACTCGAGTCACATCCTAATCCGCTTGCCCGCAATATTTTGAACTTTACTGGACACATCCGCCTAAAAAAGAGGGACACATTGGCTCTTATTCACAGCACTCCAGATGGGACTTCTTGAAAATACTTTTATTTTTTTCCTTTTGATTATCACTACTTACATATGTATTATATATAACTACTACTAAGCTTATGTCCGACATTGGTCGGGCCTAATTATATTTTTTAGATTTAAGATTTGAATACTTATTGTTAGTTCATATATGAAGATACAAAAAATAAAAAATCATGCATAAAAAAAAAAAAAATTAAGGTTGCTCTCTTGTGCAGTAAAAAATTTAGAAAATCGTGTTTTTGGTATGTAAAGTCTTTTAAATATTTATTCAGAATAGAGTTATGTACAACAGTTTTTTTTTTTGAAGTAAAATGAGCTGTTGGACACAAGTTTGGTCAAAGGCGTAAATGTAAATTAAATGTGTTTAAAATAATTTTTGTTCAAAAAGAGCTGTTGGATACAATTCTAATTCAGAAAATTATAAGAAACATTTTATTAGTATACATTAAACCTCTAACTCTTCCAAAGATGGCTCTTTTTTGCAACTTTTTTGGACAAAAACAAAACTCACCTTTAAATCAGGTAAAATATTTTTCATGAAATTCTACTATAGGTCTCAAAACACACTTATGTAAGTCAAATACTAAACTTTAATAGTAAATATAAGCAAAAATAAAAAAATAATTATATTATTGTTCCTATTGTTATTTTGATTGTTGAAAACATTTTATTGCCAACACCTTAGCTTTATTACCTTAAAATTAAATTAAATTAAATGTTCGGCTTAAGCGTGTTCTGAGACCTATAGCAGAATTTCATGACAAATATTTTCACACAATATGTATTTCAACTACATACATCCTTGTTTCGAAGGTGAGTTTTTGCTTTCGTTTGAAAAAAATTGCAAAAAGAACCATTTCTAAAAGAGTATAACAAAATAGGCAACATTTAGGTAGTGTTCTGAAAAATTTTTCTAATGACTTTATATACCAAAAACCTAAGTATCACATGATTTTCTAAATTTTTTTACTACACAAGGGTGCAACTTTAAATAGACCGTAATATGAGTTTCAGATGTAAACTTTGAAAAATCCGATACACGTATATCGTTTTTTAGTCCCTTTCACAAGAATCCTTTGGCAGAACATTATTATTTAAACAAAAATAGCATTTTGCTGTGCAGTGTAATTATTATAAGTTCGAAAAATATTAAAGAAAATACAAAATGTTTTTGTAGATTGATGTTAATACATCATAAAAAATATTTCTGTCTAATAAGAGGTTTATGAAACAAATTTTCTATGAAAATTTGATTAATAAACCTTTTATAAAATCAAAATATTTTTTATGAATTAGGCCCTTAATATATTTTATACTGAGATATTTTCTAGTACTCCTCGTACACAATGTTATATGGGAATAATTTACTTTAGTGTAATTTGGTATGCTTTAGATATACATATATATATGTAAGTATGTATGTCTAGATAAACAAAAATATTTTACATAAACACGAATATGTAAAAATGTCCATAAAAATAGTAAAGTATAAGCAAAAAATATTTTTTTTTAAACATAAAATCTTTAAGAATTTACCTATTTCCTGTTTCGAGTAAACAATTTTAATAAAAACCACAAATTTGTTGAGTGATTTTCATGCCAATTTTCTACATAAGTGGACTGCATGGCCTGTGATAATAGAGCATTAGTTTTAAAGCTATTAACAAAATGAGATCAGTAACTGATAAAATCAAAAAAACACAAAAGACCCCATTATGAATCATAAGCCGAAATAATATTAATGAATTACATCTGATACTAAAATTAATTAACCTAGGCTTTCAGCTCATATTGTCTACAGTTTTTTAAATCAAGGTAGAATTTACTTGGCTTATAGTTTATTCTAATTTTATTTTCCATTCTCAATTTATAACTTTTTAGTGCATGTAAATTGTGTCTTTTGCTGTTAGGTGGTTTCCACAATTCAATGAGGCAACTTGTCTGCCTATTAGTAATGATGACAGAGTTCATTAATTAAATGAAAAAATTCATCGCTGGCTGGAAGATTTTTCTTTCAGTGCACATTTTTTTTTGTGTATTTTATTTTCGGAAAATGGTATAATATTTTTGTGGATGGTGTGAAAAATACTTGCTCAATTCACAACCTATTGTAGGAGTCGTAGTTCGTAAAAACGTTGTTGCTAAACATTTGTTTATGAACAATGTTTTTATTGAAATTGGAAAACAGCTCATGACTCCCACAATAGGTTGTGAATTGAGCAACAGTTTGTTTGTTTCATCACATTTTTACAGATCGCTTTCATTGGTTTAACCACTTGTTATATATGAGGTTATCAGCGCAGAAGTGGTGTAATCCCAAAGTATTAATTATTTAATTGATCTCTTACTTTTCTATATTATGTTGCGTGCAAAATTAATTGCTTAGCTCCATTTTCTTTTGAATACCAGAAGGTAGCTTGCTCAATTTTTTTTGAAAGTCAGTAATGTAAAGGTATCACTAAAAAATTAACTAACAAAACTTGGGTAAAACCACTTTTGCGCTGATGACCTCCTGTTACAGTGAAGTTTTTCCATCACCTGTTTTGAGAATCCTGTTGTTGAGAGGCAAGATGTTCTCGTTCAGAAGTAATATAATCTACATGCGGATATTCTTTCATGTAGGCACCTCAACTAACTGCTTTTGGAAAATAAATGCATACCACTTTAATAAATCACACAGTGCTATTTTATTTGTATATAACCCTACAATCGTTTGGAAGATATCTTATCTAGAAGATATATATACAATAAATAATTTTTTTTCATTTTAGTGAAACTTCCCAGTAAAAAAAGACACTCCAAAAAAGTCATGAAAATGTAGAGTTTGCGATCTGGAAGTAGTGCAAATTTCGATCCGATCTAATGATTTTTACATAGGGTTGTCATTGCAAGAAGTTCTCTTTTTCGCTGCCTGGTCACCGATTTGGAAGCGATTTTAAGAAAAATTTCCTTTTTTGTGTTCTATGATAATATTTTCGTCTAGGAAAAATGGCTAATAGTTACCTATTTTAACAATTAGTTTCTTTTTATAGGAATTTAAACGCGAAACAGTAATTTAATGTAAATTTAAGCAAATAACTTTAAAATTTTAGACCAAAATTAGTTCATAAGTTTCTTCAAAAAAATCGATTTTTTAAAAATTCTGATGAGTAATTTCTAAAACTAGAGAGGAATTACAAGGTTTTGTATGACTAAAATAAACTTCTACTTGGTTTTCTGCTAACTATCGGCAAATTAAAAATATCGATTTTTTGGAAGCAATGAAAATGTACTTCCTTTAGAATGACTTCCAATTTTTTTTACTGGGTTACTTATTGAATAAAAAGTTCGAAATATGTTGACTATTTATATTTTCCTTTAACAAGGTATTGTGTTATTAAAATGTTGTATTTTATTCACGAAGAAGTTTTTATCACATGCGCAATAATTTTGTAATATCAATACGTTTTTAACTACAAGATAAAATAATTATTTAATTTAACACCAAAATAATAGTATTTATTTGAACGTCGAAAAAGTTTTAATAATTGAAAAAAGAGTCAAGTCCTAAAAATATGATCCGGTATTTTTTCAAATTTAACTACAAAACCTTTTCAGACTATGGAAGAAAAAGTATATAGATTACCATATCCAGATTACAATAATACTCGCTTTAATTTAGATTATGATTCCTGTGCTGATAAATTGGGACCTTTAAAAAGTTAAGTAGTTGGTAAATAAAAAATTTAATAATGGATAAAGATGTGAATGAATTACTAGAAATATTAAGAAGCATAGATGTTCCTCTTCCAAAACATGTAAGAACACTAAAGAAAACCTCAAAAGATGCTCCAACAATTCAGATGGGTACAGGTATGTAAAGGGTCCGTCAGAAAACTTTTTTTTTTGAAAATGCTGTAAAAAAAACTACTGAATATTTTCTCAAATTTCTTTTTTATTTGAAAGTATAATCCTTCCGGTAAATAATGAAAAATAATTTCATTCAAATGGCTGCCTCGGCTGGCCATGCAGTAGCCCACACGATCGGTCCAATTTTAAAGGACATTATCGATTGTGTGCAGCTGTATTTCACCAATGGCTTCACGAATATTGTCCTTTAAAACGTCAATTGTTTTTGGCTTGTCGGCGTAACACTTATCTTTGACGGCATCCCACAATAATAGTCCAGCGGCTGATAATGAGATCTACAAAAACACGGCGCAAAACATCGAGTGTAGCTTCGGCTGTGTGGCACGTAGCGCCGTCCTGTTGAAACCAAATGTTGTCAATATCCTCTTCTTCAATTTTTGTGAACAAAAACTCGTTCAACATGGCTCGATAACGATCGCCATTGACTGTAACGGCCACTTCTTGCTAATTTTCGAAAAAAAAAAATGGCCAAATTATGCCTCTAGACCAAAATCCGCACCAAACAGTGACTCGTTTTGGGTGCCTCGGCTTTTCAATGTATCCGTGCGGGTTTTCTGTGCCCCAAATGCGACAATTTTGCTTATTTACATACCCGCCAAGATCAAAATGAGCTTCATCTTAAAAGATTATTTTTTTTGGCAAAATCGGCATCTTCTGTAAGTCGATCGCAGGCCCACTTAGCGAAGCGATATTTCCCAGTGTTGTTCAAGCGTATGTATACACAACCATATTCGTTCAGCGGAAGGATAAAACTAATAATCAGACAAGAGCTAAGTGTTACCATTAACGAAATCAGCACTAGTTGAAAAAAAAAACGTTAGATGGCGGACCCTTTATACATACGTTATGGACTTAAGGATGCCAAAACAGATTTCATTTCAACATACATACATATATAAATTAAAATAGAATGTTACATTGTAATTTTTTTAAAATTTGATTGAACATTAAGAAATTGCTTTAAAATTAAATTAATTGTACTTTTAAATGCAGGAGGTGACTTTGCGATATCATATATTTTTCTTGCTTTAGATAATTTAGCAAAATTGTAAAATTGGGCTAAACATAATCTAGTAATATCATAAACAATTAAATTAGATGATTATCTAGCAATATCACAATTCTATCTTCTAGAAGTTTTTGCATACGTATTTCTTCGAAGTATCGTCCTGGCCGCACAACCTCTACCGAAGGGGGAAACTTCCGCAAACGAATATGACTGTTGCCGCAATAATAGTTTTCTTCGAAGCAATACGATTTCGTATCATTTTTGTGTTACTGTGCTTGTAGGGAATATGGTGAAAAAACTTTTAAGAGAAAAACTAGTACAGTGTCCTTCCAATTAACTGGCTTTTCATTTGGCATCGTCCAAGTATTTTTAATCAGGCTATAGCGTATGTCTGATATTTATTTTGCCGAACCTTACCGAAAGTTGAATTGTTAGATAACTTATCTTTAAATCGGATTTTATATATATTTAAGGATTAATTTTAAATTTTCATTTGTACACAATTTTTATTATTAAATACCAAATATTTTTCGGTGCAGTATTTTATATTTACTAAAGTACATAATCTACAATGTACTATTGATGAATGTACTTTAAGTAACTTATTTGTAAAGAGCTAAGCATGTTATTAATACACAAAATGAAAACAGTTAGTAGCAGAAGATAGAACACATTATGAAGTGCATAATATACACTGAGGTGCACTTTACTAAGGAAATAAGTTCTGTGTCTTCGACGGAAAAACATTTCTTCCTTTCCTAAGCAGTGCAAACACGCTTTCGCCCAAAAAATATTCCTTCAGATTTGATAAATTTACTTTCCATATTTAAATGTTTCGCAGTGTACACATAAAGCGCTTAATATGTATAACAATTGTTTCCTAAAAGCATAAGACTTAACCCAAAAACAGGGAGATAAGACTTCGCTAATATAAGTTGCATGCTTCAGTTTTGTAATAAACAGAATTATTGACGAGTGTGAATTTTAATGAAACGAACGTGTACTTAAGCAAATTATTATCAATTCAGTGTATCTGTCTGGCATGGGCTTTATTATGATACGAGTAGTTGCGGGCGCATGAACTTTTTATGGTTTATTATGGTTGATAAATAAGCTTTAGATACATTTATATTCCACTTTATTGCCAGTGCTATTTAATATGCAATATAATTTTTATAGCATTGAATATACATACATACATCACTAGTTTGACGTTAGGAAGTATGTTAGTAGTTTTTTTTTTCTCGAACAAAAGATAAAACTATTATTTTTATTGCTCTATTTATTTTGACTACAGATCATTGCTGCGATTAAGGGTATTAAGTCTTAAGCCTTAATATTATTTTATTACTTTAATTACAACATTATTAATATTATTTTGCGCACTTATTCAAATCAATAACTCATAGTTATAAAATCTAAAAATATTAGATTGTTTAACAAAAAATTTTGTATGATTAAGACTCACAAGGCGGGAAAATGTTCTTATTCTACTGGTTTCTAGTGAAAAAAAAATTTAAAGTAGTTATTGAGGATTTCTTCTCTCAAAGTTTTGGTTGAAGTGAATTTATTTATTTTCAGAAAATGATTATTAATGGCAGCCAGATAATGAATTTCGATTTTTTGATTTTTTTTATATTTTTATTTATAAAAATATATTCATTAAAAAAATTTAATGAAAAGGAATATTTATGTAAAATAACCCGCAGTTTCCACAACACAAACGGTCGACTTGAGCAGAAAATTTATATGAAAATTGCTCATTTTTATTAGTGATTTTAATAAAAATTTTCTAGACGAGTCACTTGCCTGACTTGTGCAAACAGGCTTTAAATATTGAAAGCACTCAAGTTTGTTTTTGTTTTCAATATTAATAGACGGACGAGAATTTTTACTTGTAAAACTGGCAAGTAAAATTTATAAAAAACTTTTTTAAAATAGCTTTTAAAATCATTTGATTTTGTATGAAAAGAATCCTTGGGCTTTTGAAATTGCTCAATAGATTTCAATAAATATTTTTTTTTATAAAAGATAGAAAATAAAGATTGTAAACACAAAAAAACGAAACTATTTTATTTATCACTTAACTGTAAGGGTCGAAAAATTCCAATAAATGCTCAAACAGCAGGTACGGAAAGTGTAAACTTTTTGGTTATATAAAGGGTGCTTTTTATAGAGTGACACAAGTTTAAATCATAATAACACAAGTAAATATATTTTTAATATTTAAAACGGGCTTTATTGGAATGAAAATTTTATAAAACTAATGTTTAAATATGATTTATGCCATGTGGCCGCCACGGCTGGCGCATAGAAGGAGTAATCTGGAACACCAATTTTCAAAACTTTTCGCAGCATTTGTGGCCAAATTTCGCCGATAACTTTTCGAATGTTGATTTCCAGATGTTCAATTGCTTGTGGTTTATCGAGGTAGACAAGTCACTTAACATAACCACAAATCACACAATCTTGGTGGCCAATTAATTTGGCCATTACGTGAAAATATTTGTTCATTCAAAGTTTATTTGTGTAAATCAATTGTAGCGCCCGCTGTGTGGCATGTGGCTCCATCTTGTTGGAGCATGAACCATATACCAGCACGATTACTGCCACGTAATTGAGGTACGAAGAAATTTCGAATCATGTTCCTATTCCTCATTGACAGTAACATTCTGATCATCATCGTTTTTGAAGACCTATGGGCCACTGACTTTGCCAGCGCATAAAGCGCAGCGAACAGTAATTTTCGGCAGATGTAATGATGTTTCAACAAAAGCTTGTGGATTCTCCTTACTCCAATTGTTTCAGTTCTGCTTAGTTAAATACCCATTCAACCAGAAATGGGCTTCATCGGAATATGGAAAAAGTGCACGATGAGTTTGACGAATAGAACAATTATTTTGATTAAAAATTTCAATAATTTGCACGCATTGCAAAGCAAGTTAAAAGAAAAGCAACTATCAGCTGTTAAGTAGGTGCTCAAATAAAACACTGATGCCAACTCAAAGTTGTTACACTCTAAAAAAAACACCCTTTATTATTTGTTATTTGTAGTATAGACATTATTAGAAGCATAAAACAGAGAATAATTGTGTGATTTTTCTTTAATGCTATTCACTTTTATTTTGTCTCTAGAAAAACAATATTATGATTTTGTTTGTTTCAAATGGAAGTATTAAAAAGAGAAGACACTAAATATTTTTTATATCCCTAAAAAACCTCACAGCATATAAAGTTATTTATAACTAAACTATCTATATAAATTCTTGGTTGTAAATATTGATGTATGTTTTAAAATGAAAAGTTTTGTGTAGATAAGCATACATAATACAACAATTAATGTATATTTTTCATATAAAACGGCTCACTTTAAAAAAAAACTTTCATTATTATCAAACGAAAAAAAACTTAATTAAAAATCTTTATAAACAAATACAATTGAAGTATCGGTTTGTAATATCAAAATAACTTGAACAAAATTTAAAGAATTTGTGTCTGTCGGTATGTCTGCTGCTCTGTTGTTCTGTTTATCCCAGTTAGTCTTCGAAAAGGATGAAACTTCATTTAGGAGACTTTTACTGACAGAAAGCTGATGCTGTAGAGTGTAGGCTATATTTGTTTTTTTTTTAAAAGATGCGTAGTAAAGGGTATATCCACATAAAATAGTTACTAATTATCCCATATCGAGATAACAACAAGTGTCACTTTAAACCAGTGAACTGCACGCCATGCCATAATTGTGGACAAGAAAATCACAAACATTCGTATGCTCCTTCATTTCGACGTCACAAAGAAAACAACGAATGGAGTTGCGTACGCATGTAAGAATGTTTTCAGGGTTTTAAGTTAAGTTTTTTTGATCACACAGAAGGAATTAAAGCTCAAATTGAATAAATTTGTACAGCAAAAAATAATTATGGAAGCTAAGATATATTTAGTGATAAAAAATGCTTTTGGCAATATGAAATGCATTTTATGTTTATTTTATGAAGTATTTAAAAATAATACGGAAGATAGTTTAAAAAGGCATTTAAATAGTTTTAACAGCGCTGGGAATAAATTTAGTTTGGAATTTATATACACTACATGGTTGAATGGATTATTAGATTTTTTACTTTTTACTTAACGGCCTGTTCCACGATGTCACCAGAATTCGTTCGATCGAATAATTGTATTGAAAACAACAAGAAATTTTCTAATGTTATTGTTGTTTGCAATACAAGTTGTCGATCGAACGATATCTGGTGCCATCGTCGGACAGACTGTAAGTTTTTAAATTTTTGCTTATTTACAAAAAATATTCAAACAATTAATAACCACAGCATGTATTTAAATTAAAAAACTTTTCTTCAAGTGTAACTTTATTATTTTTACTCTCATTGTCCTCATCAATACCAACATAATTTTATTTTTCGGATGACTGCTTTAAATCAGAGACAAGCAAAAGGCCGCCCATGGGCGCTATATTATGCTCTTTTTACATGTACATAACTTATGTAACATAAGCGCACGTTTGGAAGAAAACAACTCAATCTCTGATCAGCATTCGACAAAGCATACATTTTACTCTATTTCGTATTAATTTTAGAGATAATTTCATATAAATATGTAAATACCGACCCGTATTTTCGATTTAATCGTATGCGACAAAAATCTAAGTTTTCAAGAGAAGGTTTTTTTTAATATTCAAATATGTTTTACATACATAAATTGTCGCATACGATAAAATTTTGCAGGCTGTATTTTACAAGTTTTCAACAATCTTGGCATTTAATTATAATTTTTTTTATTTTTTACTCTATATATGTATGTACATGTCGCTAACGATAAAATCAAAAATAGCACTCAATATATTCAAGCTTCCATTCTTTCAGATCTACATCGGAGAACGAAAATGAGTAGTAAAAAAATATACATGCTTTAAATGTAATTAATCTTAATATAAGTAACTGCGTATAATAATAATTGTAGCGCAAACAATCGTACGCTCACGTATTTTATCTCAAGTAACCATGACTATAGCCGATTCTAACGTACAAGAGCATATCTACTTTGTTTATGAGAAAAACTTAAATACGCTGCAATTAATAATAAAAAAGGACATGCGTATCAAGCGCATTGACACTCTCTCTCATACTTAGAGTCAGAGTATGCTTATACTCAAGCCAAAAAAATATATACCCATGATACTCTAGATTTTTATTCATTATTCCCCACTGTATACATACATTGGTGTATTTAAATGGAATAACAATGTGTTGTTGTTTGTGTCCTTATGTATGTTTGTGCAAATAAAAAAACTCTGTATATAATCATGTGTAGCCGATTAATAGTCAGAGTATTTTTATACTCATGCGTGTAATTGCAGTTCACAGAGTATATATATAAATTTTAGTTAATGTTGTTTGTGCTGAGTAATTTAAAAAAATGTGTATGATGAATAATTATAGTTAGACATACTTATTCCGTTTAAAATTAATGCGTGTGTTTGCATATGAGCGTGGTTTTTATTATTTATTTTAATAATCGATTTCTATAACTTAAACTTTTAATACCACTGACTTTGCAACGAATAAGACGATTAAAACTCGTTTAATTCGATCAAGCTGATTCGCAAATAATTCGATTTAACCCAGTTTTGTTTCTTGAATTTATTTTTAAAAGCTTAAGTGGTTTTTGAAGGTTTGAGAAAATATTACACTGTGATACACAAAAAATATTCAGGGATTCTAATGTACCAATTCTATTTTGTTGGAGTCCGTGGATGACGAAAATACCGTTGGTTTTTTTAGGTCACTTCATAAAGTGATTTTATAACGGTAAATGTAGTGAAAAACGGGGTTTCTTAGCTTTTCAGTTTTAAACAGTTGTAACTTCTTTGTTTCCCAACGGATTTCTTTTAACTTTTCGTTGGTGAAAAGAATCGAATATTATCTTTCAATAAAGATATAGTTTTTGTAAATCGACTAAGAAATGGCTAAGTTACAGTCGTTGAAGTGTACAAAAAATCCATTAAAAAGTATTCTTTTGTAACTCATAAGCAACTTATAGCCTGAGGAAAACAAAAGAATACTTTTTTAATTGGTTTTTTGTACACTTCAACGACTGTAACTTAGCCATTTCTTAGTCGATTTACAAAAAATATATCTTTATTGAAAGATAATATTCGAGCCTTTTAACCAACGAAAATTTAAAAGAAATCCGTTGGGAAACAAAGAAGTTACAACTGTTTAAAACTGAAAAGCTAAGAAACCCCGTTTTTCACTACATTTACCGTTATAAAATCACTTTATGAAGTGACCTAAAAAAACCAACGGTATTTTCGTCATCCATGGACTCCAACAAAATAGAATTGGTACATTAGAATCCCTGAATATTTTTTTTCTCAACTTTTGTAGCACAGTGTTATTTTCCCTTATTTTCAAATATTCAAACGAAAAACTTTAATGCCCTAATTCTGTTCGACGATTGTATCGTCTTGTCTATGGACGAAAAAGAGAAGCAGTTTTGATTCCTTAAAACAATTATTATTTATTGTCTATGCTAGAGAGATCGTGTATTTGCTTTATGATTTTGTTCAAACACATATTTTTTCATATATTTTTCAAACTATTGTATAATACTTTAATTGAATTTTTATGTTTTAAAAACAAGGCAATAATATTTATATTTTTCATTATCAAAGACAACAACCATTTCTAATAATTTAGACAAGAACTCAAAAGCATTTTCAAACAAAAACGCCCTAAATCTTCTTACTGAATTAGGGCATAAGACAAAAAAAAAGATCTTAAAATTCAATGTTAAAATTTCAGATAACTTTTTTTCTTATATCCTATTTGGCTATTTGCTTTTTTTAACTTATTTAAAAAAGTATTTCTTGGTCAATTTTCTAATGTGTGCTGTTATTTTTCCCAGCTCCAAAATACACAAAATATTTGACTCAAACGGCTGTCGTAAGCTACGACTCTTGTCATAATGTCATAACAAGCCTTATGGTGTTTGGCGTATTTCGACTTCGACTACGATATTTAGTCTTAGATGGAAGAAAAAATGTTGCCATGCCGCAGTCGAAATACGCCAACCACGATAAGGGGGAATTTTTTTAAGTTTTTGTTTAAAAGAAAAAACAATAGTTATTATATTAATTATTAATAATTTAGGACATTATGATACTATGTCAGCGCTTAGACGCGAAAACATTTAGAAGGGAAACATTTAGTTTGTGAGCAATTTAGAGGTGGGGAAGAGAGAATCATTTTTGTGTTCGGTACTTGGCGACACACTTTGTTTTCATTTTCTTTGCTACATATACATACATAAATATCATTAGCTAGAATGCAAAAAGGTGTAACTAACAAAAATATAATATTACAGGAGAAGTAAAGAACAAAAAAAAAAAAAAACAAACTAAACAAACTTGTATTTAAGTCCCCTTGTTTATTGCCCATAACTGCGTGCAGAAGCGTGAAATTTGGTCAAGACATGTAGTTGGCATGGCATTCATAATAATCAATCAAAAAGTGAAATTTGAATTTTTTGTCAGTTACGCCTTTTTTAATTTTAGCTAACTATATACATACATACATACATGAATGCTTGCTATTATCTAATAATATTGGAATGTTGCTGGCAAAATTTTTATCCATATGAACGCGAAGCAAACAACAAAAGAGAATTCCAGATGTTTTCCTTCCAAATGTTCGCCCGTCTAAACTCAGACTATGATACCAAAGTCTACCGTTTGAATACCCCAATTATTTTTGCAAAGATATTTTATATAAAAATTTTTTCATTTAAAAGGGAGTGTCTTCTGATAGATTGTAAACTTTCTTCAGTTTAGTTATTTTTATTTGTGCATACCATTTGCAATGGTATGTATGCCTTATCATATTTTTTAGAGTTATAAATAGCATTGTTGCATATATTTTTATGAATGTTGTATATTAGAAAATTAATATACTTAGATATAAGCAAAGTTACACAACAAATTTAGATGTTGTTTATTATACTAACCTTATCTTGATGATACCAAAATATGTGTGTCGGAGGTTCTGTACTGAATTTTATTACGCATGTTAAATTAATTGTGCTGCCTTTATCAACGTACAGATCGGGACCACCCAGTATAGTTGCGGTTGGTACTGTGAAAGAAATAATAACACATTAAATTAAGTTGTATACTTTAAATACAACAAAATTGCAGTTGCAAATATATTTTACACAGGAAATTTCTCTTTAAAATGCAAACAATTTATGATGATTACAAATAAAGTTTATTAGCGAAAATTATTTAAGTATGTAAGTTAGTTTTTAAACGAGTTTGAACAAATTTGTTATAAATTAGTTTATAAATAGCTGCCTGCTTTTAATACACTATTGCAAGGATTTTATTTAAGCAACTTGTTCATAAAAGATTAACAAATATTAGTGTTAGTTAGAATGTAAGGCTTCAATATAAACGTTTTAACTAAAATTATGGGTTATACTAAAATTTTTGTCTTCTGTATATAAAATTTGTAAAGCATTTCATAAGAAAATTATTAAAAAATAAATTAACAATATTTAGAATTTTTTTCAGACATACTTGAAGGGTCTTTTTGTTGAGTTGGCATCACTGCCAATTTAACAGCTGATAGTTGCTTTTTGTTTAGTTTGTTTTGAAATTTCATTATGAGTCGACTTACACCAGAACAGCGCATGCAAATTGTTGAAAATTTTAATCAAAATAATTGTTCTACTCCTCAAACTCATCGTGCACTTCTTCCATATTCCGATGAAGCTCACTTCTGGCTTGTTTAAATAAGCGGAATTGAAGCATTTGAAGTGAGGAGAGTTCACAAGATTTAGTTGAAATACCATTACATCTATAGAAAATTACTGTTTGGTGCGCTTTATGGGCTGGCGGAGTCATTGGCCCATATGTCTTCAAAAACGATGATGGTCAGAATGTTACTGTTAATGGTTGAATGGTACAGGAACATGATTCAAAATTTTTTCGTATCTCAATTACGTGGCGTCAGAGGGTGGCATTGGCTGAAGTAGTTAGCACGTTGACTACATAACCGAAGGACCTGGGTTCGAGCCCGATCTCCCACAGTCATTAAAAATATCAACACCACGCATTTTTATGATAAGCATTATTGTCTTTTGCATCAGTTACTGTGAGAAAAGTTCTACTGATGCAGGCATAAAGCACTGGTCACTTAAAACTACATCGGCTTCAACGGATGCTAGTTCTAATGTAACATCAAAGCGCCCTCCTTCGCTGTTTAGCAGAATCATCGGCAATGTAAAATAATCAATAAAATGGCTACTAAACACAGCCTCAAACATTTAGTACGCCCCACTTGACACTAGATGGTGCTGCAACACTGCATTATCAAAAAGCGTGCAAAGAGCAGAGTTGTAAAAGAATGAAGCTTTCCTCTATCTCTTCCTTTACAACCTGTCTTCTCTATCACTATCCCTTCCCTATCACCCTACTCTCGCTCTCCATATCTTCTTTTCAAACAATAGGTAACACAAAGGTATCATTGTATTGGACCCAAGTGAGCTGGACTCTAAATTTCAGCTAACCTAAGTGGCATTAATCTTGCTGTTATATGGTTTAAACAGTATGGAGCCACATGCTATACAGCGGGAGCTGTGTAGCATATGCAAACTTTTGATGAAAAAATAATTTCACGTAATAGCCCAATTAATTGACCACCAAGAGCGTGGGATTTACCTCATTGGATTATATTCTTTGGACTTATGTGAATTCACTTGTCTACGTCGATAAACCACAAACAATTGAACACCTGGAGATCAATATTCGAAGAGTTCTCGGCGATAAACGGCCGCAAATGCTGCAAAAAGTTGTTAAAAATTGGTGTTCCAGATTGCACCTTCTACGCAACAGTCGTGGTGGCTACATGGCAGAAACTATATTGAAACATTAATTTCATAAAATTTTCTTTCCAATAACACTTCATGATTTATTTCATTGATATTTTAAAAATATATTTCCTTGTTTTATTATAATTTAAACTTGTGTCACTCTATAAGAAACACCCTTTATATAAACTGCCAAGTTTAAAACATGGTAGAAACTGAAGTGTCTGTAGTAAAAATTGTTTTTGGAAAACTTATATAATCTTCCATAATTTTATATTTGAAAGAAGAGTATATAGAGTAAAAGGGTGGTGTGCATATACCAATTACTTTTGCTACGCCTTTATTAAATAAGAATTAACTTTTATTAAAACTGGTGCAACTACAATATTTGCTTAACAGCTTAATTAAGATATAAATTTCATTTAACTTTAACACTATAAAAACTTGTATTTAGCTTCCTCAAATAGCTGCTGTTTAATGATTAAAAAAAATTTTTAATTTCTACTGGTGTTGCTACAACAACCATTCAAAAAGAAAACAACAATAAAAAACAAAAAGTTTTGGTAATTAATATTTCTCTCTACAATTATGTTAAAAAAAACAGCTACCATGGGCGCCAAAAAAGTATAGCGCAAAAACTGTAAAGTAAGTCATTAAAAACACATTATCGGCCATATTCAAATAGTGGTTATGTATATCAGCAACATCGTGAAAAAACAGTATTTACTAAAATAAAAAATAAAAATAAATTGCACAGACATATGAACATATCGCACCCTAAATAAAAAAGGGGCACAACTCAAAAACTTTCAGATGCTGAGTAGTTGCACACAACTGTTGATACTGTACAAATGACGCAAGTATGTCACATAAAAACAACCATAATGGTATTTTATATTCTTCAAGAAGACTGTATTGCAAAAGAAATTGTTGGGGTCGTTATAAATTTCTTCAATTACTTGTTTTATAAAAAAGCAAAAGCACTTTTATAATTTTGAGTTGTGCCCCTTTTGTATTAAGGGTGCGATATGCATATGATAATGGTCTGGTAATTGAAAATGGGTTTATGCGCATTGAAAATTGCACTAATGCACCCAAAACCATAAGCTCAAAAAGTTCTGATAGTTTTTTTTTTTAATATACATACATGCAAATATATGTACAGTAGAGCTGATTAAAGAAACTATTTTTCGATACAAAAAATTAGTAAAAGTAGGCTGTTATTATTTGATATACGCTAAATTAGTAAAAGAGCAGCAAAAAAAAACAAAAAACAATAATTTTATTTAAATTTAAGTGAATTGCATATATCGCTAATCTCCAGCAAAAAATTAAACACTACCATCCAAACTACTTGCCATGTAATGACTGATTTCTGATTGCCAAATTTCATTGCTCTCTTGCAAATTATGTAGAAGTTGATTGATGCGAGGAATGACTCTTTTAGTTTTCATAGATTACGTGAATATGTTGCCAAATAAAAAAATTCAAGTAGTTCTCAAGAATCGATTATTTTAATCTCACGCCTTGTCAAAATCATTAGGTTGGTAATCCAGTAGAGAACAGCGTCCACAAAATTATTCCAAACCCGATTATCTTTTTTTTTAATTTTTTTTGCTGGATCTACTTTAGATACATAAAAGAATAAAATCACTCTTTTTCCAGTGTATCAAAACGCTTCCGTCTTAACGAAAAACTTAAAAATTTTTTTGGGATAATTTTGAAAAAGAACTCAAACAAAACAAATGGTGTCTTGAGCTTTTCTGTTTCCAATCGTACTACCGTGAAATTGCGAAAGTGGCAACAACTGAAACGTTCTTTTTTCAGTTATTTATTTAGCTTATATTACAACTAGCTTACCCAGCAAATGCTGTTTTCCCACCTATATTATTCACTCTCCTCAAAGGAGTCCATACCAAATTTCAAAATATAAGATTATTATTAGTTACATTGTATAGGGGTGCCCCTTCCGCAGGTCCTATTCTACCAATAGTTTGTATTACTTCGCATCATGCTTTCAAAGGAGTCCATACCAAATTTGAAGACTCTTGCTATTATAGCTTTCAAGTTATAAAATTATTATGAATTACTTTGTATGGGGGTGGCGCTTGCCTGTCACTATTCTATTATTTTTTTTTAATTATTTCGCATCACGCTCTCAAAGGAGTCCATACCAAATTTTAAGAATCTTTCTATTATAGCTTTCAAGTTATAAAATTATTATGAATTAGATTGTATGGGGCTGGCGCTGGTCCTGCCTGTGTATCCCATTTCGGTTCACCTTTTTCAGTTCTATTTATAACACATAAATATAGACACAAACAAACACCACGAAATTTGCATATAAATGTATTATTCTCCCCTTTTTATGTCATTCTTTAGAACATTCAATAGAATCCGTATTAATGTTATGAGTATTAAAAAAAAATCTTTCTACAATATATTTGCACAAGCACACAATCAAACTTTTACTGACACATTCGTTTGGCATGCACAAATATATAGATAAAAAAATATAGAGAACAGCAAAATATATGAATTCCGGATGTGTGGAATATTGTTTTAAGCGTCAGACATAATTTTTCATATGCTAGACATTTGCTATGAAAAAAAAAATTCTTAGTCTCTTAGACAAATCGGATAGAGTTATAGATTTTTTTTGGTTTAGTTGATTTCTTTTTTTGCTGTAATAAACTTTATTTAGATGCAATCAAGAAAGTGTTGTTGGTTGCTTTAGTTTCATTTTATGACTTTGTCTGTATTGGAAACAGAGATCAGCAATGAGTAGTGCTGAGTTTAATCATGATTTACAATTTATTGTACTTATGCGCACTCATACTTATTGCAATGTTGTCTATGAATCATGTTCAGTCGAAAGTTTGAAGTGCGCATTGAACTCATACTTAGCAACATTTATGACGTTGTAGATTTTGACTCTTCTTAACTCAGTGCCTATGGAGGATGAAAAATAAATATGATTCAGAATGCTAACTTCGCACACGAACATTAAAGTTCTCATTATGAGGTTATGTGTTTCTCTCTTGCTTTTTTGTTTTTTTTTTTTGCAGGAATTGAAAAACAACCCTATTTACTACCATTGTTTATCACTTGCAAACTGTTTAATGACTAAACTTAAAAAACAAACATACATGCATGAGTTGAATAAGCTGAATCAATGCGAGTAGTGCAAGTATTTTCCTGAAATTAGAAATCAAACTGAAGTGGTTTATAACTGTGAACCCAGCTAGCATTTGGGTGATTATTTTTTGCAGATATCTCTTATATGATTCTCCTCAGATCACTTCTTATGATTATTCACTTGGGTAATTGAAAAAGGATTAACTTATGATTCATCTATATGACCAAATAATGATTTCTTAAAAATAGAAGAACAAAATGCAAAGAAACTGCAAAAAGGTGATTTGATGATTTAATATTACAAGAAAATTGCTCAAAAATTAATCAGCAATTCGTATCATAAATGATTATTTGGTATGCTTCAACCATTTTCTCACAACGAGAGTATGATTTATGATCGGAAAATGAGCTCACAAACGTTTATTTTTCCCGCCAACCTCATTCGGAAGAGATTCGATTATGATGCAAAATGCTTAGTACAATATTGACCTTAATCATAGTCTACAGAACAGCATTTTGCAAAATGAATCCACATTCAAAAAGAAATCATCGTGATTCTACTTGAGTGCCTACATGAAGCAAACAGCCACGTAAATCAACTGCACTGCATTTTGTATACATAAGGTAAGATTCAATGAAATCTAACAATATGCTCTTATATGATATGAATTGATTAATGCAGTTACTGATTTACATCTTTTTGAAATACATACTAAAAGAACTAACTTTCACAGTCTTCATAATATAATAATAAATGCAAATACAAATGATAAGGAAAATATAAATACATGTATGTATAAGCACGGAACTAACACAATACATAAAACAACAACTTACCTTTCCAATCAGTGATCGGCAATGAATCGCTATTCATGCTGACTCATGCAATTGTAAATATAAGAGAGTATACATCATTTATGCCCTAATTCAGTAAGAAGATTTAGGACGTTTTTGATTGAAAATGCTTCTGAGTTCTTGTCTTTGAAGCCCCTAAATTATTTTCTTCAAAAATGGTTGTTGTCTTTGACAATGAAAAATATAAATATTATTGCCATGTTTTTAAAACATAAAAATCCAATTAAATTATTATACAACAGTTTGAAAAATATATGAAAAAATATGCGTTGGATATAATGTTTAGAACAAAATTACAAAGCAAATACACGAACCTTCTAGCATAGACAATAAATTATATTTGTTTTAAAGAATCAAAACTGCTTCTTTTTTTCGTCCATAGACAAGACGATACATTCGTCGAACAGAATTAGGGCATTAAACTCAACTACTCTGATTAACGCATACTTACAATGCCATTGATTTATACCGCACTCACACTCATAAATCACCTCAGTTAGATTTTTAATTTCAGGAAAATACTTATACTACTCACATTGATTCAATTCACTAAACTAATGCATGCATGTTATGTTCGAATACAAAGTTCGCATTGTAAATCATACTTATTTTGCATCATTCATAGGAATTGAGTTAAGGACACTCGAAATTAGCAACGTCATAAATGTTGCTAAGTATGAGTTCGGTGAGCACTTCAAACTTTCCAGTGAATATGATTCATAGACAACATTGCAATAAGTACATAAGTACAAGAAATTTTAAAGTCATGATTCAACTCTACACACTTCTTCACTACTCATTGCTGTTCTCTGATGCAGGCAACAAAATTATTCTGCAGCTCTAGTGTTATAAAAATATTATATTAGTATTTTAAATTATGAGATGTTAAAAGTTTAAAATTGATATTTACTAATTTTATTATTTGCTAATTTTTGTTGAGCCTTATTCACTAATGAAACGTCAAATGAGGATATACTTAAGAAATGAACAAACTTCAAATTGCTCATAAATATGAAGAAGAGGGTACGTTATACCCTCTATACGTTATACGTTAACTTTTATGCATAATTCAAAACCTATACAATTAATTAAAAATTGAAGCGTTTAATATATATGAATTTTATGCATACGGCACAGTTTAACCCTAGAGTACTGACCATACTTTATAATTATAAGTTGTAAGTAATGATCGTCGATTCCAGGATGTCACCGCACAAAATTGGAGCGCGATCGATACCACCCATTACAAAGATAAAGAAAAACAAGAGAGCGGTGCTCGTCGAATCAAAGAACGATAGTACTCTAGGGTTAAGTAGAGTGCATACTATTGAACATGAATGACAGTTTTGCTCTAATTTTGGCTCTATCGATAGATATTTACCCTTATTCCAGTTATCGACATCGACGTCACTTTAAGACAATACCAAAAACGAAAAAAGATTGATTGATAGATTCTTGTCGAGAGCGAATAAACAAGCCCCAATTTTTTGGTATTGTGTTAAAGTGACATCGATGCCGACAACTGGAATAAGGGTGATTATGAACACAAATTTTGACAGTCAACAGTCAACAGTCAACTGCAAAAATCGTTGGGCTGAGTGATAGTTAGGGCCATATGGGGCTTTAACTGACTTCTATTAAATACCAATGAGTGTCGATCAATAGCTAGTTTTTGTTGCATGAACGAGGAAATTTATTTTTTAAGGATTCCATATATTTTTATAAAATGCTAGGTTGTTTGAGATGTTAAGACATAGTTGTTCGAGGCGCATCCAATTTCATGTTTGTAAGTCCAATTTTTTTAATGGCAGTTTTGGCATCAACCAGTCTGTCAAAACTATTATACAAAGCTGATGAATTTTTTGACTGTTACTCAAGTTCGATAGCGTGTACTCTTTAAAATACGTAGATTCAAAGCAATATGTTACGGTAAATTATTATTAATGTTGTTTTATTACTTTTTTGAGTAATTTTCAAATACTGAAGAGAAGTATTGTATTTTGTATTATATTGTGATGAATTCCTAATTTTCACAGCTTTACATGTTGGAAGAAATATTTTTGAAACACCTCAAATAGTCGTATGATTAATCATGTGATATATTATATTATTCATTAATATGTTAGTCAGGTTAAATGACTTAAGGTTTCTTTGACAAGGAAACAGAAACACATATTGAAAATTGTTAACTGTAAATAGCAGATGCCAAGCTCAATGAAATTAATTAGTAAGAGTTTTCCTTAAAAACTAAAAAAACAAAACACAAAACAAATAACAAAGCAAAATGAAAAATGTTAGTTTAAAAAACAAATAAATTAAAGACATAAACACAGTCAAGACGTACAAACATTGATTGAAGCAGTGATTGTAAAAAATTTTAATTTCCTTAAAATCTATTGTACGTCCCAGTTGTGTTTATAATATAAGGTTAACAATATAAACAAAAATATAAAACTATAAAAGTATTTGTAAAACAAACCGGCAACAGTTTGTAAAGGACCAAACATTCCAGCGAACTCATCGTCAGCCGATTGATAAATGCGATCATTGGAAATCACAAATGAATCATCATTGTAAAACTGTTGCAGTGTATCATATTGTTCTGAATCAAGAGTATCTAGAGGAAAAAATAAATACACAAAAATGTAAAAAAAAAAAATAAATAACAACTTTGTCAAAGTGTAATTCACTATGTCTACGTGACTGATTTGCAGGTTGCAAAAAGTCACGTATAAGCCAATATAAATAAATGTAAAAAATAAATAAGGAATACAAAATACATAAATAAAATGTTGGCAAAAAAACGTAAAAAAATAATTAAATATAATAAAATGCATATCGTTGGCCAAGAGTGTAAACCTGCTAACTCACTTCAACCAAATTTTACAGGAGAGACAAAATACTGTAAAAATTTCATATACATAGCTTAAAAAATTAGCCTAATACCTTAAGCTTTTTTTGACATGTAGAGCTTAAAATTAGAACAAATATTTTAGCCAGTCGATGCAGCGTCTCGTACCCTTTCAGAAGACATTACAATGTCATATTTAGCAAAAAGTGGATTTAGCAGGTTTACTCTCTAATACTAAGTTCACACTTACATGTTTAACTCCTTATTCATGTTTATGAGCTTAAACATGATGATTTTTAGATGTTTTGCCATACATTTATTTGTTTGGTTAAACATATCAAAAACGGTGTTTTAAATTTAAACACTTCGATAAACTCGTATATGGAGTATGTTCAGCGCATTTTTCATAACTCTGGCAACTTTGTGTTGTTATTCAATGACGGCACGTGAACAAAATTATTTAAGATACAACAATTACTCGAAAAAATTTAAATTATTTACAAAAAAAGTTCTTGTTTAAAAAAAAAGCAAATATAAAATATAATTGTTCGAAATTTCTTACAAATACAATAATTTATTGACAAAACGTCAACCTTAAACATTTCAAATATAATGTGAACGGTAAGGTTTAGTTTTAAGAAAACTCGTCTTAAACATGTTTAAAAACATAAGTGTGAACATGGTATAAGCCGACAATATGTAATTTATATTATGAATAGTTAAGCAAATGCCTCAAGCAAATTTATACGAGTTGAATAAATACTTTAAGTGTGGCAACGTTTCATAATTTGTAGTTGCATACACACTCTCACATACACACTCACATACACATGTATTCATGATGGCAATGCAGAAGGCGACAATCTTGTGATAATAACAACAAAAAGCCAAAGGCTTGTTGAAACTCTTGCATTAATTAAATAAAAGTAAATGAAACCGTGTGACGTACCGAAGGGAATTAAATGCAAAGCGTACATAAACATCCCATCAAACAAAATGCTCCGAATTCGTAAAGAATTCGTAACGACTGGTCGACAAAATCTTCCGATTTCGGAACCGAAATATTACCGAAATCGTAAAAATTTTTGTATGAAATGGTTGACACAACTTCGTAACGATATGTCGGTACGAATTCGTAACGACGTGTAGGTACGATTTTGCTTTTATAATGGGTGTTTTTTATTGAGGTATAGAACTTTAAGTTCGCATCACTTTTTTAACTGGCGGCCATTTTGTCAGCTGTCAAGTGATTAATATTTAGTTTGGTTTGCCATTTCATCATGAACAGGTTGACAAAAGAACAACGATTGCAAATGGTGCAAATTTATTTAGAAAATAATGGTTTAGTTCGCGAAGTTTACCGCAAGCTCTGTCCATTTTATGGTCGACATAATCGTCCATCAGAGCAATTAATTCGGTTAACCATGGATCGTTTTCGCACTACGTTTACTCTATGTGATAATACGCATCCGCAGAGACGTCGAACAGTGCGCACCGAAGAAACAATTGCCGCTGTAGAGCAAAGTGTTGAAGAGGACCCGAATGAATCGCTTCGCCACCGTGCACAGCAATTGGAGCTTTGTCCATCAACTTTATGGAAGATTTTGAAGATTTTGAATGTGGATGAGTTGTGTTTCCAACAAGACGGCGCTACATGCCACACAGCGCACGTCACAATCGATTTATTGAAGGAAACATTCGATGAGCGCATAATTTCGCGGAATGGACCTGTCAATTGGCCACCAAGATCGTGTGATTTGACACCATTGGATTATTTTCTTTGGGGATATGTGAAGTCGCTCGTCTACGCCAACAAACCAGAAACGTTAGGGGACTTGAAAGCCAACATTCGTGGCGTTATTGCCAACATACGGCCCCATATGCTCGAAAAAATGGTTGAAAATTGGACCTGTAGAATTGGCTTTATTCGAGCCAGCCGCGGCGGCCACATGCCCGAAATCATATTTAAACATTAATGGCATAAAATTATCCTTCCAATAAAGCCAAATTGATGGACATTAAAACGATTTTCTTGTGTTTTATTTCAATTCGAAGTTCTATACCTCTAAAAAAAACACCCTGTAGCAGAGTACGGCTTCACCGTTGCTGCTATTGTCGAAATCATTTGCACATACTCACACTTTTTAATATTTGCTACAATCCTGTTTTTATCAACATATGCACATATTTATTAAAAAAAAATGTTCACAGACTTTTACTTATGTACTCAAAAATCAAAGTTTTACGGCCTGGCCCACGATGTCACTAGACATCGTTCGATCGACAACTTGTACTGCAAACAACAATAACTTTGGAAAATTTTTTGTTGTTTGCAATACAAGTTGTCGATCGAACGATTTCTCGTGACATCGTGGGCCAGGCCGTTAATGTTTAAAAAAAATGTTCAGAAAAACTACCGAAATATCTTAACGAGTTCGGTACGAAAAGTCTGACTTCAGAAAAAGTCGAAACATTTTGTTTGGGGGGATATATGACCAGATATACAGACATATATATATGAATGTATATATACATATATGTATAACAAATACAATTTTGTTTCAAGCTTGTTGTTAAAAGTTCTCTTCTTTTGCATAATTTTAATTACAGTTCATTAAGTCTTTTATTCTTTCAATCATACGATGGATTATGGATTTTCATACATTGATGACAGGGCTGTAAGTTATAAAAGTACAATGGGACACCTTTTCGAAATAGTGTCACATTGTTTAAATATCTAACATGTAAAAAGTAAATCAAAACCTAGTATATAATTATATCTATGCTATTTATTGCGCGATACAGGAGTTGGGACGTGATTTTTGCAACAAAAATAATCGACACTATTACAGTTATAAAATTATATTTGTTTTGATTTGTTCGTACTTAAAAAGCAGAGTACGAAAATAGACGAAACAAATTGCTTGATTTTATTTTGTTTCGTTCTTTGAATTGAGACAAAACAAAAACAATGAGAACGATTGCTTAATTTGTTTTTGCATTGTTTTTGCACATAAGCACAAAGTAGAGAGCCGAGCCACTGCTGCAAAAGTAAATGGGAAATAAATGAAAACGTTTTGAAATATTTGCGGCGAATTTGACATCATCATACAATATAATTTTATTGCATTGTTATTTAACACATTAAGTTGATTTTATATAGCTAAGCTAAATATAACCGGGTATCTTAAGACACCTCTCTACTTTGTTTTTCCTTGTCGTATGTGCGAAACTTGTGTCCAGCAGCTAATTTTAGTTGGGAAGAGCTGTTAAAAATAAGTTAATTAAAAAATGTCATATTGGTATAGATTTGGTATGATTTCTTTGAACTAAAACACTAAAAAACAATACTTTTTCTAAGACTTTGTGTTTTTAAAAATGTTCACGCAAATTAATTGCTTTTTGTCAAACTTGATATTTTAAGTTAGCCACGCGATGACAATTTCGAATAAAAAACAGTTGTGGTTCGTAATACTAAGACACAGTTTGGTCATGTGTAAGTTTGGTCTACACTTAAACGATCAAACTAAATTTAGTTGAGAACCGTGAAAAATTAAAAATTTTTGTTTAAATCAAATAAAATTAGTTTTAGACCATATAAGAGATCTAAAAACAAAGTTTTATTAACCTTTAATAATAAGTTTTTTTTATAAATAAAAATGTAAAAATTAAAGTAAAACAAGAAAATAAAAATATATAAGAATAAGATAAGTAACATTACGAGCCAAAAATTAAGGACGTGTTATTAATTTACTTACAGTAGTTAATTTGTAATTATATCTTTTATGCCGCAAAGTATAATTCGATGCATTTAATCGTATAGATCAGTGGCAGACATATTACATTTCTAACATTATTAACTTCAGTCTTAATCTACATGAATACATGTAGATGTAGACTGGGGTTTTCACTTGAGTACATTAAAAAAAAAATATGTATATATATTTAACATACTAAAGGAGAATATATAAAATTATGAAACAACTCTACGACAGCTAATGGGGGAAAGAAATTGCCTCCCATAATCACTACAAGTACTCGTGTATATCCACACCACTTAATGTAGCACATTGCTGTTGCAGTTGCCTTTTTGTTTCTTTTAGCTCTGCTACTGTTTCAATTAAAACTGCTGGTTGCTGGTGGCACTGCTGTCGCCGAAGCTGACAATTATACTATTTTTGTTGCTAATGTTGTATCAGTGGGTTGGTTGGTGGTAGATACAATGGCGTCAATGATAATGTTAGTTTTTACTTCCATTTATAAATTCTCGTACATGAGATTTTTTTTTTTTTTTGGTTTGCTCCTTCTTGGTTTAAGTAAAGCCAGTAGTGAATTCATTAAATTTACATAATTTTTATGACGGAAACATCATTAACCTTAACAAAAAAAAAAAAAAAAAAGCACGCCTCAGTTGCTTAAATTAATTCTTTAATATTTTTTATTTAACTTTTTATACGCAGCCTTAATGAGGCTTTATGTATGTTGCATCATGCTACATGTAACCTACTTTTAAATATATGTATGTTTTTTTTTGTAATTTTTTGTTATAGCATAAAAATACTCTCTTTGAATTTGTCTGTATGTATGCATGTAAAGTCGTTAATTTTTATTACTAATATTAAGTTTTTTTACTGTTTATTTCATGATATTGATTGTTTTAGTAGCAAGAAGTTTTCTGAGTTTTAAATTAAGTTTGTGTTTTTTACTTTATATTTTGTTTGCTTCCTTCTGCATAAAAAATCTTAATATTAAGAATTCTGGCATGAAAAGAATAAATATATGATATGTACGTATTGAAAAGTCAAGTGTTTTGCATCGATTTATATATAATATACACAAATATATATTTTTTTTACTTTCTTTAAGCAATTTTGACTTACCCACAATATTTAGGTTAACGGAAAAACTTCTCACTGGTTGGGTCGATATTTGGCACTCATAGACACCGGCATCACGTTGCTGAGCCCATTTTATTTGCAATGTCCATTCATCGATATCACGATGATATGAGGTTTGAAAGCGTTGATCTGTGGTATAAGTGTATGTGCCAACTGTTAGTATATGCAAATCACGATTTCTTATCCAAGCCACCTATTTTTTTTAACACACAAAAAGATAATAAAGAAAGAAAAAAGCAAATATAATAAATCATTTGCTGAAATTGTATGTTAGCTTATTATGATTTATTTTTCTTATAAGTAAAATTTAAAGTATGTGTTGGTTTTCCACAATCTGATTTGGGTCAAAAGAGAACAAAAATGTTTACCTTAAATGTTAAATAACTGCCTTATTCATAAAAAATATTTCTGTTTAATAAGAGGTTTATGAAATAAATTTTCCATGGAAATTTGATTAATAAACCTTTTATAAAATCAAAATATTTTTTATGTATTAGGCCCCATATATTTAAATTCACCACCAGATTACATCTAATGTAATGCAAGCATCAGGCGGAGGCACTAAATAATAACGAGTATCTTTAAGACTTCTATATCAGAAAAGGTATCAAGGTAAAGCTAGTTCCCTCTGTATTTGACCATATTTTACCTTGAAAATATATTGACATAGTGTGATATTTCATATACATTCTTATAGAATGTTTTATTTTGTTTAAGTGTTAGTTGCACTATTTTTAGAATTATAGTCAACTTAGTTGGAGGCAAGTAATTTTTTTTTCTTTGGAGCTTGCCTGGACTTGGTTTTGCGCCACAATACTTCCCACATTACTGTGTTTTACTTGAATATGGCATTTGTTCGATCGAACGATTTCTGGTGATATCGTGGGACAGGCCGCTAGTTTTTTTTCATGGCGCCCTATCTGATGAGCATGCTGAATGATTATACCGAGATATTGCGTACATAGAAAAATGATATAACAGCAAGTGGCCCCAGAAATATTAATGATTTCTGCTCGGATATCAATCGTGAAACAGCACAGAAAACTCAGGAAATAAAGTGATATATCAAATAGTAGTTAATTCTTATGTTATATTAGTATTTAGTTTCATTTAAGATTTTATTATTTATATCATAGAAGCCATTTGTGTGTAAGATTTTTTACTTTTATTATAATAAATACGTATTTGATATTCCAATACCAGTACTTTATTAATATAAGAAAACCTCAACCGTGATGGTATCAATTTATGAACATATTTCGATTCAGCAGGCTAAAGTCCACTAAAATTATATATTGTAGTTTTTGCTTCCGACATTGTTTATTTTTTTTTTTTTGCAAAACAGTGTAATCGTTTTGCCTTACTAACAACATTCGTTTTAATATTATAATTTATTAACTAAACTAAAACATTATTGCGCGGAGAACCTTAGCGGCCTCTTTCCGTACTTTATGTTATAAACTAAACTCCGTACTCTAAGGGTTAAAATCAGTTAAAAATAACTTGAGCACTTTTTCACTATTGCCACGGATATTTTATTTAATAATAAGTATACGTATACAACTATGTATCTCATTTCACAGCCCCAAAAATATGCAACAATTCTTATAGAAGAAACAAGACGAGTGTGAATGTATGCGTATGAGCAATGCTTGCTCATTGATTAAAAAACTGCATAGAATTTGGGATTAACTAGATATTGGTTTAATAAAACTTGGCCGAAAATAAGTTATTACTTTTAGAATGAATAACCCTTGAGCTTAAATCTTTCTAATAAAAAAACTATGTTTAATAAAAAAAAAATTGTTTTAATTTTCTGGGAATCACAAATGTATTGCATATTTGAAATTTTTTATATATGTATAAAAAAGCTATAACCGTAGTAAATGTTTAGTCTTGCATGAGGAAAAACTTTCTAAAAAAATTCATAGAGAGTAGTAGTTATTTGTGGTATTGACAATAAAGGACCAGAAATACAGTGGAAAATCAATAACCAATTACTTCGATTGCCTGGTTTATGATGATGATCTTTGCCTACTGTTATATAGCCAGTGATCTTAAGCAAAAACTTATGTACTTCAGGAAAAAACTGAAATGCCTGGGACTCAAAATAAACGCTGGCTGTACAAAATTTTTAATTATTGTAATAACTACAAAACTGATGCATTTTTTTTAATAAAAAGTAGTATTCAGGATTTAAGTTTTCTGGTCGTGGCCTAAGCGAACTTTAAGTAGAGCCTTCAACATCTTTCGGCATACGGGCCCCCGTAAGACAAAACAACTATATAAGTTGAACAAGAAAACTCAGCATTTTTGAGAAAATGAAAAATCTGTACTTCTGTATGACTAAAAAAATTTAAAAGGTGACTTACAACAAAACGTCTACAATTCACAAAATTTTCTATTTCGTAATTTTTGTTGTACGTCATAAACGTTTGTGACTGTCATAAGATCTTGCTCATATTTTTCATATAAAAATATTATATGACAAAACCTTGGTGCCTATGTTTTTTTTCAGTCTGCTATTTATTTTACATAAATATTATTATTATTTTCTTTTACCTTCATGAGTTATGCTAAGAACACAATTGCAAGGAACGATGAACTTCGCATAGTTCAACAAACTTGCCTAAATTTGTCTTTTGCAACACCACTAGATTTGACGACTTAACAGCTGTAGTCAAAATCTCTGCCTTGCATGGATATTTTTGTATCCCATGGATATTAAATTATGCAAATATTCATAGCGGCAAAAGTCACTGTAATAACTGTAATGGAAATTCGCGAAAAAAATGCAAAATCTTAAAGAAACCATTATTTGCTATTAAAAATCTCTAAAACTCTAAGGAATGCAAATAATTCGGTAAAAATTCTCAAAAAAAAACTAGTAAAGAATCAGAATATTTTTATTACAAATATTACAAAAATTCGCGAGATTTCCCAAAATCGGAAACAATCCTTGAAATTTATTAGAAATCGCCAAAAAATTTTAAAAGATCGGAAACAATCCTAAAAAATTTATTACAAATTGCCAAAACTGTTAAAAATAAAAAAAACTAATTTTCATCGCGAATATTGGAAAAAAAGGAATATACCTTAAAATTATTATTATACAGATTATATTGCTTTTTTAAGATCAACAAGAAATAAGTATGATTTATTTACAGCGTACAAAATTGCTGAATACATTTTTTTTTAAGATTTTTTGATAATAGCACTTGCCAAATAAAAAATGTTTACCTAAGTTAATCTTCCAGACACATTTCTACTTTCTGGAAACTAATTAAAAACGTTGCTTGTTTAAACTGCTAAGATAGCCAATTTCCTTCGTTTTATGTTTTAAGTAACACAAACATTAGCGCTTAATTTAATGTTTAAAAAAATCAACAAAATTGAAAAAGGTTAAATTCAAAATCAAAGAATGAAAAAAGGACTAGAACAAACAAAAACAAATGTGTTTAAATATGATAATGACTTTTGAAGCCAGTTTCTCAAAGTGTTATAAGAACAATTGGGCATTAATGAGCTAAGAAAAAAATTATGGGACTATGACCAAAATCAAAGGATAATGTTAACAGATTATACATTTTAAGGTTTGTAATAAAAATAAATACAAAAAATTTAATAACAAAGAGGACAAAGAAAAGAAAAATTGGTTGCTATATCTTGTTTATTACCAACAATACTTCCTTTAAATACTCTTTACTTCCGGTAAACAAACGAAGTTAAATTATGCCTAAATAAAATCTGGCTTAATTTCATTTTAATTTTGAAAGATTTTTTTTTGGTAAATTTTTTAGTGTTTGTTGCAAATAAAAAAATCAAATTAGAACAAACTTTGCAATCAAATAAAAACAAACTTAAATAAAAAAAATACTTTGGCATCAAGAAAATAATTTGTTTTATATTCAGCTTAAAAGTACCAGGTAATTGCAATAGTCTTAAGCTAATATTAGTTTAAATTAAATAAATGCTTTTAGTTTAAATTAGTAATCCTTTATATTCCTTTTTACTTTAATAAAAAAAAATCCTTGTCAGATCTTTCCATTTAAATATCATTTACTTTAATTCTAATCCATTTGTATCCTCTTTAAAAACAATTAGTTAAAAAGCTGTAGAGCAAGAAGAAATCTAAGGATAGGAAAGACTTGTTTAAATAAAACTGTTTAAAAAAAGAAAGGATTTACAAAAAAACTCTTTCACGTAGAATTGGCTAAATACATTTTTTTAGTCAGGATTGTGATTCTTACTTTATGTCCGACACTGGTCGGGCCTAATAATTATATTTAGATTTCAGATTTGAATACTTACACTGCACAACAGTGATTTGAATGTTTAAATAAAAATTACCGATCCTTATGTATTTGTATCTCCTGGTTACTATGGCGTCATTAGTTTTTCCCTATCAGCTCTAGTTTTGAAGATAAAGTGACACTTAAGATTTTTATTATTCCGTTAATATATCACGAGTGCTACTCTAAACTGAAAAATACTTTCTAGATTATTAATCTACACAAAAATCCCTTTCATTTAAACAGATTCGCATTGAAGATTATATCAAGGTATCTGACTATTATTGCAAGGATTTTAAAAATCGTGTGTTTTTAGTTTCATCCTTGAACATTTTTTGATTATAAATTTTTTTGACCAAGTATAAATAATTTTTATGTATTTATGTTCCCTAATTACAAAAATAGTCTTATTTATTTTCTAGCCCCTCTAGTTTCAGAGATATTTTGCGTTACAAAACTAGAGGTGATAGGAGACAAAAATACAAAAGGATCGGCCATTTTTATTTAAACATCATGAAAAAATCTCTATTTTGTTGTGCAGTGTTATTTTTAGTTCATATTTGAAGATTCAACAAATAAATATATGTATTAATAAAAAAAAAGTACTGTGATTCTATATATTAAATGATATGACCAAGGGGAGTTTTTTGTGTCATATGCCATTTTAGCCATTTCTTCAATTCTTGACATAAAAACCCATTTTTAGTCCTTCTTAACATAAAATACCTTTTTTGCCATCTAGATGGAAATTTTATATTTCAGAGTTTTTTTTGCCAGTAATTTTGAGTCATTCTTTGTGCCACAAAAAAGCGTGCCCGGGAAATGTCAATATCAAAACATTACACGGTTTTGAAAAAATTTTAAAATTCTATAAGTTTTTTTTGAAGACAATCTAAAAATGAATTAAAAAGGGAAATCTTCTGTAATTTTATAAAGCCAACTTAAATAAGTTACCTTGGTTTAACATTTGTTTCCATTCACTATGATATAATTGCTTTATAATGCTCTTAAGATTCCTTAATATTTTCTTTTATTTTCTAGCCCGTAGTTTGTCTTGCTAATTAAAGTGTGTTTGATTTATTTTCTTATGTGTAAGACTAAGTGTACTAATTTGTATGTCAGTAAGTGGTGTGAATATATTACACTTATTTTATATACAAGTAAATGCTTACTTTTGCGGTTTACATGTATTTAAAGGATTAAGTTTGTATTTTGAATACATGCAAATGTAATTGCTACATAAAATTTTCGTGCATATGAATTGTAGTTATTAAAATTTTACACAACATGTTGGGCATTTGCATTAAGAAGACTATGTAACTATGTATCAAATTTGAAATTTTAGGATTATGTATATTAAAGTTGTATGTAAAACACAAGTATTTGAAAAGCATAAAACATAGTTGTTGTTGTATTTTGTACACATATCGCACTTGTTCCTCCAACGGGGGTAAACTCGAAATTTATAAATTTTCACTAGAGGAAAATAATCGTTTTTAACCGACCAAAAAGAGGATGTTATATGTTTGTCATATATGTGTGTATATTTTTTTCTATATTCACCGATTTCTCCATCCTTTGTCAAGCGATTTTAAAATTTCTTTTTCGGTATGTAGTTGTATACAACAGAGGTGGTCTCATACAAACCAATGTAGGATAGAAGCAGGGGGATGGGTAGTCCCATACAAAGTAACTATTAATTATGGCATACTATATCATTGTGAGGCTTCAAACTTGGTAGGAGTTACCTTTAAATGAATGCGCATAATCCAGCGGAAAACTAGTAGTATAAGAATATGGGAAAATCTCCCTCAAAAATAAACCAATCACTAATTTGATAATACTATATCAGTTAGCGCCTACAAAAATGATGTGTATTGCTTTATAGTTAATGTTTGGAATCTTGCTAGGAACACGACTGGGAAACACGACAAATTTTTCGGTGCAAACTTTCGTCATAAAAAAGTAAAACACATTTGTGCATATGAGAATGAACACACCGTAGAACGAAATTCGTCGTGCGTGACGAACTCTGAGATAGATCTATTTCTATTTTGTACGCCGACGAATGTCAAAAAACAATTTTCTCTCCCTCTCTTCCTGTCATTGTACCAGGGAAGGCATTGAGAATTTTAGAAATGTACCAACATCTTTCAAAAATTGTACTTTTTATACCCTTTACCAAAAAAATGGTAAAAGGTTTGTCATTCCGTTTGTAATTTCTATAATATTAATAAGCGACCCATAAAATATATATATATTCTGGATCCTTGTGCATAGGGAAGACGAATAAGCGATGTCCGTCTGTCCGTCTGTCTGTACGTGAAATCGGTTTTCCTAAGCTCCCAAAAAAACTAGAGACTTCGTTCTTGAACTGGTGTGTCAGAAATTTTCCAAAATAGATTGGTATTGAAATTTAGCAAAATCGACCGGACGATTGCAGACCTGGAAAACATAAACCTTATTTTGCCATATAAAAGTAACTACCGAAAGCAAATTTTTATTTTTTTTAATAAATAAACTTATTTTGAACTTCAGTACGACTAAAATTGGTATCTTAAATTAAAAAAATATAAAAAAAATTAATAAGACGTTTCCAGGGTTGGAAAACTTTAACTTTTTGTGTTATGTAAAATTAACTATGTCTAAAACTATGTCGGTCACAGGGTATTTTCTCGAGAGCCGTAAGGGCTACAGATCTGAAATTTGGACACAGTGTGTAGACCTTTGGCCGCTACAACAACAAACACATGAGATTTGGAAATTAAAGGATGTTCCAAAACAAGCAACGAAAAATGTTAAAGTCCCATGTAATATACATACAATTGTATGTATCACTTGATACACTTGAAATTTGTAAGGTTAGTGTATTTTTATACAGACTACAAAAATTAACACTAAAATTTCCAAAAATTTAAATTAAAGGGTTTTCCATCAGTTAATGCAATTTTGACTATGCAATTTTGACAACTTGCTGTATCTTGGAAACAGTAAGAGCAAAACTCTTGAAATTTTCAAAAACGGTAAAACTAAAAAATCAAAAAATTATAAAATCGCCAAACCGAAAAAAATCGCCAAAAACAAAAAAAAATCGCAAAAAAAAATTTCTAAGACTAAAAAAATAAATCGCGAAAAACCGGAATAATTTCTAAAATGAAAAAAAAAATTGCAAAAATGAAAGAAAATCGCCAAAATGAAAAAAAAATCGCCAAAATTAAAAAAATCGCCAAAACGAAAAAAACCCAAAAAAAACAGAAAAAAGTCGCCAAAAGGAAAAAAACCCCAAAACAGGAAAAAATCGCAAAAATTAAAAAAAAACCAAAAACAGGAAAAAATCGCCAAATTGAAAAAAAAATTGCCAAAATGAAAAAAAACCCAAAAACATAAAAAAATCGCCAAAATGAAAAAAACTTCCAAAAACAGAATAAACGCCAAAACGAGAAAAAATCGTTTAAACTGAAAAAAACTTCAAAAAAGCAAAAAAGCCTACCTTTCGTGTGCGATTCAAAGTCGCACTTTACTGAATTGTTTAATATTAAAGGAATTAAATGAAACTAAGTTTTTTCTTATTTCGTTTTTGCTTTGTTCACTTAACATATTTTATGTATTTTTTAAAGAACTAGATTGGTATCAATAATCAGAAAATACCAAAATTATGACTCCAGGCTGAAAACTTACACTTTTTGTGTTATGTAAAATTTAATAGGTCTAAAAAAATTTTTCTTTGAATTTTTTTTATATCAAAGATATTTTACAAAGCAAATATGTATGTATGTGTCGGTATGCTATATATATGTATGTACGTACGTTGCTAAAGGGTATATAAGATTCGGCACAGCCGAATATAGCATTCTTACTTGTTTTACCTTAATTGTACTAAAAGATTTTTTTTAGCTCAAATTACATATTTGTATTTGATTTTAATAAAACAATCGACCCTGTTCTGGCTACCGACTCGTTTTCACAAATTTGCTTGTAAGTTGGGATGTTAAAGCATATGGTCATAACTGTTTAAGTTGAAATTTGAAATGCACAAATTAATAGCATGTGCTCTAGCATCCGAAAGAAAAATTATTTGAAAATGGACGAGTTCACATTTTTTGGTTTTCTCGCTGCGTTTTTTTTTTTGCTTTCACAAGACTGTTTTTAAGTGAAAAGATTATGAGTTTCATTGTTCAAAAGTGAAAATTGATATATGCAATCGTTTGCAATTTAGGGAGATTCCCTAAATGTACTAAATTAGTCATTGGTGTGCTATTGTACTTTCCGAGTTTGTATAGTACCAAAAAAGGTACAATTGTACCAACTTTGCCATCCCTGCTTTGTACACACAACAATCAGCTTTATCAAATATAAAAGAGGAAATCGCTGAGTAAATTCATCCTTGTTGTGCTTCACATGACAAATTTACGCAGCGAACTCTTATCGACGAATTCGTCGACGTGTACGAAATTCGTCGTTCGTCCCAGTTGTGTTCCTAGCATTTAGCAGTAAAGTGGGTGTGCAAGAGCAGGGGAAAGTATTCTTCTCACACAAAGTAATTATTAATTATTCACTACAAACTAAAAAATAAAAACCTTTAATTAAAACGACCATGTGCACTAAAAAGTTAAAAATAACAAAAGTTTTATTATATGCGTTAAGTACTTAATTATTTGCAGTCGGTGGCAAGAAGGTTTTTAAATAAATGCAGATATAAATATTTCTAGGTTGTCAACTAATAAATTAGATTCTGCTTTCTTGGTGCTGACTAAAAATAGTTAAGTACTTAACGCATATAATAATGCTTATGTTATTTTTAATTTTTTAGTCGGTTTAATTTTTTTAAACGTTTTTTTTTCAATCTCAAGGTTTGTAAATAGTTATTGTTAGACTTGTGTATCATACAGAGAGCTAAACCCATATTTTTTTTTTGCATTTGTTTTCTTCCATAAAGTTAAAATTACAAAATTTCGCATTGAACACCTTTTTATAGGAACAAGTGCGACATGCCTCATATGTATAACTATTTTAAACGCATTTCCAGCTTAATCAATATGACAGCAAACATGCGTGTAATATCTGCCTCGTAAACTATTTATGAAGACATTGCTACTTTGGCTGACTTTTTTCAGCTCGAATTGTAGTTGTAATTTAATAATTAGTGCTTTTTTTTGGAAAATGTTTACAATTAAAACTAATAATTCCAAGTTATTATTTTACTTTTTCAGTAAAATATATTCTTGTTAAAAATAAATTGAAATTTATTATCCTTTCAGACCTAGAGGTCTCCCTTAGTGTGCCTTTAACTATATGAGAAAATTACTTTTTAGTCAATTTGCCTGAAAGCAATGCTTGTGCGTTGTGTGGTTTTCTATAGCAAACGCAAAATAGTAAAAAAAAACCTTGAAAAAAAATAAAAAATGTTTGCTCATCTTGATTGTATCATTCAATATGTGTATACATGCGTCCAAAGGATATGCATTGTTGTTAAATAATTGTAAGCTAAACTCCTAGATTTAAATTGTGGTAACCGTAGAGCGAATGTGTGAAATAATTTGACTACTTAATGTTAACTTTATGCATAGTAAGAATTACTTCAGATGCAAAGAAATACAGATATCACAATTGTGTTGATCAGGCATAACGCAACATTGTATTATATGATCACGTTTGTGTTATCTTATTATGCCAACTTCAGCGACGATGATGATGCTGCTGACAAAACCTTAATCCCTTTGGATGCAAATACAGAAGAAGAAATTAATGAAAGCATTTAAAATATTTACTTGTTTGAGGCCCGTAATTTATACAAATAGATATCTATTAGTGTCTAGTTATCTATCGTGTAAGTTGAATTTTATAAGCAAAACTCGTAGGTATAAACGTTAGATAAATTATCTGTTTGTAGAAATTACGGGGATGATGATGAGTCTATCAATAACAAGCCGGATAGACCGACTGAACAATTAAACTCCTCAGATAAACAAAGTGTTTCATTCCCGAGTATTGAGCTGCCGACATCATCGGGTTATTATCAAGAAACCAGCAACAAAACTTCACTAGAATATCTAAATAAATATTTTCTAAAAACCCATTATGAAGACGTTACTAAGTAAATTTAAATGTGTATAATGAGTAGGGTGGTCAGGAAGTGCGCTCTATAGCTTCGGGCATTAAAATACGACCGTAGTGGGGTGGCTTGTTCACTCGGTGATCAAAATGTACTGGTCCTACAAATATAGATAAGTCCCTGGAATTTCGACCAAACATGCACTTTTCAGACTATCCTGAACCATACTAAACAAATAAACGATGTCATAAAAATAGTTGGGAAACGGTGAAACGAATTGTCAACTGAGGTCACAAATTATTCAATTGATTCATTCCATCTAATTGGAGGAGTACTATACGACAAGTTATTAGGCCAAAGCCATGACCAGTTGGATTGCAAATCTGGTAAGCTCAACTTTTGATGGTATTGTAGTTGACTTTGGAGTTTTTCAGGCAGCTGCGACATTTAAAAATTGCATAACAAAGGACAGGCATGTACATTTCGATAGATTCTTACAATAATTCTGCTGTTACACTAGCTGCACCGTATGGGTTATCTAACAATGGAAAAAACCAGGGCCAACAGAAAGGGTTAAATTTTATTTAGACAAAGATATGAACAGGGGTGATATTTGCCAATTTAAAATGAGCACTTAGTTGTTGATAACTGAAAGGATGCTATAACGGCAAATATATCTGGCAAAGATCCTATGGGTAAAATCGAAATCGTGCCAAGTATCACCAGTTATTAAATATTAAAACGCTTTTATGGGTGTGGTTATTTATTTGTGCAACCAAACGCTGGAATATTACAGGATTAAAATGAAAACGTAAGGAATGTGTTATCAATGTTTTTTTTTCACTTTCCTGATCTAGTTTGAATGTAATACAGAAAATAATGCAAGCTTCATGGATTACCTAGTCATAAATTATGGTATTTTTTAACTTTCAAAATGGGGATAAGTATAGTGTTAGATTCTTCTTTGAAGTTTCTGGGAATGTTTAAAACATTTCTAAGCATTTTCATGGTCCACATAATTAAACTGACGATATAAGATTTGATCACTAGAATCACCATTTGATCTGACGATCCACCAAGAGTATATCGCAATATTTAAAGCTGTAAGTCCAGACGACGATGCCAAATATATAAAGTAACACTTTGCTTAACAAAAACCAAAGACTGCTTCGAGAAATATCGTTCAAAGTTTAAAATTAATTATAGTAACATGTATATATTTTCATTGATTATAAACTGTATTAAATTGTTTTTTTTTTATTTTGTATTTTAACTTATCATTTTTTATGATTTGTGCAATAGCCTTTGCTTCTGCTTCTGAAAGTGTAAACAATTATAGTCTAAGCAAACGCATAAAACAAAAAATTATACACAACGAAGAATTTCAGTAGTCGACATGTTCGAATAGTTGTCGGTTTGACTGACTGCTACTCTAAATAAATTCGGATGTTAAATTTTTTGTTTTTTACTAGACTATACTTTTTTCTTTTGCAAGTAGTGTTACTGAAACTCCACAGAGAAGTGTGCATTAATTATATGAATTTGGAAAAAAATTTTGAAAAACGAAAATTTTTGAGTTATTTAGTAGTCTCTATGACCTATTAGGGTGGCTAGGCACGTTCAGATTATATTGCCAAATATTGTTAGCAAAAAAATTAGGAGTCCCTTTTAGTTATTCTGAATGAAATGAAAACAAAAGTTTTACTTTACTTTTGCAAAAAAAAGTGCATAAAGAAATAATTTTTTCGATGTAAAATGTTAATAAGACTTATTTAGTGGACTCTTAGCTACATTATTGCCGTATATAGTAAAGCGGTATCACTGGGTATCATGCGTAAAATCTGAGCCTTTGCTTCGACTCAAAATTTTTGAGCAAAAGGTACATTTTGTATGCATAAAAATATTTACTGTAGCTCTAGGTGGTATACTTGTGCTCATTGCTTGAGATCGCATTCATCACCCGTCGTCGACGGCGTCAAATCTCAAAAAAAAGTTGAATCGTATGAAATTGTATGAGAGCAGTTAATCTCAACGCGTTGCAACGCCGTAAAAGTTCAATCTGTTTCAACTTTTTCGGCGTTGAAACGACGTCAACGACGTCGACATTAACTCCACTATCAGACTTAACTTGAGTTAAAGCTCAGTTTTTATGCATTAGACCCAATAAGTCTGAACTAGCCGTTGGACAAAAACTGATGACACCATATTTTGAGGGTATACTGATTTTCAAAATATTTGGAAATCCATAAAAAAGTTGGTCACCAAAATCGCCAAACTGAGTATAGGGGTTTACTTCCCTTTGGTAATACTATTGAAGGTGTACTGTCAGGAGCGTGCGGACTTGCACAGTGTAAAATATTTATAAATTTCATATTTAATATTAAAAAGGTTTTCTTCATAGAGTAAAAAGTGCAGCATATCTTACGGGGCCTAGGGCAAAATCAAACATAAATCCGCCACTGGCTCCAGCCGTGGCGCTCACATGGCAGAAATTATATTTAAATATTAATTTCATAAAATTTTCTTTCCAATTGATTCATTGATATTAAAAATTAATTTTCTTGTTTTAGTATGATTTAAACTTGTGTCACTCTATAAAAAACACCCTTTTTTATTAAATAAAAACCATATACATACAAAAAAAGTATATTGTAGCTAAAACCAAAGCAACGGCATAAATATCAAAACCTCTTCATAAATATTGTTGTAGTGACTGACTTTATCTTTCATCTTAAGTCCAATGTAAGACTTGCATACAAAATTTGGTGCTCTAGGACAGATAGGACATACAATGTATGTCTGTATGTATTTCAAGGCTATAAATAAGTGAAAAACAAAGGAACATACAAATTATTGTTTGATTTGAAATGTTTCACTTTTTAGTTTTATGAATTTATGACGTGCCAAGAAAAACACAAGATACACTTTTACTCGTTTTTTTTTTTTTTGTTGAAAGATTAAAAAAGTGGGGAAAAAGATAAAGAGAAATTTTTCATTTGTATTTATTGTAGTTTTTTTTTAATTTCTCTGCAAGAAACTTAACAAAAAATTCCGCATCAAATATGTCGTTAGCAGAAACTCAGATCCCTGCAGAAAATTTGGAGATAATTGATCCAAATGTACTTATCCTATGACTTGAGAAAATCCGAGTGTTATCAAAAGTACGGAGTAGTTTCATAGCAAAAAAATGAATGATATATATATAATGATATATACATAATATATATATAATATATATATAATGTATATATAATGTATATACACGGTCATGTTTTGTAAACCGAATCCGAGTAAATTTCTCGTTGTCCCAAAATAACCCAGCAAAAAATTTCAAAAAAGGTAATCGTGTTTGGAATTAAGCATTTTTGGTGGAAGCTGTTCTTTCCGGATTACCAACTTAATGATTTTAACAAGGCGTGAGACTAAAATAATCGATTCTTGAGAAGTACTTAATTTTTTATATGGCAACTTGTTCATGTAATCTATTTAATCAAAAAAAAAATATTCTCCTCATTTAGCAACCTTTACATAATTTTTTTAAATTTTAGGTAATGTGATTTGTAAGCGAGTAATAAAATTTGGTAATCAGAAAAGTAAGTCATTATATGGCAAGTAGTTCTGATGGTAATGTGCAATTTTTTGCTGGGAAATAATGGCCCCATTGATGTGTTGTAAATCATACATATTAAACTAATTTCTAATAATAATATAATATCAAGCTCTAAAAAATAAAAAACTATAAAAAAATCTGAAAAAAATTCGCTATTAGTGGATTTATTTTTTCTAACTCGAGCGTTTTTAAATCGACTCGTTTTACAGAACAGGCAGGATAATTTGTATTATTCTACACCGAATAGGGCCCTATAGAATACTTCAGCGAAAAGTCACAAGGTGCATACAAAGTATCAATTAACCCCAACGTAGGCGATCCCCATGTAAAAGTGATTGGTCCGCTTCATAGGAAGAGTTAGAACTCGGACTGGTCCCTATCACTCGATCACCTGACTAGCCTTGTTGTCAGTGCCATTTCCTGCAGTGACTGCACTAAAATGCAGTGACTGCACCAAAATGCTATAAATAATAAATATCTACCAAAATTTTATTAAATAAAATGGGGCCACCACAGTCTATAGAGTTCCATAAATTATAAATAATTTGTATAACAACTTTTTTAGAATAGCGACTAGGAAATAAGTTAAATCACTAAAGGCACAGGCACATATAATCCGTCATACGTTAAACTTTGCCTTTTCCTATGTGCCTGGGCCTTAACGGCTTAATTTTAACTTTGTAAAAGGGATTTAATTTCATATTCAAGGGTGAATAAAATTAGCATTAACTATTAAAAAAATATTAAGATAAAATTCATTTAAATAATACTTACCGTTTTATTGCCTAAATGCTTAACTCTGCAACCCAAATATGCTGATTTTCCTACTAATGAAGTTATATTTTTTGGCATTGTTAGGTCAAAGTAGGGCTCATTCCATCGATGACCGTGTGTGTAGTGACTCGGTGGTAAATGTGTTGGTTTCTGATCCACATTATTGTGATTTGTATTGCCAGACAGTCTTTGGTAGCCCATAGTTAAATCTAAACATATAACAGAATTAAGAAGAAGCTATTTAGATTTAACATGTTTATTATAAATTTAAATGTATAGTGTAAATAATTGCTAATAAATATTACATTTATTTGTCTAAATGTATTGATAAGTGTAAAAGTTGTATACTCGTGTGTTGGGATACACACAAATTGCTATTTAAGCATTATAAAGTATGCTGCCTGTTGTTTGTGTAAAATGGAAAGGAAGTGTGTTTAATGCTTTTTTTAGGTCAGTATTTGCTTCTAAAATGTTTAGTATAATCAATATAATAATTGTAACCTATTGAACGGATATTCATTACAGTAATAAATTTGTGTGGTTTAAAGGCTATTGCAAATAAAATGATTAATTGCCTTTTGACCCTTGACGGAAATGGTTTTGTTTCTATTTTTATATTTTAAGTGCTTCAAAAATTTGTTTGCACTGTTTACTTTAATTTTTAATGAAACAGTTTGATTTGTTTAATTTGGTTTCTATTAAAATTATTGCTGCAGAAATTTTTTAAATTATTTTAGGGTTACCGGAAATTGTACAAGTTGTATTTAGCTTTTTAACCCCCGACCAAAAAAAGGGGTGTTATAAGTTTGTAGTGTGTGTCTGTGCATCTGTGTATCTGTGAATCTGTGAATCTGTGTGTCTGTCCGTATCCACGTACAGCCCAAACGGCTGAACGGATTTTGATTTAGTTTTCTCGGTTTGAAAGGTGACTTGATCGAGATGGTTCTTAACCATGTTTGAAGAAAATCGGCCCAGCCGTTTAGAAGATGTCACTTTTTTTCTAGATAATTCGGGGGTTTTTAAAATTTTTAATTTTTGTTATTCTTTCTTAAAATGAAATATGGAATGAAATGTTATAAAATTAAGGTTACTGGTTTCCTCGGTTTTACGAATATTAAAACAAAATGCTAATTAAGTGGTTCTCTAATTTAAGTATATTTTTAATTAAGTATTACTTCAACTAACTTCTTTTTTTTTAGAGGTATAGAACTTCGAATTGAAATAAAACACAAGAAAATCGTTTTAATGTCCATCAATTTGGCTTTATTGGAAGGATAATTCTATGCCATTAATGTTTAAATATGATTTCGGGCATGTGGCCGCCGCGGCTGGCTCGAATAAAGCCAATTCTACAGGTCCAATTTTCAACCACTTTTTCGAGCATATGGGGCCGTATGTTGGCAATAACGCCACGAATGTTGGCTTCCAAGTCCCCTAACGTTTCTGGTTTGTTGGCGTAGACGAGCGACTTCACATATCCCCAAAGAAAATAATCCAATGGTGTCAAATCACACGATCTTGGTGGCCAATTGACAGGTCCATTCCGCGAAATTATGCGCTCATCGAATGTTTCCTTCAATAAATCGATTGTGACGTGCGCTGTGTGGCATGTAGCGCCGTCTTGTTGGAACCACAACTCATCCACATTCAAAATCTTCAAAATCTTCCATAAAGTTGATGGACAAAGCTCCAATTGCTGTCCACGGTGGCGAATCGATTCATTCGGGTCCTCTTCAACACTTTGCTCTACAGCGGCAATTGTTTCTTCGGTGCGCACTGTTCGACGTCTCTGCGGATGCGTATTATCACATAGAGTAAACGTAGTGCGAAAACGATCCATGGTTAACCGAATTAATTGCTCTGATGGACGATTATGTCGACCATAAAATGGACGGAGCTTGCGGTAAACTTCGCGAACTGAACCATTATTTTTGAAATAAATTTGCACGATTTGCAAGCGTTGTTCTTTTGTCAACCTGTTCATGATGAAATGGCAAACCAAACTAAATATTAATCACTTGACAGCTGACAAAATGGCCGCCAGTTAAAAAAGTGATGCCAACTTACAGTTCTATACCTCAATAAAAAACACCCTTTATATGTATATATGTAAATATGTATTTCTATCAGAGAAATACAATATATACAAATCAAATTTGTATTTCCAGTTAATTTAATTACTATTTTTCGAACTGTATTTGTTTCTATATTCTTATGAATTGAACAGGCTAATGTTAGTAAAGAACAAACGACAATGGTAAGACTGTTGTAAATATAGAGATGATAACTTTGAGCCTTCATTACAAAACACATGAGCAAATTGAAATGCAATGAATCAAACCAATTCACATATTCCATTTGCAATAAAGTTTCGTATATAAGGCAGACATCTACATCAACTGACACCACACACAGTGGACCAAAACACAGAAGAACGCTGATGAGGAAGGTTTAGTGGCCTTCGAAAACGGCTGGCTGTTCAACTATGAGTTGTTGTCAAAATATTTACAACTAACTTTGATGTTATTTGTTCATTAATAATTATCACTTGTATTTCCATAATTTTTAGTATGAGATAAACCAAAAGTGAAAAGGAACCGTATTTATACAAAAAAAAATTATCTAAAAGTAAAGCAGGTATGTGATGAATATTTCAAAATAGAGAAAATTCTTAATGGTGTAACATATAACGAATCGACTTCATATTCCAATTTTGTTTCATTTTCAGTGCGTTGGAAAAAAATCAACTTGTTCCTGTAAATTTTTTTGAAATAAACTGAAATTTAAACCAGTAATGCTGCAGCCGCCTGCACGTTTCCAAGGATATTTTCATTTTCAATCATTGGATTGCAGTAGCTGCATCAATTGTTGGCACATTTTTTCTTAATTTCAAACCCCTAGTTTTATTATGAGAAAACTTTTATTTTTAAAAGAATGGAAAAGTTTGTTTTCAATACATGTCGGTGCCGGATTTTAGCTGATGGTCTTCAACCTACTAGATACAATTAAATTGTTTCAAACAAAAATAAATTTAAATAAAAAAATTATTTTATTGTGGTATCACCTGTGTAAAATTATTTTAAGGCAGGACAATTTTGCTGAGATATGGAATAACTCCCAAATCGTCAACTCCCTCTTACTCGATTTAAAGATGAAAAAAAACAACACAAATTTCGATTTCCATCACATCTTTTTTTTAATATTTTCAAAAACAAGATGTGATATAAAATTGACTTAAATTAAAAAAAAACAGAATGAAATTTAAATAAATGTGTGAATCACAACTTTTTACGTGTTTCAATCGAATTTAAATCGAAAACGATTTCCATCACATATCTGAAAAGGTTACCAAGAAACAAAGCAAATCACCAAAAAAAAAAAAAAGCGCCAAACGAAAACAGCGCCATAACTAAAAAGAATCACTAGAACTGAAAATATGTATTGTAAAAAACCAAAAAGAAATCGGCAAAACTACAAAAATTTGCCAAATCGAAAAAAACCAAAATTAAAAAAAATTGTTAATACTAAAAATCGCCAAAAAGAAACAAGCTCGGCGACGAAACCTTTCGGGGGCAAGTCAAAGTCTCACTTTACTGAATTTAATTCAATATAAAGTGCAGGCGGAAGTTAGTTTACGAGCTGGCTTATCTATGTCGACAACGTTCGACTTGTCCTACAATTACATTCAAAACGAAACCAAATTCTACAGTTTTGTTTTTATTTTGAATTTAACGACCTGTCCCACGATGTCACCAGAAATCGTTCGATCGGCAAATTGTATTGCAAACAACAATAACATTAGAAAATTTGTTGTTGTTTTCAATATAAGTATTCCATCGAACGAATTCTAGTGACATTGTGGGACAGGCCGTAAGCTAGTATGCTACAATTAAAACGTTGCCGACATCGATAAACTGGCCGAACGCTTTCAAGAGCCTAGAAATTAAATTGTGAAAATTGGAACAACCTGCTCGAAGTAGAACTGGCTTTTTGTTTTGTTTTTCATTATATTTTGTTTTTGTAGAACCAGTTTCCTAAGATAAAAGCGAATATTATAAGACTGAAACTTATACTATCTGGGACCACCAATTAGAGTTTTTATAATTAAGATTCCATTACAAGGTTTCAGCGAAATGTGATACAATGAATAAAAACAATTTACATATTCCATTTGCACTGTAGGCTGAGGATATACAGAAATCTACATCAACTGACACCACATAAAGTGGACCAAACACAGAAGAACGCTGATAATGAAGGTTTAGTGGCCCTCGAAAGCGGCTAGTTGTTCTGTTTTGCTTGTGGTTGTCATTTGTTCCTTACACAGCGATGGGAACTCCAGCCTAATGGTATAATAAATACAGAATAAATTCTTGTTTATCTTATCTCATTTCTCAAATTCTGAGATTAAGCTATTGAATTTAGACCAGAATTTAGGCAAGATAGATTAACTCTTGAATCTGGTATATTTAATAGCACCATCATGTTTTTGGCTAAAGTCATTATAGCATTGACTACAAAACATATGAAAGTCTTTGAGAGCATGAGTTCGATCACTGGGCAGATACAATCATACTCCTGTCAACGTCAGGCATTAGTGCCTGTGCTAACGAATGGTCGGCGGGGTTATAAAGCTAAAAAAATGCCTTAAAAATAAAGCAGCTAATTAAGAATAGAAGCGCTGCAGCGAGGCTATAAAAAATGAATAAAACATTGCGCAGTGTAAAAACGATTAAAAATAAATTTAATTAAGCTTATCTTCTCTAAATTTATCCATCACTTCACCGTGTATACTTAGAGCTTCACTTTCCCACTGTCAGGTAACATAAAGGGACCTGTTATTTGGACACAAGTGAAATGAAAACTTATTTTCTCTTTTCAGCAACTTGTCAACTTAATTTCATCTACCAGCCTTATATCAAGCTAACATATAAATATTTTTATTATAGTACATGTCAAATGTCCCTTTGATCCCTTATGTGTGCCATACTTGTTGGTTCAGGCAGAATTCTTACATTGTGAGTTTAAATTATGAAGTACTGCTACAAAATTAGTTAAATAATTAATTTTTTAATATAAGACACACCTACACATATTATACAAACACTACAATAGAAAGTAGCCATAAATTGCTCATACCTAAATGAGATGGTAAATAAGATCTTTCATGTATACTTATAACATTTGAACATTTTGAATATTTTAAAGTCCTCTCATGATTTATTACTTTAGAACCAAAAGCTTTAAGCAATATTTACAAGACTGTAAACACATCGGTGAATACTTGAATTCACATTCCTACACAAATTTAAACGTGTGCATTCGAATACATAAATAATATAGAACAACAAGGGTGAAATATGAGATGTTGTTTGCAAAAGGCTTACAAGTTCAATTCCCCGAAAGACGATCCAGTGTAATTTCGTGTTACAACATAAGTATGTTCGCATAACAATAGTATGTGTTTGAATGTAACAATTAGGGATGGTAATTGCCAACGTGAATACAATCACGTGAATACAATCACCAGCATAAGCAGCAAAATATAATGGAGATATGTTTGATAATTTTTTATGATTAAAATGCAAATAATCTTTTTTTATGCAAATTATTGTATTATTTTCCTTAGTTATCGTGAGTGTGATTCATTTTGCAATACACTTATTCATGCTTAACCTCTCGAAGTTCAGGAAGTTCTTGGTGCTAAGTGGTACAACTAGGTCTGCGCAGGGTGACATGGGATTTGCATATTAATTACCTCCAGTTCATTTATATTAAAGGTCTGTACTAACCTGACCTAGTTTAAATGAAATATTTCATTTTAAATAAGGAATCAAACTAACACAAACCCCTAAACGGTCATTATGTTTGTCCTAGTCAATTCTAGAACATCATGGACGGATTTATCCCTGAAATATATCTGGTTTAATCTCCTAAGACAATATGTGAGCAAGTATGTAAACAAAAAATTCATTTTGATCAACAACCATACCACTCACCATACCATCTCTAATTAAAATATAAATGAGTTCATGAATTGTACTAAACTTATAAATTATATAAATAATCAAGTGTGTGTAACGCAATTAGCATTATCTTTTCCAATGCAATCATACTGATGATCATTGCTATTTAATCATTATCATATGCATTGTATTTATTACTATAATCAGCATTGTAATCATCATAATGGTCATCGTTGTCGTCATGGCTCCTATTGGCTTTGGTGCTTTTTCTTGTGCAAAATTTATATGGTCGCAAATAAGCAAGCACAAGCTAATGCAACTTTTGCTGTCGCATTATGGTTTTTGTAATGTCGTACAAGGATACTGAAATTTTGAAATTTCAAAGCTATAAATCAATTGTTAAACAACGAATTTGTTCTAATGGTCAAAACCACAACATACATACATACTTTGGTTTTATTTGAAGTTGCATAAGTCGACATCTAAATTTGAAAGGGGTAAGAGCAGTTAAATTGATAAATATATTTTTATATGAATAAAATAAATAGTCTCGGATCTCAGTGTAATAGCCAGGCAAAAATTTTAATCTTAAAGCTAAAAAATAAAAGTAAAGCGAAATCCATGAAACACTCTTGTTTAATATTGTCCATTTGTTAGGGATTTCGGTAATCTAGTCCTTTTTTTAGTCAAAAAATTTAAAAGAATTTTATTAATTTATTAACTATTATTATTATTTTATTCCTAAACAGCTAAAGCAAACTGAATGAATATATATATATAAAAGTTACAAATTTGCCAGCTGAAAATTTAATGAATGCACAATTATATTTAAAAAAAATTTTCCTTTTAAAATATCTGCAAGCAGCCTAAACTAAATACGCACATGCACACGGTCGCCCGATGGCTTATCGGATCCATACGCCATTTTGAGTTAAGAATGTCACCTTAGGTTCTTGAAAGCAGATTTTTCAAATTTGCAATCCATTTTCAGCTATCTAGTCTAATGGATGAGATAAATAGTGTCTGTTTTGCTCTATATCTTGCAAAACAGAAGATTTTTTTGCAAATTTTGCTCTTTAGTATACTTTATTCAGGAGATCACTTTAAAACTTTAAAACTGCACAATGTAGTTAATGGAAAGCTTGCAATAAAGTCTGCAGCAGAGGGCCTTAAAATCAACATAAAAAGACAAAATTAATGCACTTAAATTATACCATTACTACGCCTATATGCTTGGAGGGTGAACAAATCGAAAATGGAGACAAAACATGGTTGCACTTAAGAACACATCAATAATCTTATGCGTATGAATAAAGCTCGAACAGTTTTCCATAAAATGTGGCCCTGCAGCAGAATATCTCACAACACAAAACTAAGAGTCTTCAAAGTTAGTGTGATGCCAGTGTTATTATACGAGTGTAGCACGTGGGGTACTACACAAAGACAACAACGCAAGATATAGATGTTTGTTAACAGATGCTTATGACAAATTCTTCGCATCTTCTGGACAAATTGGGTAACACACCATCGACTACTGTTAATGTACCAAACTCCATTTCTGTTGAAAAATAAATTATGCGCAGAAAGTGGACATGGATTGGGCATAATCAAATTTGAGCCCAAGGAGACATAAGCAAGAAAAAATTTCGATTGGAACCCTCAAGGACATAGAAGACCCGGCCGCCCAAAATCAATCGAAACTCATGGAGAGAACTATTAGTTGAACCCCTATGTTGCTAAAGTGAACTTTTTATTTTTTCCTCTAATGTTTTCACATTTAATTTAAGTCTTTCGACAAGAAAAATAAAAGACATATCTCGAGCCTTATTTTTGATTTTATCGTAAGCGATAAAAATTTAATTTTTCAGGAGAAGGTTTTTATAATATTCAAATTTTTCTTACATACGTAAGCGATAATTTGCTTAAGATAAAATTTAACAGCCCGTATCTTAAAAGATATCAATAATTTTGGTATTTTGATAATTCTAAACTATGGGTATGCCCATAAAATTTTAATTTCAATAAAAAAGTCTATTTTCGATACCACATGTTACGATAAAATCAAAAATAAGGTTCTTTATTAATGTATATATAAATATAAATATAAATATAAATATTCCCATTGAGTGAATTAAATTTAAAATATATTAGATCAAAAGTCAAAATAAGTTTTTATCTCAAAAGAAATCAAATATGGAGCAGGATAGGCGTTGGCTGAAGTACTTAGCACGTTGACATTAAAAAAACTGAGGGTCCTAGGTTCGAGTCCGACTTCTGACAGTTATTAAAAAAGCAATTTTTTTCATTTGTGCTTTAGTGTTGCTTTGAATCAGTTGTTGTAGTGAAGTTCCAGTGATGAAGACATAGACACTGGTCACTGAACTACACCGGCTTCAACGGATACTAATCCTAATGTAACATCACAGCGCCCTCTTTCGTTGGTATTCTGTACAAGAATGATCCATCGCCGAAGTTAACTAACCAATAAAAAAGCTAATTAACATAGCTAAAAAAATTTAATACAGTTCATTAACACCAGAGGCGCTGCAACACTGCATTATTAAAAAAATTTGCAAAAAGATAATAAACTGTACTCTATCTCTTCCTCCACTTCTCTATCACTTTCCTTTTTTAAATAAGGTAACACCTAGTAATAGCAGTAAGCATTCATGGCCTAAACATAAATTCTCTTAACAAAAAAAAAAAAAATTAGCGCTACAATTATTTTTCCCCAAAAAGCAAAATGTATTTATTGTTTCGCTTGGGACGAATTTAATAGCAGTCGTGGAGGTAACGAAATAAGTAGGTGTATATACAAATTACTAACTAATCTGATGATACGAGTACAATATTTAACTATTTAAAATATAGTGTTATGCTTAGTGATTCCTGCGTTGCCAGAAATAAAAACCAAATGATGCCCACAGCAATTTCAAAATTGTTGTCAGACTGTTTATAGGTCAAAAACATCATAATTATTTGAATAATTTTAAGACAATTAAAAATAACTTAAGGTTGTAGGAATGACATTCTCAAAATGCTAAAAATTTTTCTAAGATATCTAACCAATTAAATTGTTCGATTCTTCCATTTATTAAAAATAACTTATTCGCAATAAAATTTAAAATCAAAATTTTGCAGCAAATGTAATAAAAAGGCTTGCCGGAAACAATTACGAATACTTTTAAATATTTCTGAAACAGAGTTAAGTATCCTTAGAGAAAAACCAAAAAGTCAATCTGAATCATTTCTCATTTAAAATTTTGATTTAATTTTGTATCTGAAACAGGCAAAAAAAGCAAATTGAAATAATAATAATAAATAATAATAAAAAAATAAAATAAATCTAAAATCCATTTTATGAAAAAAATTTATGTAAAATTTGAAATAAAATACATTTCAAATTCATTTTAAATTTTATGAATATGCGGTGAATATTTTATTTTAATTTAGCTTTTATTTTTGGGTTTTTGTAAATATTAATATTGGTAGGGAAATTTAAAAGGGATATATTAGTTGAAAATCGATTTTTTTTTGTGTTTCTTATAGTAGAAAAAATGCTCTTTCTAGTGCATCCAACTGTAGCTTTCTAACTGCATTAGCTTTGTCATAAATTAGCTTCTAAATACACTTTTGATAAAGAGGAATACGATGTGGCAAACTTTTCTACATTTGACATTAGATCCGTCATCTCTGATTTTTAAAATCTAATACCAGATTTGTTATGTGAGTGGCGAGTTTCAAGCATATCCAATAGTATTAAAAAAATATTCCGCCATATTGAATCCGCCATTTTTGAATTTTCAAAATCTGACAAACTTTAACAAGAAAACACCGGGTGACTAGTTTCAAGGAATAAAATAACTTCAGGCGCATCAAAACCAACTTGTTAATTGTTTTTCTCCAAAACTTATTTTCTGAGCAAAGGTCCATTTTAAATTTCCGTCTCACTTATATTTTTTTTTAGTAAAATTTTTAGGTGGTTTTATTGCTTTGTTAATGTTTCTTTGCTCTACGTGTAGGAATTTGCAAGGAATTATGATTAAGGTGGCGTATATACTTTAGAAAACAGATGCATGCGATCAGGAAATAAAATGTTTCCTCAGAATCAGAAAATCGAATGTGAAATTTATATTATGAGCATTGAAAGTTTAGTTGAGCAAGGAATTTTCTATCTAACACACGTAAAATTTCATTGACGGAGGAACAGCCTCAATTTACTGTGCATGACCAACTGTTTTTTAATTTCCGTTACTCTCTATGTTTTTTGAGTTTCCTATTTTTAAATTTCTTGTAAATTTTAAAAACCACAATGACTGATATTTACCATAGTGACACTCTATGGAATTTTCGTCATAATATCGAAAATCGAATGTTGCTCATAGTAAGGTCCTTAATCTCACCTATAAATGTTTTATGTGGCAGATTTTGCAAAGCGGTAGATAAGGGCACACTTAAGCATATATTCTGTCACTGTTCTGATCTGGTCTTTCTATTTATGAAGGACCTTCTACTCATATCTGAATAATAATAAATTTATTCGTATAAAGCTCAGATTGGCCGCGTATCAAGTAAATGGGATGTTGAAGGGTATAAAGTTTCTCATGTCCTTCTCACACGCCCAAAAAACGCAACAGGTCTTGTTGAGTCCAAAGTAATCTGCTTTTTGTGGACTTGGAAGGCTTTAGGCTTGCCAAAATGTGCTGAGACTTCAACTGAACTAACCGTAGAACTTGTAATATATCCAACAGAACATAAACTAGCCTCCCACTCAATATATTTTACGCTAGATCCTATTCGCATGAATTATCTTACTTTTATGTATTAAATGTAAGAAATGCAATAGGATTATTATTAAAAATAAGAAAATCTCCAATAAAATGCAATAATTTGGCTAATTGCAGTCCTCTCATAAACTTTAACCAAAGCCGAATAACCGGATACCGGACATTCCATAAATATTTGCATTATATAACATTTCTTGTGCATACATTATAATGAAATTCATATTTCATGTTCTTAAATACGTTTACAATCGTATATAATCCATGTGCATACACTTCCAAGTACAAAATATTTTACTTTTTTTTTAATTTTGCTAAGAGCTTTTCTTGAATAGCTTAAAAAGTTTATTGTATCTGAATGTTATTGTGCAATAAATAAGGATTATTATGTTTGAAATACATTACAAACACAAATATTTGTTCGCATTTATTGTGGGTTGTTGTTGTTGTTCGTATCTTGCCAGCAAATTAATACTTTTCTGTTTCACTTCTACAATATTTTATATACATACATATGTAAGAAATTTCTTTAATATAAGTTTAATATTTATTTGATTTAATTTAAATACATCACCACACAATTTATTTTACATTAGACTTTTTTGTTTACATTTGATTTAATGGAATGGAAGCGAAGAAAATTATCCTTATAATCCGGTAATAAGAGTCATATTTGACTATTAGGATTTGTTTGCTTTGCTTTTATTTGGTTAATTATGTAGCATCTGCAAACCATTCAGAAATTAAGCATGATTGATGTTCTTCAAATATCTTATATTTCTGGTAATTAATGTCATGGTGTTGCAGGCACATGGTATGTCTTCTGTTCAATGTATAAGTTTTATGTTTAATTTCATATACTCTTTATAAACTTCATGCATAAAATGATATTTTGCTTAAAACTAATATACATCATCTAGTATTTTGTGTAAGAGGAGTCAATCTTAGGCAATTAATTTGTCTGAAAATACACGTGTGTATGCATGCATGATAAGTTTAGGAAAAAAGGATGTTGAAGAGAGGAAATACGGTTAAGTATAGGGTGAGCCAAAATCCTGTGGACCTTAAACATTTAAACTACATAAAGAAATACCTGGAGAATAAGTAATACAGACACTTACAACTAAATTTCAGAATAATATAATTTTCTTATTTAAATCAGCGATCGAGTATTATTATGAGTGATGGAGCTCATTTTCGTTTAGATGGAACTGTCGGTTTTGGGGTTCCGAAAGTGCAATTGCAACCCATTAAGTTAACAGTATGGTGTGATGAAAATACTGTAACCGCAAGCTGAGAGCGAACGTTGATAATCGAACATTTTTAACATTCTACTATTGGAAACAGTTCTGGAGCCCCTGCACAATGGCTTTGTTAAGCCAACATTTTTAGTGTTGACTTATGTATTAAAGATGGTTACAAAACCCTTATTATTATATGAAATTTCAGTCTGGGAGGAATTCTCCGTAAAATGGCAATTATTATAACAGTAGCTCTAAAATCAATGCCGACAAAAGCGCTTTTCGCTATGTTGGGTTGGCTTCCAGTAGACTTAACAGATAGAAAGCTAGCTCTACGTACCGCCGTCAGACTAAAAGTAATAGGCGCATGGAATCACCGAAATTGGGGGTAACGAAAGCATACTGCATCGAAGAATTCTACTGCAATAGAATCTTTCAAATTTCATTGACAAAAGGCTTTTTCCCACTGAATGGAGCTATACAGATTTTCACGGGTGGTTACAAAAAAGGAGGGGGAGAGTTGATGGAAGCGTTTATATTCCGGAATACGGAATTTAAATGTCCTTTAGACTTTCCAACAAATTTAGTTCATTACAAGCAATAAACTGGCTGAGGTTCTATAAGATTTCAAACAGAGATATCCATATAATTACTGACAGCCAATCTGCAATTAAGTATCTCTTCTTGTCCAAGAATGTCGCAAAGCCCTGGCAGGACTCGTGCAGTACTCAAATATCTTATTAAACTGGGTGCTTGGACACGGGGCAACGACTGGATGATCTGGCAAAGAGAAGAACGCTACTAAGGAGAGTTCAATATCGACAATCGCTATGGTCTCGCACTCTTATCCTGCTGGAGACATTTCGATGTTACTTTTCTTGAAATTGCTAAAATTAAATGGCGTAATGAGCCCCCGTGTGTAATGGCGAGAACCCTTTGGCCTCACCTAAGCTACTATAGAACGAAAACTCACACGAATTTCAATAGGAAGCACTTGAGGAAGCTCGTGGCCTCGTTGACTGGTCACTGTACCTTCGGAACCCATGCTAAAAATATGGGTCAACCGTATAATAACTACTGTTACAGTTTTAATGATAAGCAAGAGGAGGAAAGTATCCCGCATCTCCTCATGGTCATACAATATGCAAAGTGTATACTAACCAACTTCAACTTCGTAGGGTAAATTCAAATGAAAATGATTGGGTTACACTCTTCAGCCTTGTTCTATTTTATTGTCTCACAACTTTTGGCACCTCCTTTGAGCGTCTACTAATTAAGCTGGTCTCCCTGATAGCTGGATAAACAAAGCAAGAGACTATAGTGAAACTATTTACATACACGCACCCTGAGCGCACCACAAACGAACCCACTGTTCTACACAGGACACCACATCTGCACCTCCTTAGCGATTATCCTTCGGCAGCCTATTTTAGCTATCGGAAATTGAGCTCAAAGACTTGGGCCCTAATGTTAGGATCAGTGGCTGGTATAGGTGCTGACTTCCACTCTAGCTAATTTCTTTGACCTCTCGTACCTACTCTAAAATAAATATCTCTTTTCTACTAACACCCTTCGCACTCTCTCCCATCTTTCCTCTCTCTCTCTCTCTCTTTCTCTCTCTCTCTCTCTCTCTATCTTATTTTCAACTTACAGGCAGCACAAAGGGATTTTTGTAATGGACTCAAGTGAGCTGGACTCTAGTTTTCCGTTCTTCCTTGCCAGTAGCCTGCGAATCTAATCTAACCTAACCTATTTATTAAGTTCTTTAGCTTAGATTGTTTTAAAACTCTGCTATTTTTAGAGGATATTTACGGTGACTCTGATATTAAGTTTTTTTTTATTTCTTCAATGGTTTGTTGCTTTAAAGATTGATAAAAGAGAACGCTGTGATATTTATTATTACAGAAACTACTGCATTCTTTCACCAAGATGGCGCCACAAGTCACATAGCCGGCCAAATAATTCAGTCATTTTTATTGAGTTGCCAATTTCAATTGCCCGTCTAATTTAAAGCCGATGGATTATTTTATCTGGGTCCATTTGAAAGACCCTTGGCTTTGTTGCCAAGAGCGGACGTCTGCCGACGGGATAGAAGTGGATTTCTGCCCGACATCGAAATCTATTATTATTTTCAATATTTCTACCTTACATTAGTATCAATAAAACTGAATTTATCAAAAAAGTTGAGTTTTAAAGCCAATTCAGTTTCTAATCTTAAATTTCCCTACCCTTTATATATTTAATAAGTTTCATATTAATATAAAAAAGAAGTTTGCGAACAATATGGGCTAAGCTACAGTTTACCTACGTAAACACTTTTAAAATAACTTTGCAAGAAAATTTTTGCATTTTGTTTAAGGTCTAATAAATTGCGTTTAAGTTTTTTTTTATAAAAAAAAAACTATTTTTATACACATTTTGCATGAGAAATGTGCAGCTATTTTTATAAAAAAAAATATGTCAACGATAGCAGCAAACATCAAAATAAAATGTTCAAACAAACCTTTTACTAAAATTAATAGTTCCAGTCACATTATATTTTGCACTATTCAATAAAGTTTTTTTTTTTTTGAGGGCGGAGGGCTCTATATAGTTTATTAAAAACCATTTTAGAACATTTACACGGAAGTCGTTACCATTTGAGTACATTTAAGAGCTTTCATAACCACAATTTCTTGCTCCAATAAATATGTTCATATGTTTGTGTGCATAATTGTGTGAAAATATCTAGTGTCAAACTCAAAACTAAACCATAATAGTCATTTTGCATGGAAAAGCTTGTTATAAATTATTACAAACTCGCAAAAGCAATGTTTTCTTTGATTTGCAACATGCAAGGAAAAAGATTAGTTTTCGTTTACTTGCTCGTACAGTTTTGTACGAAAAATATTAAAAATAAATAATTTGGGATCATAAACTGTAAAATATTAAGAATAAAATAATACACAAGTACCTACCGTGCGGCACATAAATTTCAAATACGGAAGAAAAAAAAGTGTAAAAATAATTTGAACGTCATGCACATGTGTGCTTGCAGAACGCCCACTATTTTTCCACCAGGTACGATAAGAATCATGTTTAAGTTAAAAATTGCAAGCAAAAAGTGTTACTTGCTGGTGAAAAATTAAAAGGGTTTCTAGCAAAGAAATAATAAGTTCCCTATACAAACTGAAACATACAAATACTGAAATATAAATTACCTGAAGGTTAAAATTAAATATGGGCTATCGATTTGCTCTCTTTCGAATGACGAACCGAAACTAAACACACGTTATATATATATACATTTTATTTATTAAATTAATGTTTTGCCTCAAAACTATTAAAATTAAATTTTTACACAATATCACAAAACTGGTACATCGGTATGGATCATTTACTGCTTTTATAAGTTTTGGCACGTCTAACTCTCAGCGGTTAGTTGTTTCACAAATATTTTTTAATATAAAATTTGTCTATACTTTTAAGTCTAAGGGCCAATTTCACAATTATTTTTAAATATGAATTTATATTTAAAAGTCGTAATATATTTTTATATTTTTCATTTTCATATACATATATATATATATATATATATATATATATATATATATATATATATATATATATATATATTTATATTTTCAATCTCTTATTTGATTTTCATTAAAATATAATTAAGCAAAAATCATTCCAAATATTTTTTAGGTGTAGTAATTGCTACACCGCATATATGTACATGTTGAGATAAAAACTAAAATTTTTTATATTAGAAATGTCATACTTGCGGTTCAACCTTCAATATTTTTTCGAATATAATTCTCATTATTAACATAATAACATACATTGTTTCCAAATTCTTACAGCATTAGTTTTTAATTAAATATTTTCTTTATTATACCATCCCCATTATTTTCTATCATCGACAGAATCACCGGAAATTCAAGTTTTATTTACCAAGAAGGTAACACACTTTTTGCTCCATTATTGACTCCTTTTTATAATATGCTACGAGTATACTATTCTTATTATTGGCGTTACTGCTTACAAAAGAATTTTAGAATTTTTACTATTTTGGTATCCAAGATATTTGAAATATATGTTGGTTCTATGTGAGTATTGTTATGCCCTATTGAGGTACTAAAATATTAATAGTATATTGTTTCTTCTAGCAAGATGCGTACACTATTATTATTATTATTTTTGAAGACAAACAAAAGTTTGCCCTTTATGATAGGCATCACGCATATTTTTTTTAATTTTGAAATTGTTGCTACAACAACAGAGTTATCCCTACAAAATTTCAACGTTCTCCTTATATTAGTTTTTCAGATTTATCAAAGTAAATATTTTCTATTTATGTGGTGTGCCACACCCAGAATTTCAATTCAAACTTTTATTGCAAGACAATGAACATTATAAAAATCGTTACTTACACACAATTTCACATTTCTTGCTGTATTAGATGCAAATATTTTCCATAATTAAAAAATTTTATTTTGGAAGTACTGCGCACGCTTGTTTTATTCCGACTTATTTTTTAGCAACTTATAAGGTCAATGCATTAACTTCTGCAACATCTCAGGTGTTTTACCGCATTATTTCCAAAGATATTTCAAAATAAATATTTGATGTATATGGTAGTTGCCACGCCCACTTGTCTACTCCATAAACTTTTTTTTTTTTAATTACTACAGATATGAAAACAAAATTCTCCGATTTTAGATCAATTAAAAAAAGTGGGTCTTGTAAATTTTTCTTTCTTTTCTTTTCTTAATTGATGCAATAACTAATGAACGATATTTGATTTTTATTTGTATAGATAGATAGTTTTTAGTTTATAAATTGTTAACGCACTAATAATCTCAAATTATTATTTTACTTATGTCCCTTTTTACAATGTATGAGTAAGAGTTAACGTAAGCTTTAACTGCAAGTTCTTCATACAAATTTTGCATTAAAGTGCCTTTCGAAAGGTTTTTAAAACAAATTTTCATACAAAATTTTTCTTAAAAAGCCTTTATAAAGCCTTAATAGTTTGTTATAAATAAGGCTGTTATTTATTAAATATATATAAATAAATTTGTTTATTTAACATGGTTTATTTGAAGTTTAAAACTGTGTGTCATAAGTACAGACGAGACTGTGTATGTGCGTGCATATTACAAATTCTAAAACATATTTTTTATTATGGCGGAATTTTCTTTAAAATCCCGCATTTAGATCGATCCAATCCCGCTTTTTTAAAAAACCATCTGGTCACGTTAGGTAAACAGCTATTTTTCAAAAATCTACTGGCAGCACTGTATATCGTTCACACATCTCTTGTCTTTATTAATCATACGCATCAGTTTCGATTAATTTACTTACATACTTTCTTTATAAAAAACTGTTGCATACTTTAAGCTGTTAGCATTTAATAGCGTATACTTAATATGATTTTATTTTAACTTTAACTGGTGTGCCTGGATTCTGTAACTTTTTGCGAAAATCATAATCCATACAAAAACATAAATGTGAAAAAAGGCCAAGTTCCTATCAAAAAATTTCGGCCGCCAAAATTACTGAGATCAAAATGTTAACCAAGTTCTTGTTTGCTATTAAACCTATCACTACAACATACTATGAATTTTATTTCGTTATCGTGAGGGTGCAATCATTTTAATGCAATATTAAGTAGTTAACACATGTCCATGATTCTCTTATATCTTAGAAAGGCAAAAATATACACACTGCGCGCGTACTTGGCCTGGCACACTACTGTGCGCCTTGATTGTCAATCCAGTGCAATATTGGCGTGGACCGCCACTCCTTTAACTAGGAGTTTGGATTTTTAGATTTTTTTAGTTGGTTTCTCGCCTTGACCTACTTGCGTATCAACTTTCAGCTCTCTAGCGCATATTTAATTTTTTATTTTTATGGTCGTATTCCAGCCCATTTTTTTAAAGAATTTTTTTTTGGACTTTGCTTATCATTCGTGTTGGAAACGAAATATGTATATCTATATAATTAATAGGCGAACAAGTTTTTTGTAATCCCTTTTGCGCCGGAACTACTGCACCGATTTTGGAAAGACTTACATGATTTTAAAGGATTTTCTGCACAGATGTGCACAATCTATATTTTATTGAAATCGGTTCAGTATTTTTGGAGCTATAAGCGTTTAAAATTGCTACTACTACATGCAAACATAGTACACACGCATTTATTAGCTTACACTTAAAAATGAAACAAAACATGTGTGTGTGTGAGTGTGTGTATTTGCAGTATTTCTCTTGCTATTCCAATTTTTTTCTCTTATTTGTTATTGTATGAAAGCCATAAAACTTATAGGAAGAAAGTTCAATAAATTGAATTAGCTTTAATAAAGGGATTTTGTTTCTGTTTTTTAAATATGTATGCATATGTATGCATATTGTGTGACTGTTTTAATGAATTTTTTACGACGTTTAGATAGTTTTTTTTGAATCTTAATATAATTATTTCTATCTAGAATACGGACGATTATGTCGTCCGTTTGGTATATCTAGTAATAATTAATATATAAATGGCTTGAGTTAAACGCCTTAGATTTGTTTTTTTATTTCTGAACTTTATGGGCTGGGCTTCAGATTTTTCTAGCTAGTTGCTAACCTAGACCTACTTGTTTACCAAATTTCAGCTTGCTAGCGGAAATTTTAATTTTATATAGATACTTATGGGCGTAACCCTGCCCACTTTTTTAAACTCAAGATTTTTTTCGGCCAGTGCTTATTATTCGTGTCAAGTTTCGTTGCAAACGGATAATAATACCTATATTAATAGTATATCTAAATATGCTGAGCCGCAGTACATGACAGTGAGGTTTAAATTGTATGGGCCTGCCAACGCCCACTTTTTCAATAAAAATTTAAAGCCTTGCATTATCGAAATATATATGCAAAATTTCAGCAAAATTGCTTCCATTAAGCGCCTTAGCCTTGCCCTCCTGGCTAAAATTTCCGTGTTTTCAGATTTTTGTAGTTGAGTGCTAATCTAGATCTTGTTCTACATCGAATTTCAGCTTATTAGCACAAATACTAGTTTTTGTGGGCGTAGCCCCGCCCCTCTGGTTAAAATTTTCATGTTTTCAGAATTTCTAGTTCATTGCTCAACTAGATCTACTCGTGTACCAAATTTTAGCTATAGCAGAAGTGCTTCATAAATTTGATGAGTGAATCAGTGCGTCAGTGAGTCAGTGAGAATGTCTTAAAATATGCACCGAACATGTTCTCGGAAAATAATGAATTATTTTAATATGTGCATTCCTTTCTCTGCAGATGTGGTAATGCACGTCATAATCAATGTGAATTTATTGTGTTCGATCAAATTACCCTCTCGTTTCTAAGAGAATGCATTTGCTAAGAAAGTAAAAAGTTATTTTTCCCCTTATTATGTAAATAATGACCACTTTTTCCGCTGGACAATTTTTTCACTCGAAAAATAGCGCTTCCTAAATCGAAAGAAATTATTCTGCCAAAAAAAAACCGACTTTAATGCAAAGATTTTATAGAACATTTTGGAAAAAAAGTGTATGGCACCAAACTGGAAGTAAACTCTTTCAAACTTATAAAAAAATTTAAAATCTGTTGGTTAAGAAAAAGTACATTAAATATAAAGTTAAATTTTAATGGGCGTACCTCCGCCAATTTATTTAAATGCAAGCTTGTGTCTGTTTTAGAGATCAAGGTGTGTGGTAAGTTTTGTAAAAATCAGTAAAGTAGAACCTCCTGATATATATTTTAATAAGTCGAGCCCCGCCTATTTTTTCAGTTTTAGAATTGTGTAGTTACAAGAAGCAAAGGTTTTTTCTTTCATTTTCAGTAATCAAATAATTAGAATAAAACAAGGTTTAATAAAAAAAATGTTATGAGTCTCCCATCCACTCAAAAAAGGAAAAGAAATCGGCCTAAAATGTACCGAGTTATGAAGTAATAATGTGAAAAAAGTAAAAAATACAGGTGAATTGATCCTTTTTTGAAGTCACTTAAAAATATGAATTTAACCCTTTGACACGGGAATTAATTCTAGCCATTCAAACATATTATATATGGGTTTTATCGCTTAAGGACGCTTCAAGAAACACGTGTAAAAAATTCTGAGGACAAATTTTTATTTCAAAGTGGGTTTTGAGGATGTACATTTTAATGTAAAATCCGCTTCAATACGTACACTTTTTCACTTTATTTAATTTTTTGTTTGTTTTTATTTTTTTTTAGTATATTTACATTTAATTTAGTATATGTGCATTTAAAAATTCATTAAAAAAAAGAAGCGAACAAATTTATTGTATGGTGTAATATACATAAAAAAAATAGGATAGCAATATGTTTTTATGACGCCAAGACACAAAATATACAAAACTGAGCTCACGTTGTTTTGAAATGTGAAATCCTCTTAAGAATTTAAACAACAACAAAGCGAAGAACCGATAACTGCAAATTAAATGCATGTATCCTAAAATTCTAATCAGTGACGGGTTTATAAAATCAACGTACATTATAATGTACACCACTCGTCAAAGGGTTAAAATTAGCCAATAACTTAAGTCCATTTTTTTCATAACCATAGGCATTATAGCCCAAAAATAAAGTGCATGAAATAAGAAAAATATTATTGTCAAAATTGTGGGTCATCAAAGTTTTGTTGAGTTTCTTTTAATTCATTAAAATCTGTATTTGCAAGTTCGTGAGTAATTTCAAGTTTAAGCTATTATATCAATATGTTCAGGGGGTAGGCTCTTATTTTAAGCTAACATAAGAGATGGAGCTGACTTCAACATAACATTAAAACATTTTTGTTATTGCTCAAGCACTTAATTTCTTTGTTTTGGTATAATTTTTAATAACAAACTACTTATTAAGTAAACTATAGAAATAGATTTCAAAAAGATTTTTTTTTAATATTCCTTAAAAATTGTAGTTTTTCCAGTAAAATACTATGTATGTTAATATGGACGTGTAGTAATATACCCTGGGTACATAGATTTCAGATCAGGTTATAACAACATCGGCCAAAATAAAACAGAGTATGAAGGACGACAATATAGAGCGCAATTGAAAAAAGTAGTTTAAGTAGAATTTACTTCTATCTGAGTAGTAAAATGTTAACTAAAAAAAATGCATGTGTAAACAAAAGTTTTATACTTTTTCGAAAGGCCTATCGATTTCATTTTGTACCAATCATTTTTCTTTACAAATTATAAAAAGAAGCTCAGCTTAAGTCTTACGTAATTTTTTCTACTTTTTGTTGTTTGCACTCTTTCTTTCTTCTCAACTGTTGCAACTTTAATAAAAATTCAACACAATCCTTCCCATTTATTATTTTGAAAGCAGTAAACTTAATTAAATTGTTAGAATACTGCACCTACATATTCATGTGAAGTGAAATGAAGTGTAAGTACATGTGTTTCCAAAAGTTTACTTTTTTCTGCCTTTAATGAATTAAAGAGTTTAGAAAATACATATTTATTAAAAACAACACACACACACACACATTTTAGTCCCATTTTAAAATATATTTTTTTCTAACAGCACATTTAATATTAATATTTTTTTTTTTTTAAAGAGAAGTAACACACAGGCAATTAATGCCTACTACTATTACTAGGTGTTACCTTCTTTTAGGAAAGGGATAGTGAGAGAGAAGACAGGTGGTGAAGGAAGAGATAGAGGAAAGCTTCATTCTTTTACAACTCTGCTTTTTGCACGTTTTCAATAATGCAGTGTTGCAGCGCCTGCCTCTCTGATGTTAAATGAGGCGTATTAATTTTTTGAAGCTGTGTCTTGTAGCCATTTTATTGATTATTTTACTTCGCCGATGATTTTGATAAACAACGAAGGAGGGCGCTCTGATGTTACATTAGGATTAGTATCTGCTGAAGTTGGTATAGTTCAGTGACCAGTGACTTTGCCTTCATCACTTGAACTTTCCTACAACAACTAATACAAAGGGCCACTAATCAGAAAAATTCATGGTGTTGTTATTTAATGACTCTTGGATACAGGTATTGAACCCAGGACCTTCGGTTTTGTAGTCAACGTGCTAACTACTTCAGCCAACGCCACCCTAAATTCATTTTGCATTTAAATTCCCGCAAATAAAAAATATGCCATTCGGAAACCCTAACTTCCACTGCACTCATGCGAATATTAATAGAAAACTTATAACTTAAACGTCATTTCATAAATTTTCTTTTGATTTTGGCAAACAGCTTTAACTAACTATACACAGTTTTTTTTATAACTTTTTCTATAAAAACTATATAAATTTATGGTATATTATTTATCCAACAACTCAAACAAGATGAGGGTGAGGCATGCAAAAGAACTATTTATTTATTTTTGTTTGTTATTTTTTTATACAATTTTGATTTCTTGATTTTTTATTTAACTTTAAAACATCTACAACTTTTTACAAAAAACAAACTTAAATCTACAAATTGTTGGAGAAAAAATTACACAAACATCTTTTAAGGACTCGTTGTAATCCAATCACATTAAAGCCTCGATTATCGGTGATTTTATTAAACGGCAACTTCAATTGTCCGGGAAAGAAAAATCCTAATAAAATCATTATTAGTCTTTTTTTAACTACCGACCCAAAAAAAGGGGTGTTAAAAGTTTGTAGTGTGTCTGTGTATCTCTGTATCTGTGTGTCCAAACGGCTGGACTGATTTTTATTTAGTTTTTTTCTATTTGAAAGGAGGCTTGATTAAAAAACAGTTCACCCGTTTAAAAGATATAACATCTTTTCTATATACATATATTCGGGCGTTTTTAAAATTTTTAATTTTTGTTACTTACATTGTTAAATTTTGATTTACTTTAATATCTAAGCTTGCCGGCAATCAACTGTTCTCTGCCAAAATATTGTTTTTTCTTATAAGAAATATCGTCGGCTTAGAGTGTAAACCTGCTTGATCCTTTTGTTTAGAAAATATGACGTTCGAAAGTGAAAGAGACGCCGCATTGACTGGCTAAAATATTTATTATAATTTGAAAGTCTTGTTAAAAAAACTTAACGAATGAGGCTAATTTGTTAAGCACTTTATAGAAAATGTTAGCAGTATTTGGCCTCTTCTGTTAAATTTGGTGGAAGTGAAGTTAGCAGCTTCACACTCTAAGCCCACGATATTTATTTATGTTTTGATTGAACGCAAGCATAAAATATATGAGTTTTCTTTTTAATCCCCGACCAAAAAAAGGAGTGGAAAGATAACTTTATCGAAAAGGTTTTAACATATGTTTGAAGAAAATCGGTTTAGCCGTTTAGAAGATATCACATCTTTTCTACATATATCGGGGGTTTTTATAATTTTTAATTTTTGCTATTATTATATGTACTATATAAAAATATAAGCAAATAAATATAACAATGGCCCAATTCATACGAGGATTTAAAAATCTTGTTTTATTTTTGATTCTCTTTAAAAGTTGCTTCCAAAAACATTTTACATTCATACGATGATTTTTTCCATGTTTCTAGTTTTGATTTTTTTTTTCTTCCAAAAATTGTATCAGTGTTGCCATTAGATTTTAAAAAAATTCATTTTTCCCTACGAGTACATGTTAAAAAATTTGTTTTGTAAACCTCTTGTAAACCAAAATTATTTCTTCTGAATATTTGGAGCTACAGTAGGTAACTTAAAACTTGACATATGTATGTATATATGTAATTCTTTTGTATTAAATTATTCAAAGTCACTACTTCTGCCTTCGAAATTAATGCATAGTTTTCAACAGTTTTTCAGAAATTGTCTTATAATACAAATATAACACATACCTATATTTGGGTTTTCTCCAATCATGGAACTTATTAAGATTTAAGTTAAATAGATGTAAGTAATATCCTTAATTATTAAATCATTGTTTAATAGATTCATTAGAAGAATAGAGGGAAGATCCTATCAAAATACAGGCACTGCGACACCAAAATAATTAGATAAAAGTCTATGTAATTACGAGAAAAAACAAATTTTTAAACGGAGCAAAAATATATATACATTTTGGCAAAATAAAATATTTGTCCGATATTCCCTATACTCCTATATTAGCGAAAAAAATACCTACAGGTAACACTGTTTCCTATTAAAAAAAGCTGTTGTCACATTCAATGAAAAAATAAAATAAAGCAACATACCAAAAATTAAAATATGTGTAAAGAAAATTTGAAAAAAAACTCGGAGAACGGAAAATGTGATTTTTTTTCTACCCCCTTTGCTTTTCTATACAGTTCGCCTACAAACTACAAAAATCGTGTTTCAAAAAATCATTGAAAAATCAACGTGTGAATTAGGGCAATGTGAATAAAATAAAATTCTAAAAGCTATTACTCAATTATACCAACCACTACAGACAATCGAGGCACAGCTGTATTATGTTCTGCTTTTTATTACTTTCCGTGGCAATTGCAAATAATTACACAAACTTTCATACGACAAAATGCATTAAAATATGAAGTGATTTCTTTTTCATTGGCGTTAAGTAAAAAGCTATATTTACAATTTATAAATAACTAAATAGTTTGTAAAAAGCTTTGAACCTTAAATTTATAGAAACTAATAACTGCTGCCAATCACCAGATGTTGGTTAAATTAGCAGCATCCGAAAATCTTTTTTTATCTTTAAATATAAGTGAAAATTTAAAATCGATCTTATGAAAACTTTTGAAGTCGTAAAAACAAACGGAATAAATTCAAAAACTTTAGAACAAGTCCTTAAATTTAGAAGTTAAGGTTGCTTTTGTAATAAATTCAGTGAACGTATTAATTTTTATAGAATTTTCTCAATTTAAAAATTTTAAAGGATATACATACATACATTGGTTTCTCATTCCATATGTGATTTCCAAAATATTAACAATCAACCCATAAAATATATATGTTATGGATCCTTATGCATAGGGAAGATGAATAATGGAAGTCTGTACGTGAAAATGGTTTTCCGAAGCTCCCAGCTAGAAAGCTAGAGACTTCGGTCTTGGGCTGGTGTGTCATTTTTTCAGTACGAATAAAATTGGCATTAAAAATAAAAAAAAAAACAAAAAGAAATTTCCAGGGTTGGAATATATATATAGAAGTAACCTACTGAAACTTACTTTTTCTTTAGTGACTTATCAGCAGTTTCTGACTAGAAGGGTCACAGTTTTCCACTAATGTGATGAGTTTTGCATCGTCCATTGTTATGCTTGAATATAATTTTATGTTTTTCTGGTAAATTGTTTTCTTTTTAATTCTAAAAGCACTATCACAACTTACTTCAAAGTAATTTTATTTAATTTATGCTGTCACATACAATTTCTTAACCATTTCTTGATTTTCACAGGTTGAACTGAAACAGAACAGAACAGAACGAAACAGAAAAACTAACGACTTGCATAAGAGTTCAATAAGCAATAACAAAAATTAAAAAGTTTAAAAACCCCCGATATATCTAGAAAAGATGTGATATCTTCTAAACGACTTGACCGATTTTCTTCAAATATAGCTAAGAACCTTTTCGATCAAGTCACCTTTCAAACATAAAAAACTAAATCAAAATCGATCCAGCCGTTTGGGCTGTACGTGGATACGGACAGACACACACTACAAACCTATAACACTCCTTTTTTTTTGGTCGGGGGTTAAAAAAGAGTCAGCTGATTCATAAGTGCCCTTTTACAATTGAGAAATTAAAAGGCAGACAGACAAAGTTTGTTGGCGCGGGCTTGAAGAGGTAGAGTGTGTAGTACATGAACCTCTGTAACGGACATTTTTTGTTTCTCTTTTCTTCATTTCGTAATTTATTTTTGTTGCTTCACATGTTTTTTTTCCTTCCGGGGTCTGTATGCATACTTGAAATGCCTCAAGGCATATGTATGTATTTATGCGTAAGTGTATGTGAGTATCAAACGTGAAGAAGTACACAAAATATAAATTTTCTGTCTGTCTGTTAATTTCCCAATTATAAAAGGTTTCGGTAAGTTCAAAAGAGAATTACACAGAAAAAACTAATTTTCCATTTCAAACACAAAATTCTCTGAATCAAATATCAATTTTTTCAATTTAGGTCCTACAAAGAAATTTGTAAATTCAAATATAAAATTTTGTATTAATTTGTTTGAAAAATAACTTTGTTGAGTAAAAAAAACAAGCCACGACGTTTTTCGGCTTCTTGTCCGAGTTCACACGTATACAACACGAGCATTTAAAGAAAACAACAAAATCAGCACATGTCCACGTTGAGTCAGTGAACAAGCAAGGAAAACACCAACACAAGCAAATGAAATTAAATGATACAGTTTTTTTATATAAAACAAAATTGAAACAAATAATTTACTGGAACAGTAAAAATATTTACCGAAACTAAATTTTATTTCAAAAGACACGTTTGTTTGAAATTTTTTTGCGAATAATTTTTTCTGTGTAGAAAAATGTCTGCCTTTCAATTTCCCAATTGTAAAAGTGGACTAACAGAACAGAAAGTAAAACCTAATTCTTCCTTAAGCCTGCTTTTACAGAATATTGAAGGAAATACAATACTGAAGGAAATCAATATAATTTTATTGCAAGGATCTCTAAGGCAAAGTCAGGCACACACATACATATTTTCATTATTTATGTGTTAGTGAGAATATAAAATAAGGTAAAATGTATGTATTTTTTGAATGCTTATAAGAGATTGAGTTGTTTTCTTCCGTACAAGTGTTTAAGTATGTGTAAAAAAGCGCATAACGAAGTGCCCATGGGCGGTCTTTTGCTCACCTCTGCTCTAAGATGACATTTCAGGCGTCCATAATTATTTATTTCATGATACAATAATACAGGTTAGCGCGAATCTACAAGAAATGTACAACAAATAAAACAACAGTAATTTTAATTGCTGTTTTGTGATGACAACTGTCAAAAAACCAAGAGAAAACAAGAGACATGTACTTGTATTTTCTCTTGTATTTGCAAAGCTTTGTTTGTATTAGTGCAGCTTTGGCAGCCATTATGTGCGTGTATTGGTAAAACATAAACAACATTTGGCAGATCACATCACGAAACAAATAAAATAGCTGGCGCTTCGAGGATACCTCTATTATTGTATCATGATTTACCCCAACCCTTGCGTTTAAAAACTTCCCATTTGTTTATTTTCTTTTGCTTCTGCTCATACTCCTGCTTCTGAAAATTCAAGAGTCGCAATAGAATTTAACACAATCAACGAATAGCTTATACAAAACAAAGAGCTTCAACTCTCGACATGTTCGAAAAGTTTTCTGATTGTCTGACTGCTGCTTTAAATAAATTCGGAAGTTATAGTAGTAGAGATGTTGTGTGTTTTTTCTTTTCTTTTGATTTTGCACTTTCAATTGCATATTTAAATGATTGCTGGAAGAAATGTTGGTGTTGTTGTTTTTACTAATATATTTGTACATACAGGAAAAAACACTCATACACGCACAAAACACACATTCAAACACATACATTTCTGCTTTGTTACCTTCGTATTTATTTAAAGAAGCAGTCAGTCAAACCGAAAACTGTACGAACATGGCGACAGCTGGAGCTCTTCGTTTTGTATAGCTATTCATTTATGGTGTTAACTTCAACTGCGACTCTTTGAATTTCAGTAGCAGAAGTATGAGCAATAGCTTGTAATTGGGCAGTCAAAAAATAAAAAGCTCCAAGAAATAGCACAATTTTACGACTTTTGCTATTTCGCACTGATATTTCCAATATTTCAGCGAAACATCAGGGGGTCTACTCTGTAACTCGATTCGAAAGAAAATGCTTTCGAATTTGCATGTTATAAACATACAAATTCGAAAGCTTTTTCTTTCGTTTCGAATTACACAGTAGACCCCCAGATGTGCTTTGCAAAAGTTTAAGCAAGTTTTTTTTAAATAAATGTAGAAGTTATAGATTTTGGGTCAGAATTGACCACTGTGCAATGTATACTTTTTTTTGGGTATAATTTTTTAATCAGCAGTTATTTCCTTAACGATAATGAGTTAAGTTAAATTTTGAAGAAATTTTTTCAGGATTTGGTTTGTATACCATGATTTGCTAGGCGGTTTTAATTTCGCACAGAAAAATTTATGATTTGACCTATAGCGCAATGTTAAAAAAAGGACAGGACTTGAAAGTCGACATTGTAAAGACCGGGACATCTTAAATTAACCCTTAAAGCATTGTTATTTTGGAAACTTTTGTTGTTGTTTTACATGCAGTATTACTTGTTTTAACATGATAATAAAAGTTTGCAGCATAAAAATATACCAGATTTTTTTTTATAACAAGTGGCTTGAAGGTAAAGAATTTAATTAATTGCATTAATGAGAAATTTAATTAATTCCAATCGATTTAGAGTAAAACTTTTTTACTGGTGTGTAAAGTCGGTCATTGCATTTGATTTATTAAGTTAGTTGAAATAAATATTAATGTCATAAAGAATTTTATTATATTATTTCTGTAGTTGCTTATGTTATGTTGTTTCTACTTGTAGAAACACAAGAACATTTATATTTTCATTAAGAGAAAATTGCATAAAATAGCAAACATGCAATATAATTGAATTATTTGCTATATCCGTCATGCAAATGCAATGCTAAGTATATATGTATATAAATACATACAGTAATTTATTTGAGTGGGTGTTATTTTTGCACCAACACCTGCATTTTAAATGTCAGGGCGTTCGTAACTATTTTCGTTTCAACACGAAATGGTTTGACATTTCAGAAAGTTAGTAGGAATGAATGAATGAAGGTGTTTGAGTTGAGTCCTTGCTTTACATGTTTAACTAATATGTCTATTTAAAGGCCTATGACATTTAAGATATTTGCATTTATATTTTTTATTTATTAAAAAAAAAACAATAAATTATTAATATAAATTCAAAAAGAATTTATATAAGGTTAACACTAACAGAATTATTAAAATGTAAATTGGTTTTAAGCATTAAATCTTATCCTAAGCTGCTATCAATATCAAATAGAAATATTTAAAAAAATGGTTGCATTGCTGGTGTTAGAACAACTGTAGCTGGTACACAATATGGTAAATTTTTTTTCTTTTTTAATTTAAAAATAGCAAATTTTCAGAAAGCTGAGTTGGCACTCCATTATGCTTAAAGTTATTTGTGTATATTTTTTTTTTGTATACTTTTAACTGTTATTATAAGACATAATAAGTTTTTTCCGTTTGCAATAAATCAGCACTTTTCCAATCAAAAATTGTGGAAAGCAAACAGAAAAGAGAAAAGGCAACATTTATTTTTAATATTGCATCCCAGCAAAAAATTTGGAAAAAGGTAATCGGGTTTGGAATAAAGCATTTTTGGTGGAAGCTGTTCCTTACTGGATTACCAACTTAATGATTTTAACAAGGCGTGAGACTAAAATAATCGATTCTTGAGAAGTACTTACTTTTTTTATTCTCCTCATTTAGCAACTTGTACATAATTTTTTTAAATTTTAGGTAATGTGATTTGTAAGCAAGTAATAAAATTTGGTAATTAGAAAAGTAAGTCATTATATGGCAAGTAGTTCTGATGGTAATGTGTAATTTTTTGCTGTGATTGAAACTGTTTATTATTTTGAGTTTGGTTAAACTCTGTGAGGAAGGTAAGGAAAAATGTCTTTTATATATATATATAATGTTAAAATATTTAATTGATTTTTTATGCTATGATTGTATGATTATGATTTCTAAGCTTTTGATATACAAAAACTTAAAAGATTTAAATGAACATTACAATAACTATGAATATATATATTTTTATATATGAATATAATCAGTTTTAATTAGTGTTTTTTGCGAGTTATTACAGCTGTAGCTACCATTAACCTTTTGTTGTTGTATTGATCTTGTGTGGTCTTTTTTACATAATAATAAGACTGATCCTGACCTGGTTGCAAGTAAATGCCTTCTAGCTGTCGAGTAAGCGGCGCCATTTTTCCAAGTGACCACCAGAGGCCCCTGCTTACGGTTGACCTCTATTTGCGGTTTTGGGATAAGAAAGTTAATTTTTCCATTATCACTATGTATTTTGTCGCCATGGCCTGCATTCAAGTATAGTAGTAGGATGTGAAATATCCTCGACACAATTAGCTCCATTATGGAGTCCTCTTTAAAGGATGTTCATAGATGGGCAGCCAGGATAGGTTTGAACTTGAAAAATTAAAAATTAGAACTTGTACTTTTTACTAAAAGGAAAGTTAGGGAATGGAGAACACCAAAATTAGATGGTATATCGCTCTCGCCCAAAACACATACAAAGTACCTAAAAGTTATTTTGGATAGCAAAGTCACGTGGAAACCCAATATAGAGGATAGAGTCAAAAAGCTTACCACTGTTTTATACGCATGTAAAAAGATGCTGGGCAAGACATGGGGACTTTCGCCTAATCTTACATATTGGACCTACACAGCGGTAGCTAGACCAATTCTACTCTGCGGAATACTTGTATGGTGGAGGGCGGCTGAGACAAAAGCATACCTAAAAAAGTTAGAAAATACCCAGAGACTGGCAGAACTCTGCATCACTGGAGCTCTAAAAAGTACACCTAGTGCAGCTTTAGATGTTATGTTGGACCTTAAACCAATAAAACTAACCGCTCTGAATGCGGCATGCAAGTCCGTTATCCGACTCAGGACAACAGGACAGATGTCCTACAAACCATTTTTGGTCACGGTAAGTTGTTGGAAGACATGGAGTGTAGCTCGGACTACATCATTCCAGAATTTAACTTCCTTGGCAAACCACAGATCACTATAAGGGATGAAGGCTATCTCGAAGGTCTTAACTATAGTGGTTATATTTTTAATTTCTTCACTGATGGCTCAAAGATGGATGAAGGGGTTGGAGCTGCGGTTTACTGCCCGCAGCTCAGTATAGAGGAATCTTATAAACTTTTTGATTACTGTAGTATCTTCCAGGCGGAAATCTTTGCAGCCAAAATGGCTGCAGAATTAGCTTTCACCTCTCAAACCATGCATGCGCGTGTGAATATTTATATAGACAGTCAAGCAGCAGTTAAGGCAATTTTAGCAGACTGCAACTATTCCTGGGTTGTGCTCATGTGTAGGAATGCCTTAAATAGGCTATGTGCTGGTAGACAAGTACATGTTCTTAGGGTCCGAGGACACATAGGGATTGAGGGAAATGAAATGGCAGATACACTGGCCAAAAAGGGAATGCAATTACCGGTGGAAGAAACGGTATATGTCCAAAAACCAATTCAATACCTGAAATGGATTAAAGAGTCTAGGATGAAGGAAGAAGCGGAGGAAAGTTGGCGTGCGACGAAAACTTGCAAAACTTTTAAAATAATGTGGAGCTCTTTCTTTTATCACTGACCAGAAGCAACTGTAGTCTTCTAATGGGGGTATTAACTGGGCACTGCTGGACGGCAGTACTAATAAAAAAATATCCTAACTCTAGGAATGACTCAGGGACAGTTGTACAGCTTTTCTTTAACTATAGCAAAACACCAATGTCCTTTAAGAAACTAGTTTAAAGTTAAACTAGTTAAAGTTATTTAAAATAAGTAAACTCTAACCTGAAATTCATTTTAATTTTCTTAAGTACATACATATATGCAATACGAGTACATTTAGCACATACGAGTAAATTATAGATTTCAAAACAGTTTGAATTTTCATTCAAACTATACAATTAATATCTATCAATTTAACCGAAAAACGCAAAATTACAATCTCTTTCAATTTCAGCTGTTAAGTAATTAAATCAGTTAATTTAAATGAGTTTATTGTATTATGTTTTATTTTCAATTTAAATCAAATTTCTTGCTTTAAACAATTTGTCATGCTAATTCTATTAAGTTACCTTCTGCCAACGCTTGAAAGCTTGTAAATTTTTTGTATACAAAATAAATAATACATAATGTCAAACCAGTTAGTGAAAGGTTATTTGTTCATAAAGTCCTTTTTATCTGCTACTTTTGCGTCGTTGTTAAAGTCTAAGCAGTTTGTGTCTCAAATAAAGCTCTAGAGAAAACAAATCATGTAAAATTCAAGGCTTTTCATTTCCTTATGCGTGCTTTCTTTCAACTTACGCAACTTGTTTTTGATTTTGCTTTATTTTTGTTTAAAAGGGATTTTCGGTATTTTGTTATTCTTCCTGCTTTATATTCTTGTTATAAAGCTTAAAGTATTTAAATCTACTTTTTTAATAAGAAAGTTCATATTACATTAAAGTTTTTTTTTTTTTTTGATATTTTTAATATAAAATTGTCTTTAAATTTTTAATTCAATTTGTTTACCGCCTCTCTCGTCACATGTTTTAAGTAAAATATTCTTTCTGATGCGTTTGATATCTGCATGATGAACATTATTTTTTTAATATTGAAATCAAATATGTTTCCCCAGTTTCAAGGATATCATTTTGGTTGAGGTGCCATTACGCTTATTTAAATTTAAGAAGAAGGACGAATATTTTGCCATAAAAGTTTGCTGAAAACTTAAACAGAAAATCATTTATTTTCAAAAATCAAATCTCGTTTCCGGCAATGCGCTGATGCTTCTCTGGAACACGAACCTAGTTATATTTAACATAAGCACTTATAATTATTAAAGAAATTTTAGTGTCCTTTTTAATTTTTATTTATTCTTAAACATAATTTAGCAGCTTTTTGGCAGTGAGTTTGCTTCATATGTATGCGTTTCATGTTAATTCAACTTGATTTATAGTTATCTTCAAAGAAATTTCTTTTTTCACGTCGAAAATTAAGAATCTTCATGATGATTTTACATTGTTTTTTTCTGTGTGTGGAATAGATAAAGTAATTTTAGTGTCCTTTTAATTTTTATTTATTCACAGATATGTTCCTTAGCAATTCACACAAAAAAATTTCATATTAAAATCTACGAAAAAAAGCTTAATTTAACAGTGATTTTGTTCCATATATGCATATGTTTCATGTTAATTCAACATGATTTATAGTAATCTGCAAATAAATTTCTTTTTTCATGTCAAAAATTAAGAATCTTCATGGTGATTTTACATTGTTTTTTTTTGTGTGTGTAATTAAAAAAGTAATTTTGGTGTCCTTTTTAATTTTTGTTTATTCTCAGACATATTCCTTACCAATTCACACAAATAAAATTTCATATTATAATCTACAAAAAGAGGTTAATTAAACAGATTTTCGCAGTGATTTTGCTTTATATGTATGTGTTTCATGTTAATTCAACTTGATTTATACTAATCTACAAATAAATTTCTTCATGGTGATTTTACATTGTATTTTGTGTGTGTGTGTGTGTGTGTGTGTGTAGAATTAATAAAGTAATTTTAATGTCGTTTTTAATACTTATTTATTCCGAAATATGTTCCTAAAATAATTCATATCTCAAAGATATTTTAAAATCTCTTTATTGGTTATTGGAGATTTTTCTAAACCTAAGCTCTCACTGCGTACTTATCGAAATAATCTATTTAAATTTAATTTATCATATATTTTTATATAAAATTTTTTCACTCGCAATTAGTCTCACTTAAAATATTTTTATGTCAGTTGTTGTATTTATTTAGTGCTCCCGAATTAAAAATGCAAAAACTTGATCATTTGTATTTGTTACAGTGCATTCAATTTCACATCAATAGCAAACTTGTCACCGCAAATTGTGTGTTGTTACACTAAAGCTTATTTACTCTTTTGTTGTTTTTTAATCAACACCAATTGAAATATTATTTTAACTGCTGTTCATTTTGTATGAGTAGTGTATAAACTTTAAATATACTTTGATCTCTGCTAATTCAATGTGGAATAGAATAAATATAAAAACACAAAACAGCAACTAACCACTGCTTCAAAAAAAACACTGTCCTGCCGGAAAAAACAGATACACAAACACTTGAAAAACTAACAAGGTTATAACATCTAACACCCACATATCTATCACAAATTTAGACAAATAACATCAAATAGATAAAAATTGATGTTTTTATTTTTATATCTTCCATTTTACTGTTAGTTTTAGTAGGAAAGAAAAATAAGAAAATCTAAAAAATTTTACCTAACTAAAATATTTAAATATTTTTGAAAAATAAAACACTTTAAAGCAACAAAAATAATGGAAAACAAAATATAAAATAAAAATCCCTGAGCAACAGCATGTCTAAAAATAAAAATATTATAGAAATTTAGGAGATTTAAAACAAAAACTTTTTATTTTAAGCTTTTAAAAATGTACATATATACATATATACATATATATGTATATGTGACGCGCAAAATAAAAATGGACCTAAGGGTAAAAACCGGTTTTGTTCAGGAGAGCCTTTTTAAAGATTTAAATACGTGTATCTTTGGTGTACCATCACTGAGCGTGTTGGTATTGGTCTCATTTGAAAGCGACATATCTCATGACATCAGGGACGTGTCGATCAACCTTGAAAACGCACGTAGGTCATCCCTACCTCTTGTTTTGTGTAGTTGGTTTTTACTGTTTTCTACCTAGCGCGCTGTTTCCATGAGTTTGATATCAATTTTGCTCGCGTTTTTTCGAATCCAGGTTTATTTTCTGAAATAATTAATTGTGAATTATAATAAATACTCATTTATAATTCTTTTAAATGGCGAACATCACTCTGTGATATACGAAAATTTTTTCACATAACCTTAGAATCGTCGACTTCAATTTCATGAAACACGCATATCTCTGGGAGGGAACACTTTTGGGGCATGGGATCGGTCTCATTCGATGCTTCGATGTTGTCCACATCAAAAAAAAGTGAAAATTTAGTTTTTACCCTTAGGTCTATTTCTCAATGCGCTGTCACATATGCAAAGCTGTTAAGTAGTGATTAGTAATCGTAATTATTACCAATTCGATTACTTTTTTTTAAGGTGAAGTAATGATTAAATTACGATTATATTCAGTTTCGCACGATTAATAATTGATTACGATTACTAATAATGAAAAAGTATTCTAAATTACTTAAAATGACTAAAAATAATCAAAAAGAATCAAAAGTAATCAAAAAATAATCCCATTACTTTTAAGGATTACTTTTGATTATTTTTGATTATTTATTAAGAATCAAAAGTAGTCCTTGAAAGTAGTCGCATTACTTTTGGATTACTTTTGATTATTTTTAGTAATTTTAAGTAATTCAGATTACTTTTCGACTATTAGTAATCGTAATCAATTATTTGTCAGCAATTCTTTTGAACGCAATTATATAATCATTACCATTCTTTTTAAAATGTAATCTAAATGATTACTAGTCGTAATCGAAATTTAACACTGTGCATATGTATGAATATGTGGGCAACTAGGCTGGCCCAAAATTTGTATATGAAATTTTTAAATACTACTTTCTTATCTTCACAAAAATTCTCCTGCTTGTTATAATTTGGCTTTGCTTGCCATGTTGCCTAAAATAAATAGTGTAATGTCACATTACTGTTTCGATTATCAATATCATATAAACATTATACAGATCTAAAGGGTGTTTTTTAGAGTGTTACAACTTTGAGTTGGCATCACTGCTTTATTTGATCATTCATTTAACAGCTGATACTTTCTTTTTGTTTGGTTTGCTTTGAAATTCCATTGTGAGTAGACTTACAGCAGAGCAACGCGTGAAAATTGTTGAAATTTTGAAAATTTTAAAAAATTAAAAAAATTTTAAAATTTTATTTTCCGATTTAGCCCATTTTTGCTTGACTTAAGGTCAGATTTTGTAAATTAAAAAAAGTTTTTCGTTTTGAAATTTGTATGGAAAAAATAATTTTTGAAACGAATTTTCGTTATTTTTCATACAAATTTGAAACGTTTAGAAACAAATTTTTTTAAAAAATCTGCTTATTAGTAAGTAAATAACCAAACTGTCGTACTTAAAGTGAGAACAATCCACAAGCTTTTGTCGAAACACCATTATATCCCCAAAAAAATTACTGTTTGGTGCGCTTTATGGGCCCATATGTCTTCAAGAACGATGATGGTGAGAATGTTACTATCAATGGTGAACGGTATTGAACAATGATTCCAATTTTTTCGTACCTTAGTTACGTGGTATTAATCCTGCTGACATGTGGTTACAACAGGACGGGGCCACTTGCCACACAGCGGGCTCTACAATTGATTTCCTCAAAGAAATTTTTTTGTAATAGTTTCACCTAATGGCCCAATTAATTGGCCACCAAGATGGGGTAATTTAACATAATTGGATTATTTTCTTTGGGGCTACGTTAAGTTACTTGTCTACGTCAATAAACCACAACCACAACCATTCCAGGTAATTTAACCAGGTGTTATTTTAAGGTTTTTAATTTACACACAACTTAACAGAAAAAGATAATTATATATTTCTCCTAAAGCCTAGCTCCCACCATCGGGTCTATGTACCGAATATACTCGGCTTACTGCAATAAAGTCATAAGTAATAAGCTAAAATCGTCTTATTAATTCTCCATTAATTCCGGAATTGCTTTATTACCAATGCAGTGTGGTACAATTATGTCCTTATATTCCAATTAGTTTAAAAGTAATTCCAATTTAGCTTATTTCTCATGGCAGTAAGCCGACGAAAATTGGAACATTCTGCCGATAGTTGGATCTAGGCTTAAGAGTTGAGTAAGTAATATATTTTTGTATGAAATTTTTACACAATATATGTATATGAATAACGACATGAGGATTAATTATGTATTACTTACTATCACATTTTTTTAGTTATGACATTCTTTTAGTAAATGAGCAATAAGTACTTTGTATTTACGTTTCACGATTGAAAATAAAATTAAAAAAAAAGTCATATAATAAAAATCCTTAAAAAATTCTTATAAAGCGTCAATTTTATACCAGATTGAACTTAATCCTTAAAAATGCAAATCAAATGGTATTAAAAGCCATACAAATATAAAAAAAACTAACGTTACAAAGAAAGAAAGGATTTTCTTGTTGGATTTTGGCATAAAGCTTCCTAAGTAGATATAAAATTTTTCTAAACTTCCTGATTACAAGAAGAGAAAAACCAAATCAACGGAAACGGAAAGCAGTATAAAAAATCAGCAAAAATACGGTACATTTTTCCTTTCTAACAAAGTTTTTACAAAATGTTTGTGCACTAAATATGTATGTACTCAATAATAAAGATGTCTATGTCTTTGTTGAACTCGAGTACAAGACCAAGTACTTGCACACATTGTGAAGCACTCGCAAACAGATATTCACACAGAAGGACACAAGTGTTTTTTTAAAGAAGATTGACATTTTTTTGGAATTATTATGCAAACTCAGGCAAATATTTATGTACATGAATAAATACATATTTTAAACATAAGTTGTTGAATACAGTAAAGCACAAAATTATATATTTTTGTCCAAAACAAAGATTTTTTCTATTTTTTTTTGTATTGAATTTCACATAGCTGGGCTATATATGTATTTGATGATCTAATTTTTCTTAAACCAAAGAAAAAAAATTCATTTATTTAATACTAATGGGTGTTTTTTATTGAGGTATAGAACTTTAAGTTGGCATCACTTTTTTAACTGGCGGCTATTTTGTCAGCTGTCAAGTGATTAATATTTAGTTTGGTTTGCCATTTCATCATGAACAGGTTGACAAAAGAACAACGCTTGCAAATCGTGCAAATTTATTTCGAAAATAATGGTTCAGTTCGCGAAGTTTACCGCAAGCTCCGTCCATTTTATGGTCGACATAATCGTCCATCAGAGCAATTAATTCGGTTAACCATGGATCGTTTTCGCACTACGTTTACTCTATGTGATAATACGCATCCGCAGAGACGTCGAACAGTGCGCACCGAAGAAACAATTGCCGCTGTAGAGCAAAGTGTTGAAGAGGACCCGAATGAATCGATTCGAGCTTTGGAGCTTTGGATTGGATTGGAGCTTTGTCCATCAACTTTATGGAAGATTTTGCGCAAAGATCTTGACTTGCGACATTACAAGATCCAGCTTGTGCAAGAATTAAAGCCGCGAGACCATGCAATGCGTCGTGATTTTGGTGTATGGGCCGAAAATGAGATTGATCTCGATGCTGATTTTCATCGCAAAATTTTGTTCAGTGATGAGGCTCATTTTTGGTTGAATGGCTACGTCAACAAGCAAAATTGCCGCATTTGGAGTGAAGAGAATCCACGTGAGACCCTTGAGACGCCATTACATCCACAAAAACTGACTGTTTGGTGTGCTCTATGGGCTGGTGGAGTCATTGGACCATACTTCTTCCGAAATAATGCTGGAGAGTCAGTTACCGTAAATGGAGACCGGTATAGAGCCATGATAACCGACTATTTTGTTCCCGAATTGGATGGCATGAATGTGGATGAGTTGTGGTTCCAACAAGACGGCGCTACGTGCCACACAGCGCACGTCACAATCGATTTATTGAAGGAAACATTCGATGAGCGCATAATTTCGCGGAATGGACCTGTCAATTGGCCACCAAGATCGTGTGATTTGACACCATTGGATTATTTTCTTTGGGGATATGTGAAGTCGCTCGTCTACGCCAACAAACCAGAAACGTTAGGGGACTTGGAAGCCAACATTCGTGGCGTTATTGCCAACATACGGCCCCATATGCTCGAAAAAGTGGTTGAAAATTGGACCTGTAGAATTGGCTTTATTCGAGCCAGCCGCGGCGGCCACATGCCCGAAATCATATTTAAACATTAATGGCATAAAATTATCCTTCCAATAAAGCCAAATTGATGGACATTAAAACGATTTTCTTGTGTTTTATTTCAATTCGAAGTTCTATACCTCTAAAAAAACACCCTGTACTATCATTTTTAATCAACCTGTTAACTTGACAATATTTTTCTTCATATCAAGTAGTAAATAGATATCCGTTATTATCTTCTGTATTAATAAAACATATTGCCAAGTAGGCAGGTTGCCTTAATGCCATAATGAATAATCCACTCATTTAATTCTGTCGATCGAAATACCTTCATCAACCAGGTTGCCTAGAAATGATATGACCACCTAACGATTACAAATTTATATAATGCAAAGTAGATCGTAGTGATAGGAGTAAGTATTGTGCCAAACAAAAACTTGGTCAACATTTTTATCTCACTCCTTTTGATGGCCCAAATTTTTGGATAGAAACTTGACCTTTTTCACATTTATGTTTTTGTGAGGATCTGAATCCTTTTTGAAAAGTTTTATTAAAAAAACAATTTTTTTTTTAACCCCAGACCAAAAAAAAGGGGTGTTATCAGTTTGTAGTGTGTGTCGGTGTGTCTGTGTATGTGTGTGTCCGTGTCCAAGTACAACCCAAACGGCTGGACCGATTTTGATTTAGTTTTTTCTGTTTAAAAGGTGGCTTGCTCGAGAGGGTTATGGTTGAAGAAAATCAGTCCTGTCGCTTAGAAGATATCACATATTTTTTAGATATATCGGGGTTTTTAAAATTTTTTAATATTTGTTATTAATAAAACGTTTATACGTAAAATTTCTAGTCTGTTATATTTCTGTTCATGATGAATACGCTAGTTGAGCTGTAGAGCGTGATAAATGTAGACTTTTATGCCTTCGAAATGTACTGTTGTATCATTACAAAAGCACTAACTATGCAGGAAGTTTTGTAAGAATCATTTGGGTAAAAATATGCCAAATATAAGTTACATTTTAGTGTGCAGGATCAACCTGCCTACTTTTCTAAATATATTCACAGATTAAAACAAGAGGATAGAACTTTATCGAAGTTCATATGCCCACTTTTGAAAACGCAAGATCATAGCCTTGCTTAAGTGCAATACGCATGTAGCATGCACCTTTTGTTTAAATTTTTGGGTTTTTTTGCTTTTTGTAGTCGGTAACTTACCTAATCCTAGTCTATAAAATTTCAGCTCTCTAGCGCAAAATATTATAGAAAATTTTTATCGGTCCGTCTTCTTTTCTATATCAGAATTATGCTATGCCCAGTGTTTATGTATTGGAAACGGCTTATTAGAAATACATAAGTAACAGATTGAAATCTGTTAAGCAGAAGAGCATGAGAGAGAAGGTTAAGATTTTATGTGTGTTGCCATGAACACTTTTCAAAGCAGGAGTTGTTGCTTCAGATAAAACCAATGCCTTTGAAAAGATTCAATAAAAATTAATCAATTATAAAGGCCTTAATTAAAACTCTAAATCTTGCATTTAAAAAGGCGTGCTCCCATGTTCCCACCCCTGATTGAAATTTCCACATTTTTAGATTTTTCTAAATGATCTCTGTTCTAGAATTATTTGTGCGTAAAATTTCAGCTATCTAGTGTGAATTTGGGTTTAAGGGTGTGGCCCCACCCACTGAATAAAACTTCTAGATTTTAAGACTTTTCATTGGCTCACTCATCTATAAAATTTAAGCTCTCTAGCGCAAATTATAGCTTTAAATTTTATGGGCGCTACCCCGCCCACTATTTTAAAATCAAGATTTTATTGTGAGCAGCGCTTATCATTCATGTTAATTTTTGTACAAGTAGTAAACGGCTGATATGAAATACGTAAATAATAGATTTAAATCTGCTAAGCCGGAGTGGATGAAACACAAAGCTAACATTTTATAGACGTGGTACGCCCACTTTTTAAGATAAAAGTTTAAAGCCTTGTATACGTGCAACGTGTATGCAAGATATCAATAAAATGGCTGGCGTGCCCCGCCCACCCTGGTAAATATTTTTTAGCTTAGTTACATATTTTTATAATAATTTTTTCATCTAAACCAACTTTTGTATCAAATTTCAGCTCTTTAGCGATAGTTTTAATTTTTTAATTTTTATGGCTGTAGCCCCACCCGTCTGGCTAGAATTTTCTGGTTTTCATTCTTTTATAGTTAATTTCTCACATAGACCTAATTGTTTATCAAATTTCAGCTCATTGGCGAACATTTCAGTTTTTAGTTTTTATGGGCGTAACTCCGCCCATTTTCTAAGTCAAATTTTTTCTTTACCACAGCCTATCATTTCTGTCAAGTTTCATTGGAAAGGCATAATAATACCTACATAAATAGTATAATTTCTCCGAGAAATTCCACTTTTTTTGTAGCGTGCGACAGCAAGAAACTAAACTTGCATTTCTGAACAACGTGACTCAATTTTTCTTAAAATTTTACCTAACGTAGAGCTTTTGACGGCCTATGCAAATATACGAGTATAAAGAAGTAAAAAAGAGTTTTGTTTTCTTTGAACAAATCAAGCATATTTGCTTGGTGTCGCACGCTACAAAAAAAATTACATTACTGTGGAAATGCACAAATATAAAATTTTTGAGCAGAAGAATATGAAACATAAGGCTGAAACGAAATTTTATAGCTTTGCAATATCGCAACATCATTTTACATCCAACTGACTATAACAGATGTATGTTGAGTTAAGTATTTCTAGGCAAAAAGTAATTTCTTAATTTTTTGGTATGTATTGTAAATCAATCATACATTCTTGTAATCTTACAACTGAATTTTTTTTTAAGTTTCAGAGATTTATAAGGAATACCCTAACTTTTTTTTTAACTTATCAAACAAAAGTGAGGGACTATTCAATAAAATTTTAAGTACTTACGACTGGATAGGGTACACATCGTCACCTAAAATTCAAAAGGCCGTAACAACCACAAAATGCAAAATATACTTTTTGGTTGATTATGATGTGATTAACAAAAAAAAAACATCTTTCCTTAAAAACATGTTCAAAAATATCAATTTTATTCATTAAAAAGGCCGTAACTGCAATCTTAACAAATGTCTAAACCAAAAAGCCGCAACTACATCTTTAATTTAAAAAATAAAATAAATTTGATCGAAATTGGCATTTCTTTACATTCACTTACCGTTTTGTTTTTTAATTTTAGAACGCTGAGAATATTTATTCCTTACCACCAAAATAATAAAATGAGTACTAACAGCAAATATGTTTTTACTAACAAGGTTAAAAAAAATTAATAAAAAGTGTAAAAATAAAATTAACAAAATCAAAGGAAAATAATACACGGGCCTAACAAAAGGAAATATTCTTAAAAAATCACCAAGACAACTTAAAGATGGTTGGGCATCAAAATTATGTGCTAAAAGTTCATTGCGATATTTTGCTATGTTTTCCGAAGAAAATTGCAAGAAAATATTTGATAGCTTCTGGAAAATGTCTTATATAACTTGAGTTTTTACTCGCGGCTGATTGCCACACTTTTAACGATAATATGCCCTACTCAGATTAAATGCATCGTTTTCCTTCCATTTATCCAATAATGAGTTTTCGTTGTTTATAGGGTTTGGGAAACGGGAATTCCCGGGCGGGAAATCCCGGGAAATGTCTGTCTAATATTCCCGGGAAATTCTTGAGATTTTCCCGGGAAAACGGGAAATTAAAAGTGCATGTTATTTCATAAATATATAGAATTTATAATCCAATTTTACTTTAATATAAAAACTTATTATTTTTTTATATATTATAAAAGTTCGTTTGAATGATTGTATGACTAAATTTACACGAACGTTGACACGTTTTTCATTGTCTGTTTAAACACTTAAAGGCAAATTTTGTAAATAGAAACATTTTTTTCGTTTTGTAAATTGTATGGAAAAAATATTTTTTGAAACGAATTTTCGTTATTTTTCATACAAATTTGAAACGTTTAGAAACGAAATTTTTTACAAAATCTGCCTATTACATATACCTTGTTCGAAGGAAATTTTTTAATCTTAAAATTTAAATTGAGTTTTTGTTTTAAATGTAACTGTAAGAAAGAAAGAATTCTTTCGACTCCGATAAACAAGAAGTAAAATGTCCATGTTTTTTTAGTATAAAATAAAAATGTGAGCTGTTCAAATCTAGTCTGAAATTTCATAAAAATTCCATTTAATTGAGGTCATACCATATCTCCTAAAAAAGTGGACTAAATTGTATAAGTATCAATGATTGCAATGATATAATCGTTCCCTAAAGTAAATAATTCGATGCTAAGCGAACTTGAAGTGATTTTTCGCCGAATTAGTGAACAAATTTTGAAAAGTGTAGTGAAAATTTTAAGCTGTAAGAACTCTGAGTTGACGAAACTTAAATTGATTACAAGTAGACGCTATTATGGAAACCCTGCAGAAAATATTTTAGGAGAAATAAAATGAAAGACACTTAGACATACTGTGGCTCAGGGTACTCAAAATTCGGCGCAGCGCAGTATGGTACTGTAACCTGCTTGTACTTAACGATAAGAAACCGCCTGGAACTTTTTCAAAAAGAATGAGAAACAAGCAAGGCAAATTCTTATTAAAATGAAGGTAGGTCTTATGAGAAAATTGTCTACTAATTGTGGTAACAGTCGTCAATTGGTTTTTATATGATCTTTTGCTGTGTAATAACTTTATTCCATTTGCTTAAATTCAATTAAAAATTCTTAAAAATTTGTCTTAGAACTGCTTTTTTATTAACTTTTATTTCAAAAGAATGCTTACATTAATGAAACAATCGAAATTTCACCAACTTTCATTTAATAAATGTATTTAATTTAGAAAATTAGCTTTTCCCGGGAATCCCGGGAATTCCCGGGAACTTGATTTTTTAATTCCCGTTTCCCGGGAAGTGCAAAAGTCCGGGAAATCCCAAAACCTAGTTGTTTATTATAGCTATGCTATTTATTTTGCGATACAAAAGTTAGGACGTGATTTTCATAACAAAAATGATCGAAACTATTACATTTATTAATTTATTTTTGTTTTAATTTCTTTGTACTTAAAAGCAGAAAAACAGTATGAAAATAAACGAAAAAAGTTGTTCTATTTTGTTTTGTTTCGTTCTTTGAAGTGAGTGAAACAAAAATGAAACAAAGACAATGAGAAGTACAGCTCAATTTGTGTTTGTATTGTTTCTACACATGAGTACAAGCCAGAGAACGCAGCCGATCGGCTGTAAGCCGGCTAACAGCACTACCGGCCTCAAACTATACATTAATTTAATCGTACGCCTCTAGATTAGAAAATAATGGGAATTAAATGCAAACGTTTTGAAATATTTGCAGAGAATTTGACATCATCATATAATATAATTTTATTGCATTTTTATTTAAAATTTGTTTTATATAACTAAGCAGCATAGCTATAACCAGGTGTCCTAAGATACCTCTCTTCTTTTTTTTATTATTTTTTGATTTATGGAGTAAAATAATTTTTTTTCGAAATTTTTTATGTTTTGTATTCAAAATACAAAGAATACATTGAAAAACTTACCCTGTAGTAAATAAAATAATCAGTTGAGAAAAAACACTAACTTATAAATTAATTATTTTGCAAGTGACTACAAATTGGTTCAAATATCATGCAGGTTGATATCTGAATAGAAGCACACGTAAGAAATAAATAAAAGCAAAATAAGTAAATGAAAAGAAAATAAAAAATAAATAAAAAGAAGCATGCCATGAAAACAAAAAAACTAAATAATTTCAATAATATTTTCTATGAGCGGCTCGTATGTATGGATATATTTATGTACATACATGTATATGTATGTACGAATTTTTTATTTTTAGTGAATATAACAATAATAAATATTTATATAGACATATATGTATTTATATATTTAGATATGTAGATATATATGAATATATACATATATCTTTTTTTGCTATAATATTAATTAACTACAAATTGGTTGAAAAATAAATAGTTAGTAGTCAATTTAAAAGTCATGCAGAGATGACCAATTGACTACCGCCTATGACATGCCTATGTTAAAATAGTGAGTCGGCGACAAGGAAAAAAGTCACTTAATCAACCAGTTGTGGTTATAAAAAAACCAGTTTGAAGTTACTTACAAATGGGTTTGACTTCCTACAGGGTAGTTTCAGTAAAAAAAATATTAACATATACACACTTGCGTAAATAAAACAAATCGCCGAGTTACCCAGCAAACATTTTGAAAACCATTCAACATTTTTTTTAGTAATTTTTTCGTTCAGCATTGCCCAGCAAGCATTTTGAAGAAAAAAAAATAAGATTTTTTCCATAGAAAATTTTTGAACAATATTTTCGTTCACAATTATCCAGCAAACAATTCAAGATTGTTTCGATATAAAAAAAAATTTTTTGCAATTGTTTTCTTCAGTATTTTTATTAAAAACATTAATGTTCTTACAGCTTTTTGGTTTCAGAAAAAACGATTCCAACACGCCCTAAGAACCATTACCACATTGGTTTTTTAATGATAATTCTGAAATTTGACACCTAACAAATAAATAGCCTGAAATTTATAAAGTTTTTTGCTTCTCCTGTAAAAAAATAAAAACTATACCCACGGCCTTTTCGTTTTTTTGTGACAATATATACTTTTTTCATTCTAGTAAACAAAGTTTTTTCTTAGTATATACTAAATACGAAATAAGCATTAAAATTATAATTTGTCTCTGACTGTTTATAGAAAATAAATGCTTATGTGTATGAGTATATGTGTGTATGAGTGCGTGAGTGCGTGAGTGTGCGTATGCCATTTTTATAAGTGTAAATAAATAGATTTAAGGACTTGTCCTTATGTGCAAAACAAATTTCATAACACAAACATTAAAAAATATCTGTTGTTGTTTTTTCTTCTTTTTATCTGTTTTTTTTTTATTTGCTGTTGTAATTTTTGTACTTTTCTCGGAAAATTCTTATTTTCCTAACTATATCTTCTTACATGTCCTTTTTTTTCTTAGAACTTTTGCTTTCAATCTACTTTGAAGCAAAATGAATAAATAATTTTTTAAGACACATTTTCTTTAATACTCGATGTGTGAGAAAGCATGCTTGTGTGCCATGATAAAGACGATTGAAGAATTAGTTTAGCATTAATGTAAAAATTAAATTATTTTTCTAGTACAACATATACAATGAAAAAGTATAGAAGATACAAAAATATTATATTGAAGTGGATATAGCGAAATATAGTGGAAATTCAGTCATGACAATGGCGACACTAACTAGTAGAGTATCAAAAATACCAGTGGGATTAAGAGTCGTGGAAGCTTCCATGCAGTCAAGGTTTTACCCGTATAGGCATTAACTGTACATTTATAGCAAATCATAACTCCAATTCAATGGAGTGCTTGTGAAAGAAGCTATTCATCATAAAATAGCAATTATCATGATTCTAACTGCTGAGCTGTTGTAGTAAATTTTGCCACTAACGCTTACACCTTGACGTTTGCACTTGAACGATGTTATTTTTTAGAAAGAAATGCTAAAATTTTTTATTTAAACAAGTGTTAAGCACCATTTTTAAAAAGGCTTACACATTCCTTAATCAATCCTCCAATAATAAATTTGCTGTGCATATTAATTTTGCAATTGATGTTACGAAATCTAGACGAAGAAAAAGTTTTGGCAGTTATAATTATTCTTAAAAGAGATATATAATATGGTTTTTCAAATGAAAGTGGAAATACCAAAGCACTTTTTTAAGCTTTGTTTATATTTTTATGATTTATGTACATATAAAGTTAATGGCAGCTATTTTTCTTCTTTCTTTTGCTACGAGTATAATATCTATGGCAAACAAAATGTAAGTAAGGTGTTTGTTCATTTAAGAGGCTGTATTTCCATTCCAAAGTATTTTTAAACTACATACGTATCTATCAAATTCCTTATTATTTATTTAGTTACTGATAACATATTACCATCCCAAGTTAATTTTTTCAAGTAATATGTATCTCAAAGCAAAATTGTAAAAAACCATAAATAAATTGCTTTTTTTTAAATAATTTATTGGTGGATTTGTGATTTGTAAGTTTGATAAATAGCGATCACATTTGCTGATTCGATAATCCTTTCAGACTGACCACATAAATAAATAATTCATTAAGGTTATATGTATCAGATTTGTATAACACAGTAGATATACTCCTCAAATTCGTAACAATAAAAATAAAATAGGACATAAAAAAAAATAGTTCCAAACGCTAAATTATCAATACATTGTTATATGAAATTTAAAATTACACCTTTTCCATTTGTAACTCAGAGAGCGTTACTTACAATTTAGAAAGCAACAATTGTAAAGTGTATTTTTTTAGAGTGCTACAACTTTAAGTTGACATCACTGTTTTATTGAACACTCATTTAAGAGCTGATAGTTGCTTTTTATTGAGTTTGCTTTGAAATTTCATTAGGAATCTAATTACAGCAGAGCAACGCGTGCAAATTGCTGAAATTTTAAATTCAAAATAATTATTCTATTAGTCAAACTCATCTTGCACTTCTGCCATTTTCCGATGAAGCCCATTTCTGTTTGAATGGGTACTTAACTTAACTAAGCAGAACTGAAAAAATTGGAGTAAGGAGAATCCACAAGCTTTTGTCGAAACACCATTACATCGATACAAAATTACTGTTTGGTGCACCTAATGGTCCGGCGGAGTCATTGGCCCATATGTCTTCAAAACTGATGATGGTTAGAATTTTACTGTCAATGGTGAACGGTATAGAAACATGATTTGAAATTTGTTCGTTCTTCAATTACGTGAAATTAAACTTGGTGATATGTGGTTCCAACAGAACGGAGCTACAAGCCACACAGCGAGCGCTGCAGTTGATTTACCCAAAGAAACTTTTGATAAAAATTGATTCTTCACCAATATCTTGTGATTTAATCCCATTGAATTATATTCTTTGGGGTTATGTTAAATTACTTGTCTACGTCCATAGACCACAAACAAATCAACATTCGAAGAATTATCAGCAAAATACGGCCGCCAATGCTGCGACAAGTAGTTGAAAATTGGTGTTCCAGATCGCGCCTTCTACAAGGCAGCCGTGGCGGCCACATGGCAGAAATCATATTGAAACATTAATTTCATAAAATTTTCTTTCCAATAAAGCCCATTTCATTGAAATTAAAAATATATTTCCTTGTTTTATTATCATTTAAACTTGTCACTCTATAAAAAACATCCTTTAATTCAGATCAGCCAATTTTAATTCAGAAAGTATCAATTATAATTCAAAAAGAAGGCAAGTTTTAGTAACTATGTATCTATTGTTATTTTTCTTAAACAAAAAAAAATCGGGAGCGGCGGATCTTAAGCTAGGACACATGTTTACATACACATACACACATACACACACACATAAACACACTCTCTCAAATAACTCGCATACATATAAGTATGTATACCTTCATAAGGGTATTATCTCGAAAATACTCAGAAATACCTATGATGAAAACTCGACTTTCGAAACTTGGTTTGCCACCAACAGTAACTTCATATAGCGGGAAGTTATGAAATTAATATTAAAAAAAGTTTTTATTCAGAAAATTTTTAGAGATTTTTTTTAAATATTTGTTAGTTTCTGAACAACAATTGGCAACTACAATTGGAAAAGTTGTAGTGAACCATATAGGGTTGGGTTCCAAAAACCGTGATGTAAAATTAGTGTTTACCTACATAAATTTTACCTTTCTCAAGCCTCAGTGTTTGTTCCTCAAAACTAGGTTTGTTATAAAAAAAGACATGTAAACCAAAGGTAATATAGTCATAAGAAGTTGGACATTGTAAGTTTCAGATAATGATAAAGTATGCTCACCTCTCAAAGTGTTCTCTTTAACCTTCGTAGGGTCTTCGTCTTAAAATTAGTAATATTGAATGCGAAAAGCTAAATTAAGTTTTCGGAAATATAAAATTGCAACAAAACCATCTAGGAAATTTTTGCACTTAAGGTTTTTCACCATGAGTTATGCATTGCATAGCAGTTTACGACATAAGTTCTGATAAAATCTGATAACGCCAAATTAAGTTGTGTTTTGTCTTTGGTACCACTACATATATTTATCTCTTTTCCTCTTCTCAAACTTGGTGATGGGTACATTTGAATGAATTTTAAAAAAGGGGAGTCCCCAGGAATATTTTCTGCAAATAGAAAAACGCTGAAGAGCTATAATATTCTTGTTTGCTAAAAAATTAGTAGCATTAGATGGAAAGAACTAAACGTTGAACTATTGTGGCAGCTAATACTGATACAAAAATTAATAGTAGTGAAATAGATGTTATGCTGAATACATTATCAGATGAGGAAGACACTTGTTCAGAAACTGAAGATAATTTAGAATATGCTCAGTTATTTGAAAGTTCTAGTGGCAGTGATGGTAATGTTGAGTTTGCTCAGGCGATGACATCGAAAAATAGCGAAATAAGATATTTCAAGGAACCGTTTACAAATAGAACTGGAAGAGTCGAAGCAGAGAACATTATCAGTATGACGCCAGGCTTGACTCGTTATTCATGTTCAAGAATTACAAAGGAAGAGCTTTCCAGCTTCCAATTATTTTTTCCACCTCCTCTGATGCTGCACATTATTTTGAGACATACAAAAAATTAAAGTAAACGTGTTTTTGGTGATGATTGGACCATTTGCGATGAAACCAAAATGCTCGCATTTATTGGTACACTTTTGTCAGCTGGACTGTACGAGGGCGGTTCGGAAACTTCTTAGCCTAGCACAAAAAGCGCGGTATAAACAGAAAAAAGTTAAGTGTTTTGGAAACTTCCATCTCTGCTATGAACACATGTTAAATTTTGTTTCGATCTGACAACTCCTTCATATAGAAACAGGTGTTCACAAAAGACGCATCCGCGATTTTTTAACAATGGAAAAATTAGAAATGCGTGGTGTCATTAAATATTTACATAAAAAAGGTTTATCGGGACAAGAAATTCATAATGATATGGTGAATGTGTTAGGTGAAAGTGCTCCTTCATATGCAACAGTAAAAAATTGGGTTGCTGAATTTGAACGTGGTCGTACAAGCATTGAAGATGAACCACGTAGTGGACGTCCAAAAACAGCAACAACAACAGAAATTGTAGCCAAAGTGCATGATAAGGTATTAAATGATCGACGAATAAAAGTGCGTGAAATAGCTAATATCATGGGCATCTCAAATGATCGAGTCCATTTAATTTTGCATGAAGAACTACAGATGAAAAAGCTTTCTGCAAGATGGGTGCCGCATTTGTTAACACTCGACCAAAAACGCATAAGAATGAACATTTCTCAAGCTTGTTTGGATCGTTTTAAGCGAAATAAAATGGATTTTAAGCCTCGTTTCATAACTGTTGATGAGACATGGATCCATCACTATACTCCAGAGACAAAAGAACAATCCAAACAATGGACTGAAGCTGGAGGAATTGCCCCAAAGAAGGCAAAAACAATTCAATCGGCTGGTAAGTTTATGGCAACGGTTTTTGGGACTTCAAAGGTATTTTATTGATTGACTATCTGCAAAAGGGTAAAACAATAAATTCAGAGTACTATTGCAACCTTTTGGATCAATTAAATGTACAAATTCGAGAAAAACGTCCTGGCTTACAACACAAAAAAATAATTTTTCATCAAGACAACGCACCAGCGCACAAGAGTGTTTTAACAATGGCTAAAATCACCTTATTCTCCTGATTTGGCTCCCAGTGACTTTTACCTGTTCCCAAATCTAAAAAAATTCCTTGCTGGCAAGCGTTTTACCTCAAATGAAGATGAAATTGCAGTTGTAAACCACTATTTTGAAGACCTTGAGGAAAACTATTTTAATCAAGGGATAGAATTGCTAGAAAAGCGTTGAACTAAGTGTATTGAAGTTTCAGGAGATTATATTGAAAAATAAAAATATTTTTGAAAAACTAACTATTCTCTTTCATGGATAGGCTAAGAAGTTTCCGAACAGCCCTCGTATAGGTCATACCATGAAAGTACGAAAAGTTTGTGGGATTCGGAAAAGAATAATTTTTGAAAGCAATTATGCCATTGAAAAGATTCAAAAATATTTCAAGAGTGATATGATTTGACAATAAAGACGCTCGAAGTGAGCGCTGAATTTTATATAAATTTGCACTGATACCTGAATTATGGAATGCATGGGTTAAAATATTGCCCAAAACTTTATAATCCATCTCAAGATAAATGCTGGTGGCATTCATAGGAAGATATCCTTTCCGGCAATATATACCATCGAAACCAGCTAAATATGGTTTAAAATTTTGGTTGCTTTGGGACTCTGCTACAGGTAGTGCCTGGAATATGTATACAACCGTACACAGGCAAAGAACAAGGGTCCTATGCCTGAAATAAACCAAGGCATGCGTGTAGTTCTTGATTTGACAGTTGGTGTGAAAGGTCATAATGTGACTGCAGATAATTTTATTACGTCTTATCGATTAGGATAAAAATTGCTGGAAAAAAATCACTGAATTACCGCCGGAAATATTGGCAACCAAAAGCAGATCCTTGTTTTCATCATTATTTTTTTACAAAGGATACAACCCTCCCCTCATATATTCTAAAAAAAACAAGTCTCTGATCTTCTCAGCACTTTGCATAAAAAACCACAGATAATATTAGATTACAATAAATGTAAAGGAGAGGTAGATTTGCTGGATAACCTTGTGTCATGGTTTACTTGTAAAAGAAAGACTAATCATTGACCTCAAGTGGTGTGCAGTAACATGATAGATATTTCGCTTTATAATACTTTTGTGATGTTTACTGCGGCCAACTATGGCTGGAAAGAAAATTATTTTGCCAACCGTCGACACGTTTTAGAAAATTAAGGACTACAACTTACTATGCCTTCTCACAAAAGCTGTGTCATGTAGCTGAGCAGCCGTCAACTTCAATCAAACTTAAAGACCAGCTATGCCCTAAAACAGATAATAAAACACCACTTGTATGTATAAAAATTTGAGCGATATGGTATTTGTTGTTGGACCCATATTGTCATGAAATTAAAATTCTTAGAACTAAAATTTTATGTTGTTAAAAAAAAAAACTTTTTACCCTTGAGGTCAAAAAAGTACTCTAAAAATTGTTTTTTGATACGGAAAAGCAAAACCCCTTTCCATCATTGCGGTGCTCTATCAGCCGTTTTCGTAAATTGTTTAGTCAAAGCATGCAGAGCGTTCTTTAAATACGTGATACGTGATAGACATATGGATATATGTAATTATTTTAGGTTAATTCCAGATGTTTCAGATATACGAGTATCATAAAATTTTAAATTATGGAATCTTGATTATACTTTGATTATCATATGATTATTAAGAAATAAATACTCATTTGAAGTTATGTAGTAAGCAAAATTTACTTTATTAATATTTGCATATTTTTCCCCAATCAAATTGCCTTTCTGACAGTCTTAGAAAATTAAATTCATTAAATTATTCACTATGACAAAAGTTTTTCTACTTAAATCTAAAAAGAAGTGTACAGCATCTACAGAAATTATTTTCGTTTATTTATTTTTTATATTTTAAGCTGCTTTAAAACCTTGACTTGTATGGTGCTTTTTGTTTCTGTTTAAATAGTAAAACTCTAAATATTTCACGTTTGACCCATCTGCTTTTATTTTTATAGCGCAAAGCAATACTGAGAAACATAAAAAAATGTTAATTATCTCAAAGCGCTAAAATGCATTTGAAAGCAAATCTTTCTTAGAACAGTTAAAGAAAGCTGTCAAAAAAAAAAAATAAATGTATGTTTGTTAAACAAAAATAATAAATACGTCCTTGGCTGGAACACAATAATAAAAATGAAATGCTTTTTCATTTAAATGTTTATATATTTTTTTTTTGTTCATTGTGTAAACATTGAAATAAAAACTTGAAATGTCTTTTTTACATTAACAAAAGAGATCTTTTGAATACAGCACTAAAATGTTTATGTTTATAAAGAAATATTAATGTTGAACAACTACTCTTTAGTTAAGAGGTTGAGTTGGAATATTTTTCTATATCATGTTTGGCGTTTTTCGACATTGGCTACACGACTACGGTTTTTGTAACAGACTAAATCATATATTTTTGTTCTTTAATCTAGGATATAAATAACGTAGTTGAAGTCGAAATACGCCAACCACGATAAGGCTCACGACTCCTATATCAGTTAGTTATTTGGTTACTCATGCGAAGTTTCTGAGATAAGCCCATTGAAAATCTCATAATGATATAAAAGCCCCTACTGCAGATACAAACTCTCCTTTTGATGTCGAAATGTCCTTTGAATGGTAGATTTAAAGTATCTGACACAAAAGCAAACATATATTAGATATGTAAAAAAACGTCTATGTCCCTATTTTAAGATGACGACAACACCACTGCGACAAGTCCATGTGATGTAGTATAGGGTACGTTCGGAGGCCTGTTGGTTGTTTTCAAAAATATATCACATTGTCTTGCTAACTAAAGGCTGTGTTGTGTTAGTTTTTCAGCAGAAAATTTTGCTGTAAACTATGCTGACGATTGTATGGTTTTACTGTTTGTAAAAATATGTGTGCCACTAAAAAAAAGTAACATTGAAAAAGCTCCAAATAAGGATTAGTAATAGTGAAAAGTTTAGCGGACAAAACTTTAAGCCAAAATTTTTTTAGAAAAAAAAAGTAGCACTGAGGTCTTCAATATGACAACTAACATGTATACATATATATGTATGTACATATGTGTGTATGTTATCTATAAAAGGCATATCAAAGAAAGAACACAGGATGAAATATTGGGTTATTAAGCTCAAACGGTTTTACAGCTCTGCTGTTGTGTGTACTTTTAAGAGCAACGTTACAGCGCCTCTGGTGTTAAAAAGGTAAATTACTTTAAGCTATGTGTCCATTTTATTAGGCAATTTATACAGAAAGAAGTATATTCAAACAATGTTCAAATATATCTTTTTTTTTGAAATAAATTTTAGTTTAAGTAAATATTTTTTACTCTTCCAGTAAATTGTTGGTTTCAAAAAAGAAACAAAACTGTATGGAACAGAAACAGGACTCGATTTTTGTCAGCTATTTGCCGGCTTGATGTCATTTACATATACACAACAATAGTATAACAGTATGGCTGAGTTTATACCAGTGTGCCATTTGCCCAAAAAAGCTTAACCAACTAATTACTAATGAAAAACTGTTTGATTCAGACATGTATTTATTGATTTAAACAGTTTCCAATCATGTTGGATTCTATAAAATTGCCTATTAGCTATGTATGGAACTATTTAACTTAATAAATACATGTTTGAATCAAACACTTTTTCATTAGTATATAGTGGTTACGTTTTGTTTACGCTTGTGTGGCACATGGCACACAGATATAAGCCCGGCCTATGTTATACCTATAAACTCTCTCTGTTAAATTTACATTTTTAAAAATTTTTTATCAGAATCTACAAAATTATTTGTAAATCCGCATTCATACGAAATAAATACTGAGTCAACGTTTGTTTTTTCTGTGTAGTTTATCAACGATTCATTGCTACGAACATTAACCAAGTAGGTCACTACACTCAAAAAAGAAACTAAACTAAGACTTAGTAAAAATTTTTAAATTTGAGTAAAAGTCGTGTGGCGCCAAAGACGAGGCGACTGAAATATTTAATAAAAACTGGTTCATTAATGAACTGTATATATTTCAATGAAAGGTAGTAGATAAAACCAGTGTAAGGAATTAAATTTTATTAGCAGATAAAAATTATTCTACTACTTATAGAAAACGAGCGCCGTCTATGTTCCCGGGGCTGGTGTGCTATTATATAATTTGCAGTTCATATTTACATATCGTAAATAAAAATTTTATGAAAGAAAATTACAATAAATACACTTTTCTCTAAAAGACAGTGACATATAAAAATAATATAGCATGAATCTCTTGTAGCTTTTTAGAGCTGAATTCTCCAGGTCTCCTATTAAAGAAATAAACAAATTTCACGCAACTACTTTCATGCAAAACGTATAATGTAAATTAATACATGGGCATTTCCACAGGAATGTCAACTTTTTGTAGCGTGCGACACCAAGCAAATATGCTTGTTTTTTAAAAGAAAACGAAACTTTTTTTTACTTCTTTATATATTTTTGCAGCTCTATGTAAGGTAAAATTAAAAAAACTCGAGTCACATTGTTCAGAAATACAAGGTTAATTGCTTGCTGTTGCACGCGACAAACAAGACGAATTTCTGGAAGAAATACCCATATATATTAAGTCCTGGGATGCCTAGGTGGAACAAAGGGCCATACAAATTAATAATTAGTTTTAAAAAATTTATATTTTTAATCGACTTGCACGACTTTCTTAATTTTGACCTCATTAATAAATAAATTTGATAGGAAAAAATATTTTATTAGAAACAAATAGGTAAACTAAATATTAATTTAAGTGTTATTAATATCATTATTATGTTATTTATTTTATTCAATATTTCTCTAAAATATCCTTCCCAAAAAAGAAATATTTCTTATGCCAATGATTTTACATAGAGAAAATTGTTATTCACAAATAATAACATTTTGCATAAATTGTTGCAATAAAAAACCAATAAATAATCATGTTTCCTTCTGGAAAGATATCTTTATTAGTATTAGCAATATAAAATTATTTTGATGAAATCAATGATGGGAATAAAAGTCCTGATTACATGCTGATATTAAATGATTTTGTTTTTAAAAGACTTAAAAAAAAAGAAGGATGTTAACAATTCGTCACTATTTTTGTAGGGTGTTACATCATAACTCGGTGCATTTTAGACGCAAAGTAAATTTTTTTTTTAGTCTCAGAGGTTATAGCTTTCCATAGGTCCCATTGTAGAAAACAGTGGGAGGGGACACGCCCACAATGGTTTAATCTAATTTTATGATATTCTACTTACTTGATTGCTTTGAAACCAAAAAAAATACCTTTGGCTTTTGTAATTACACAATTTGAAAGTTGAAAAAATGGGCGGGGTTATGCCTATTAAAATTTATTATAATGTTTCACGCGGTTCTACTTAACCGATTTTTATGAAACTTACCACACAGCTTGAGCTATAAAATAGACACAATCCTGCAATTAAAAAAATAGGCAGAGTCACGCCCATTAAAATTTAATATATTATTTTAAATGGCCCTACTTTACCGATTTTGCCAAGACTTAACACGCACCCTGAGCTCTGAAAACACACAATCTTACATTTTAAAAATGTGCGGAAGCACGCCCATTAAAATTTAATTTTATATTTCACATAATTCTTCTTATCTTCTTCTATCAGATCTTTGCATTGAAATGGGTGTTTTTTTTTTGCAAAAGAATTATTAAATGAAATTTATTCATCAATGTGGGCTTAAATGCAGTTTAGTGAAGCATTTGTTCCTCAATGTGTTTGCCAATAAATGGAAGCTAATGTAAATTGCTACAAATATTCTTTATTTATACAAAAAAATACTCAAATGACTATTAAGGCTCCATTAGCCTTTACTTTCTGTTGCTGTTCTGTACTGTGACGTTCTGCTCCTAAGTTTTAATATTTACTTTTTCTGTAGTGACTTATCAGCTGCTTTTGACCAGAAGGATCACAGTTTTCCTCTAATGTGATAAATTTTGCATCGTCCATTGCTATGTTGGTATATGAATTTATATTTTTCTGGTAAAAATTATATTTTAATTGTAAAAGCACAATCACAATTTATTTCAAGATAATTTTATTTAATTTATGCTGTCACTTACAATTTCTTAACAATTTTTTGATTTTAACAGGTTGAAGCGAAACGGAACAGAAAGCAACAGAAAAACTAACGACTTGTATAAGATTTCTATGAACAAATAAGAGACAGCTGATTCGTAACAGAACAGAAAGGAAAAACAAATTCTGCCTTCAGAAATATTAATTTTTTAGTAAGAAGAAACTAACATAAGGATGCTCAAGTCAAACAAATTTATTAGAAACTCTCAACAAATCCATACGTATGTACACGCAAAGAAAAGATATGGTTGTAAAATGGTTGAGAAAACAATAATATGTTCTCTGAAACAAATATGTGGTCGTTGAAAACTAGTTATTGTTATTTTAAACATTAATTTCGTTACGATAAACAGAGTAATGTTTGAATTTAATAATTACATTATTATATTCATAGAAAGTTCGATATGGTTAGAGTTTAACAATATAGTTTTGTTAAAAATTTATGACTGCAATATAATTTGTATTATTGTGTAAAAATAATATGATGTAAATAACAATACAATGTAATGCAAAACCATACTATGTTAAGTTTTTAAAAAACTCCTTTTGCAGAAGCATCTTCTATCAGTTCAGTGTTTCATTTGTAAGCTATCGGTAGTGCATGCGTGGTGTTAAATAAATAAAAAAGTATAAACAAAAGGGTAGATAAATAAAAATAATATGTACATACATATCTATGTATGTATATCTCTTTATACAGATATGTGTGTATTTCGTGTATACACATATATGTAAGTATACATTTCTATACATACATATATAAATTTTCTTTCAACAATATTAATTTATTTTTATTTCGGATTTACCGCACAGCTGTTTTAAACAAAAGATTTGCAAATAAATATATGATTAAAAAACAAAATATTATTATTACATAAAATAATACTATGGTCATATTTAACAATATTATTATAATATTAGAACATGGTATGGTAAGTCTCAATTATATTTTAGTCACATTTAACAATAGTATTGTCTTATTTACAATAAAATAAGATTAGGTATAACAAAGTTAATTGTTTTTGTAGATAATATTATTATTAACTCAGAAAATAATATTATTTAAACTTTGCTTTTCCATTGACAATAATATGATTTGAGTGCAACCATATAATTCAATCATAGTATGTTGCTGTTTGATTATGGTTACCTCAACCATATTTTTTCTTTGGGTGTAGACACGTACATATATATATATATATTCTTACCTCAATTTGTTCAACTAAAAATATTGCTACAGAAATTCCTTAATTAAAACAATCCCAAATTTATTTTGCCTTAACTACGAGAGTAGGGAAATCAAACCAGAAGAAGAAGAGAAGAGAAGCCTTTTGTAATTTCCCCTTTCTTTATTTTATTATTGCGGCAACCACATGTGTACCTCTAAATGTATATATATATATAAATTAAGGTCAATTGTGCAATTTTGGTTTATATAAAAAATAAAAGGATTTTTTTACGAGGGCAGGCAGTAAGTTAATTAAATTAATTTGTAATTTTTCGCCTCATCACTGGAAGTGCAACATAGCTCAACTCCACAGGCAATTGTCAACTCTTTCTTATGAAATTTGAACAATCCTGCAGGAAATCGAACTGAGACAAGACTATTCACGTGACCGGTACCCAAGTGATTGGGACGAGTTTGAGTTCTAACACTTCCTATGAAGCGGACCAGTCGCTTTTACATGGGGATGGCCTAGGATGGGGTTAATTGATACTTTGTATCCACCTTGTGACTTGTCACTGAACTATCCCATAGGGACCTATTCGTTGTAGAATCATATAAATTATAAATGTAATTCTAACAATGTAACAATGAACACTTGTACATTTTTATATTTTTAATCAGACATTTGTTGGAGATTCTAAGTGACAAGCTCCTCCATGACGGGCTTGAACACTACCGGCTCGACCACAGGGCCACTCATATTTCAAAAGTATAAATACCAGTTAGGTTTAGGTTAATATTTAAGTATAGTTGCGGGACTGGTACCAGAGTCATTCATATTTGAGGGAGCAATTAACATTATATTTACACTATTTGATAGGTCCTGCATTCAAACACATCGAATATGTTCAGTGACATTTACTACAATACCAGACCAAGTCCGAATTAAATTGCCTCAAGTTTAAGACAATATAGCACCAATATTCACCATATACTACTCCGTACTTTTGAGAACACTCGCATTTTCTCAACTGATAGGGCGAGTACGTTTAGATCAATTGTCACCAAATTTTCTGCCAGAAGATTCTCTCGTTATTTAGTTTGTTTTTGTCAGCCATTCATAGTAGACTACCGCGTGATTTAAGCCTGATTAAAACTATGATGATATAATAAAACGTAATGTGGTTAAGTATTTTGTTGTCTTTCAACCGTGGACAAAACGAGGTCCCACCATAACGCTCAGAGACCCAAAAGAAGTCAAATCAGTGAGTTTAGCTGGGTGTAACTGTGCCAAGGAAAACCAGGTAATAAGGTTATGACGTTTTTGGAATGTAATCGGCAAAATATTGTGCAGTTTATATGACAAAAATCTATGAATTGGGCAAGGAGTCGCAACCTCATCAACTTTATTCTATGGACCTAGTCCCAAGAGGGTATTTCTTGTTCCCCAGTGTGAAAAAATGGCTCGGCGGAAGGCGATTTGACTCCGATGATGAAATCGTTTCACAAACAAATAACTATTATAGTGAACTCGATGAATCTGAATTTTTTGGAAAGGATAAAAACTTAATGAAACGTTGAAACGAGTGTATACAATTTAAGAAGGAGTATGCAGAAACTCAAAATGATTTCTTATTCAAAACCTTTTGTTTCATTCAAGAATTTGCAAACTTATTGAAGCGGTGTCGTATGTAGAGATTTATGGAAATGTGAAGGTATAGTGTGAAATTTGTTTGGTTTAAGTGTTTGTTGAGCTTGTATTTGTTTGAAATATTTCAAAATTTTTGTGGTTATTCCTAAGAAAATATTTCAATAGTATTAACAAGATGTTTTGTTGCTATTGTTATATATTGCACCCAATATCATACATTCATACACACTGTAGTATTTTTTTCAGGGGTTTTTCATTAAGGGTTAGAAGACGTCGGTGTCGTGTTGTAAAATTAAATTACTATTTGTTATATTTGAGAGTCAATATAGTGCTATTGTTTCAAAAATTCCAATAGTTTGCCATTTCTTTTCAGAAATTGAACAAAGCGATAATTTGGCCTTTCTTATAATCATATTTTTACAAAAAAAAAAAAAAAATAAAAATTTCAAAGTCAACTATTTGTTAGAGCGAGGATTGGCAAGTAATTTTAAGTAGAGTTTAAATAATGTTGAAGTGCCTATGTCGAAGTTCAGAAAGAATTTCAATAGCTGCTAATTAAATTTTGTTTACCCTTATAAACGATAAAATATACATCTGCTGTATTAAGCCAGTTCTTTAAAGTTTGGTTCACGTGGAGCACAACTTATGGAAAGAGTGTCTTCAAAGTGGCCGTCTGTCAACGCTAAACGATATTTGTTTAAAAATGAATTATTGCTTAGAAAAAGAAACTCACATACCAAGGAGGGTACCAAACATAATAGTCAAGGTGATAGCTGATTTCTTTCAATAAGATGTTTACTGCAAAAATTTTCAGTGGATGCATTCTTATTTATACACTTACAAGGAAATATCTTCCTTTTTGCATTAAAGGCTTTGATAGGTGAAACAAATTATAAAACTATATCAGTACATTCTGCCGCGGCAGCTATTTCTAAAGGTTTTTTAAGAAATTGAGTCAGTTTTCTTATCTCTGCAAGTCTTCGAATGGTGCAGCAAATTCTTTCTCGCGATAGTATATGCACTTTACAAACACTAGAATGTCTCCATTAGAAATATTTTTGGAGCTATGCTCTTTCTGGCACAATAGAGGAGTTAGGACGTGATTTTTGTAAGAAAAATAATCAACACTATTACAGTTATTAATTTATTTTTGTTTTGATTCCTTTGTACTTAAAATCAGAGTACGAAATTAAACTAAACAAAATTTTTGATTTTGTTTTCTTTCGTTTTTTGAAGTAAATGAAACAAAAACAAAACAAAAACAATGACCACGACTGCTCGACTACGATTGTTTTTGTATAGTTTTTACATATGACCACAAACCAGAGAACGAGGCCGATCGGCTGTAAGCCGGATAACAGTCGCTGCCGGCACAAAGAATACATTAATCCTATGCAGTTAGAAAAGAAAATAATGAGAATTAAATAGAAACGTTTTGAAATGTTTGAGAGCAAATTTGACATTATCATATAATATAATTTTATTGCATTGTTTTCATACATGAGATTTGTTTTATATAGCTAAGCAGCATAGCTTTAACTGGGTGTCCTAATACACCTCTCTTTTGATTTTTTATTTTTATCAAGCATTGTTGGAAAATGAATAAATTCTTAATTTGCAATGTCTTTTTAAAAGTTATTCAGCTTGCGACGGAAGACAGACTCACTGTGTATGAGATCACATATTAATTTCCTATCATATTGTGATTATTTATTATGAACTTTAGGTGCTTCCTTGCTTCCTGTGTGTTTGGAAAAAAAAACTTATTCTTTTGTATGGCAGAACCGTTCAATAACTTGACCTTTAGTTAGCCAGCGGATATTGTTGTGTTGCAGTAAGTCACAATACGCTGCGTCACATTCAGAGAGAAAATACTTAAACTTTCGATGCTGAAGACCAGGACGACAACTCAATAAATCTATCATATTGACCAAGCTGTCCATTAGATCTTTCACTAAGATTTATACAAACGGCTATTAAGCCTACATGTCTATCTCTAATTCCCTTTACTAGCCCGTTATCTTGTCCAGTTATTGCTCGGACCCCCGTCAGTTGAGAGGCATACAATTTTATCATGACTAATGTTTGATTCCGTAGTGAATTCAAGAAATTTTTTAGAAATTATTCGGAAGCCAGAATATAGACGATTATGCTAAATGGTGCTAATAGTGAATATTTAATTATTTTTATTAACTGAAAGACCATTCAATATACTGTGTCGAAGGGTAGTTGTAAAAAATTTTAGCAATGTTTGCCGGTCCAACTTTCGACCTAATATGGTCCGTATTATATAATTATTTTTAATTTACTATTTTTTTTTTCTTAAAACCGTTGGACTATTTCTGTAAAAATCTGGTTTGTATATAATGCATGGCTATTCATCCATCATTCGACACTTTTATTTAAAAGCATTCTAGTGCTTTTAAAAACACTAAAAACATCCAATTTCTTAACAGTCAAAAGGGAAATGTATACCTCTTAAAACACACCCCACAAAAAACGTTACAATTTATATATGTATATTAAGACAGAAAATTTTATGTTTATTTCACTTTCGACTTTATATCATAACCTATCAAATTATATCGCTAGCATAAAAATGGAAAATCGCTAAATTAATTGTTTCTGCTCATTCCAGAAACAGCAATAAGTTCTAGCTTGGCTGCAAGTAATTTTTGGCACAGTTTCGGGAATTTGTAAGCAGCCACTTTTATTATTAAGATTTAGAATTTTTTATCTATTTTTATTCCCTTTACCAAAAAATGGTAAAAGGGTATATATAGGTTTGACATTCCGTTTGTAATTTCTATAATATCAATAAGCGAGCCATAAAATATATATATTCTGGATCCTTATGCATAGGGAAGACGAATAAGCGATATCCGTCTGTCCGTCTGTCTGTACGTGAAATCGTTTTTCCGAAGCTAGAGACTTCGTTCTTTTACTGGTGTGTCAGAAATTTTCCAAAATAGATTGGTATTGAAATTCAGCAAAATCGAGCAGACGATTGCAGAGCTGGAAAACTTAAACTTTATTTTGCCATATAAAAGTAACCACCGAAAACAAATTTCTATTTTTTAATAAATAAACTTATTTTACACTTCAGTACGACTAAAATTAGTATTTTAAATTAAAAAAATATAAAAAAATTAAAAAGACGTTTCCAGGGATGGAAAACTTTAACTTTTTGTGTTATGTAAAATTAACTATGTCTGAAATTATGCAGGGTATTTTCTCGAGAAACGTAAGAGCTAGAGACCTGAAATTTGGACACAGTGTGTAGACCTTTGGCCGCTACAACAACAAATACATGAGAATTGGAAATTAAAGGGTGTTCCAAAACGAGCAACGAAAAATGTTAAAGTCCTATGTAATATACATACAATTGTATGTATATGCACTTGAAATTTGTAAAGTTAGTGCATTTTTATACAGACTACAAAAATTAACACTAAAATTTCAAATATTTAAATTAAAGGGTGTTCCATCAGTTAATGGAATTTTGACTATGCAATTTTGACAACTTGCTGTATCTTGGAAACCGTAAGAGCAAAACTCTTGAAATTTTCAAAAACCGTAAAACTAAAAAAACAAAAAATTATAAAATCGCCAAACCGAAAAAAATTGCCAAAAACAAAAAAATCGCCAAAACGAAAAAAGCACCAAATGAAAAAAAATTTCTAAGACTAAAATAAATCGCATAAAACGGAAAAATTGTAAAATGAAAAAAATCGCCAAAATGAAAAAAATCACCAAAACGAAAAAAACCTAAAAAAGAGAAAAAAATCGTCAAAATGAAAAAAAAATCGCCAAAATGAAAAAATCGCCAAAATGTAAAAAAATCGCTAAAACGAAAAACCCCCCCAAAAAACAGAAAAAATCGGCAAAATTAAAAAAAAAACAAAAAAAAAAAACAAAAAAATCGCCAAAATGAAAAAAATCGCAAAATGAGAAAAATCTCCAAAATGAAGAAAAGCCCAACAACAGAAAAAAATTGCCAAAAAGAAAAAAACCTCCAAAAAAAGAAAAAAATCGCCAAAACGAGAAAAAAGCGACAACACTGAAAAAATCGTTTAAACTGAAAAAAAACTTCAAAAAAGCAAAAAAGCCTACCTTTTGTGCGCGATTTAAAGTCGCACTTTACTGAATTTTTTAATATTAAAGGAATTAAATTGAAACTAAGTTTTTCCTTATTTCGTTTTTGCTTTGTTCACTTAACATATTTTATGTATTTTTTTAAATAACTAGATTGGTATCAATAATTAGAAAAATCCAAAATTATGACTCCAGGGTTGGAAAACTCACACTTTTTGTGTTATGTTAAATTAAATAGGTCTAAAAATTTTTTTCTTTTTCTTTATAAATTAAAGATATTTTATGCTTCTGAAAAAAAGTTTGGCGTTTGAAATTTGAAAAATGAAAATTACAGCTGCAAAGATGGAAACTTTAAAAAAAATTATAAATTTTTTCACAAAACAAATATGTATGTATGTGTCTGTATACTATATATATGTACGTACGTTGGTAAAGGGTATATAAGATTCGGCACAGCCGAATATAGCACTCTTACTTGTTTATTTTATTTTATTGCATCACTTTACTGTCCTTAATGTGAAACCCTTTATATCTAGATTTATTTTAACACAAAGATGTTTTCATTTGAAAGATTTATTTGATGTATACAAAAATTGGTTCAATGGCAAATATAAATTTGATTTGTTTCCCTATATTGAATTCTTTTCGTATAAAATTTTCTTTATTGAGGTAGAGACATTTTAATTAAACCACAAACATATGTATACAAAAACGAGTACATATGTACATATCATTGGTATTAATTAGAAAAGCCCTAACTCAAATAATTGTAAGTTTATAGAAGCAGTTAAAACCAAAATAAAAACTGTAAAATTCATTATCAGCCCAATTATGAACAACAATGCCGTGCGAGTTTTTTCACTTTTCCCTTTTCTCCTATTATGAACTTGTGTTTTCCCTTTTTTTTTACCAAATGCGGGAATAAAAAAAACTCCCCGGGAAAAAAGTAGGTATTATGAACGCCGTTGAACTTGTTTTTTTTACTAAAAATCTTTCCCTTGCAAAACAGAAGGGAGTTTACATAAAAACATAGTTAATACACAATTAAAACACAATTTATATATGTACATAAACTTGTATTTTATAGTTTTTGTATATAAAAAAAAACACAAATAATGCTCAAATAAATCATTTATAAACTTTTTTTCACATATTTTTTCAAGTTTACGAATTTTAGTAATTTTGTTTATTCTCTCACTCAAAAAAAAAAAAAGGAGAAACAAAATGTCAACAACAAGCAAAACAACGAGCTTCGTAATGCGGTGATGCCACGTATTACTCTTTTTTGTTCCCAAGGAATTTATGATGGAGGAATGTTTTCTCGAGAAAATTATTTTCCGTGAGAAATAAATTCCGAGGGAATATTCATGATTGGGCTGTATTTAACTTTTTTGTACGACTGCATAATAAATAAATTAATTAATTTTTGTGTGAAATGTATAGAAAACTCAATTTCGTAAAAAATACGAGTTAGGGCCTTTCTATTTGAGACCATCGATATGTATATTTGAATATTTTAGTTGAGCATAATTGGGGTAATAAGAATTGATATATTGGTAAATCTTATCAAACAATTTGCTTAAATCAAATAGTTATTAATTAATTTTGTAAACTTTAATATGTTAAAATAAAAATATAGAAGAAATGAATAAACAACAATTGAAATAACAATAAAAACCAAAGTGTTTTCATTATTGAGCTGATATATTAGTACAGGGATGGGTGTTCGAAATTTTTAGTGTGATGTAATTTTTTTTTAAATCATTAAGGGCAATCATGAATAAAATTCCACGAGAAAATTTTCCCGGGGAACAATTTAAAACAATAGCAATTAGTAGGGCAAACAAAAAAATTCTAATTACTAATTAGTACATAACAGCTATGAATTAAATATTGTTTACAAGAATATTTTTTTATTTCAAAAGCCAATATTCAGTAAAGTAAATTTCTAACTTACGTTTCATTCAGTTGTGTCTAACAATGGACCTAATTACGAGTGTTGTAATTCATCTACGACTACGATGATTTTGTACTAGATTAAAGAAAAACTGTTGCAATGGTCTTTAGACTAGTGCAACATGTTGAACATGTTAAAATAATTATTAGAAATAAAGGGAATCAATTATTTTTATTAATAAGAGTATTCTTAGAATGCTATTTCTGTTTTAATTGGCATGCTTTGTTTAGATTTATAAATATAAAACAAATTTATATATAATGAACAATTGATAGTAAATATGGAACATTGGAAAACATAATTAAATTTTTGTAGCTCCAGCAAAATTTTTAACCAATCTAATCTCTCTGTGTAGTAACAACATTTACCAAAAGAAATCAATTCATTCCCTAACTAATCACTACTTTTATATACATTTAATGCCTAAGTATGCTGTCATATTTAGACACTCCTATAAATATTTATTAGAAGAATGTAATAAAATTACATTCGTTATCAAGTAATTGTTGGTCACTTTAGCAGACTTCATGATAAAACTGCTGATTTAATATTTTTATTGAATGATTTTATTAGGCACTTACTTCGCACTCTTGCCATTAGTTATGGCAAATCAATAGTCTTGTTAGTGTGGAATAATACATTTTATTGTTGTTTTAACTCCCAATCATATTACAATTTGCTGTTACTGTCAAACTTGTAACTCTCCCAAACACTTGTTAGTCAAACAATAATTATGTAGCAAAAGCAATATTTTTTTTAAACATATTTCTTTTAACTAGATACATTTTATATTGTTCGAATGAAACTTTAATGGCTGATAAATATATGAAATAGACTATTTCTCACATAGTTATCCTTACCAACGAATACATATGTATATTTATACACTAACTTCACACATACTTACAAACGCTTGTATGGATATGTTTGAATAAAACCATGTTTCCTTTTATGGGTGCATATGTATCAGAGAGCTGTATGAGTTGATTCACTTTCACTATCCACTCACTATTACAATCGTTTTGTTTTGTTTTTTAACATCAATATGTAGTAATGATATTGCTTGCAGTGTTGCCTCTCTAACAACTGATTGTCATTAACTCACTATCTTTTTTTATGTGTTATTAGTAAAAATGAATAAAAATTCTTACTTTTGTTTGGTTGTTTTGTATAGCAACTAAATAACTCACAAAAGCATGTTGACTAGAACAAGTTTTAAGTTAATAAAACATGGCGTATTAATTAATAGTTTTTCTCGTATTAAAACAATTTACAAAATAAAATGAGGCTAGCTATTTTATTTTACAATATTACATAAAAATATATTTGTCAGAATGAATGAGATTGTAAGCAGTGGCATGCATTTATTAACAACAGTCTCATTGATATGAAACATGTAATAGCATCATACATTATTTTAATATTAAGTGCTAGCCAAATATTCATTTTAGAATATTCAAAATTATGCCGTTCGATGCGTAATCATGCAGATCACTGATATGTACACGTACGTACACATGTATTTACATTAATTTGAAAAAGAAAACATTATTACCGTTAACACCCCTTTTAACCATGAAGGACATAAGTAAATATATAAAAAAAATATATTTTTGAAAAACATGTACACACACACATACACATAAATATGTGTGTGGGTGCATGGAGATCATAAAATACAAACAAATATATACATGAAAATACAGACATGCACATTATTCTGTCATCGACTGACTGTAAACACTCCTTGTAAAGTTATTAATGTGTTTGTCTTTTAGTATTATTTTTTTTATCTAACATTTTTATTGCATAGAATTAACTACGTACAGACATATGTACATATACATCTATATATCACTACCATAACATACAAAGGCGCTAACCCATTATATCACTACCTTAACGAAAATCGAGAGTTTTGAATTTTTTGATACATTAGATGTTCCTCTATCGAAATATACCAAAAACTCGATAAACAATCAATAGGCGGCAAATTCAAAACGACACTGAGTTAATGATCCACCCTCGTATGACTGGGACGAACATTTTTTTAAATAACCTAAAAGCAAAAAAATAATAACACGAAGGAAACACAAGTAGTCATATGGAACTACTAATACCAAGAAAAAGGATGTAAAAAATACAACTGCAAATTTAAGAAAAAGTCATATAATAATAAGCGATCTGGAAGTTTCTAAGATGAAGTAAATAGAACCCCAACTCTAGAGTTCATAAAAAGCAATGTATTCTATCGTGTACTCATTTAGAAATATTTTATTATTTTTGACAGCTAAAGCAAAATTTCCACTGGGGTTGAATCATATGGCTAGTCCCTGTTCGCACTATGCAATTCTTCAGCTTCATGTACTGTCACTACGTAAAAATAAAAAGCACACATGCTTACATAAAACTATCCATAGAAAATATATGATAAAAAATAAAGCTTGCATCGTGTGAACGCCAATGGAAGAAAGTTCAAGGAAGAAAAAGGGATAAGTTTGGCAATAAGAGTTGTGTAATGTTAACTGGAACTAAATTAAAAAAATTTGTCTTTCCATTTTTATATAGTCAGCTATGAGGCCTAAAATTTGGGCATATTATCTCCAAGGGCATAATAATATATTGTTATTTATGATATGAAATTTATGGTATAAGCATAAAAAAATGCCTTTATGATTACTGCTGTATTGGCATAAGCAACCACAAAATATAAGCTTGACAATTATGTCAAATGAATAAAATAATATAATTTGCTTAATAAAATTTTTTTTATTATCTTTTTGTTCAAATTCCAGCAATAGCGTGATAAAATTATTGACTGGTCCCATCAAAGTTGTTATTGTAGTAGTAAAATAATAGTTTTTATAATCAAAATTTATTAGTGGATTTATTTTTAACCCCCGACCAAAAAAAGGGGTGTTATAAGTTTGTAGTGTGTGTCTGTGTGTCTGAGTAGTTATATGTGTATCTGTGTGTCTGCCCGTGTCCACGTACAGCACAAACAGCTGCACCAATTTTGATTTAGTTAGTTTCTTCTGTTTGAAAGGTGACTTGATCGAAAGGGTTCTTAGCTACGAAGAAAATCGGTTCAGCCGTTTAGAAGATATCACATCTTTTCTAGATATATCAGAAGTTTTTCAAATTTTTGTTCGCCCTGCAGGAAATGGAACTGACACAAGACTAGCCACGTGACCGATCCCCAAGTGATAGGGACCAGTCCGAGTTCTAACACTTCCTATGAAGTGGACCAGTCACTTTTCCATGCGGATGGCCTAGAATGGATATAAATGTCATTCCGACATTTATGTAACTGTAACAACGCGAACTTGAACTTTTTTTATTATTTTTATTTTTCAGTAAAAAAAAATTTTATATTCATACGATCAACCTACGGCATGGCAGGTTTGCATACTACCTACCCGATTGTATATAGGGGCACTCATATTTCAAAAGTATAAATACGTACCACTTAAGCTTAGGTTAATATCTAAGTATAGTTACGGAACTTGTTCCAGAGTGACTTGGCAGTCTATTTATATTGAATCATTGTTTAACCTTCACAGTGAACAGATGTGCCAGCGAAGTCTTTCTTATATACATATAAAATTAACCAAAAAAAAAAAAAACAAATTCGTAATACATAATTCATGCCCCAGAGGAGTGTTTCTTATATAGACATACTCAACCAAAAAAAAATTCGTAGTACATATAATATATAATATTCGGAATAGTATCCTATTGAGCTATGGATGAAGTTATGGAAGTGAACGAACAAATGTGTGTTCAGGTAACATTTACCCTATGAAGAGAGATAGAGAGAGAGTTGTTCCTCAACATTCACAAGTGAAATAAATACCTTGGTCGACGGCTTACATAAAAACATGACTCCTAAGCTAACACAAATGAAAATTTAATTAACTCAATTCAAGTTTGTGCTTGTATAGATTTATAAACCTTGACACAAACTTTGAGCTTTAACAGAGCTGTGTTAGTGTCCTAACGGAAAAAAGTAATACAAATTTATTGACAAGGTGCTCCTCCTCCTCTTTTATTATTGCCCATGAATATATTTCTGAATTTGAACTTGATATTCCACCCTTTTCTGTAAACCGATCGATTTGAAACCTCACGATTTTAGAAAACTAACTCCGACAATAGAAATATTTTATTAGATTTTTTGAAATTTTTTTTATTGTATAGATTTCCAAATATCATATTGGAAAGAAAATTATTGTGTATGATTTGAAACACGTCTGCAGCACCATTATTAATTTTTTGAAAACGAGAAATTTACTCAGATTCGGTTTACAGAACAGAGCACTTGGCATTTTCGGAGTCAATGTTGGCGGATAATATTGGTCATTGATTCATGTCCAACTGGTCCTCTAAAAACGTGCATACTCAGAATTTCATGAAGTTCGAGTTTTCAGGAGTTCTTCAAAAAACTTTAAATTTGCCCTACATACATATATATATATATATATATATATATATATATATATTAACATTTTCTCATCTTAGAAACTGAAAACCGTGTATCTTTAGTACATACCGCTTTTTTATATTTATTTTTAAATCCCGCTTTTTGAGCATATATTCTTCAAGAGAAAATCCAACGAAAAAAGGATATATTTATACTATTTGATAGGTCCTGGATTCAGCCACATCAAACATGTTCAGTGCCGTTTACTACAATACCTACTAGAACGAGTCTAAATTCAAGAAAAATTTAAATATGTAACCATTTAAAAGATATGTCTTCTTTTCACCATACACTACTCCCTACTTTTGTTAACACTCCCATTTTCTCAAGTCATAGGATGAATATGCTTGGTTCAATTGTCACCGAATTTTTTGCAGGGATTATAATGAATTTTTATTAGTGTAATGCAAGCTAAATTATATGTATGTTAAGTTTTTATTTTCTGTAATTAAATATTATTAAAATTGTTTTTAAATTTCTTCTTGCCCGTCTCTTATGACAATGGAAATTATTGTATTATAATTGCTATTAATTTATTTCCTATTAATGTAAGGAAATACATTAAGTCAAAGCTAGAAACCACAGCAATTTATCAAAATTTTATTATATACCCGGGTAATGAGTTACATAAATATGTACACATGTTAACAAACCTTTAAAAAAGTTACTCAAGTAATATGAAAGCAAATTAATTGTACAAGACTAGATAGATATTGAGCGGTGGTATTGGCTAAAGTAGTTAGCGCGTTGACTACAAAACCGAAGGTCCGGTCTCCGACAGTCATTAAATAACAATACAACGTGTTTTTCTGATCTGCATTAGTGTGCCTTTATATCAATTGTTGTAGCAAAAGGTATTGTGATGAAGGCATAGACACTGGTCACTGAACTACACCGGCTTAAGCGGATCCTAATCCTAATGTAACACCAGAGTGCCCTCCTTCTGCGGTATTGGAATCATTGGCGAAGTAAAACAACGATTAAAAAGACTCCTAAGCACAGTTTCAAAATTTAATACGCCTCATTGACACCAGAAACGCTGCAACATTGCACCTTTACATGTACTATATCGAGCCTTATTTTCGATTTTATCGTAAGCGACAAAAATGAAAGTTTTGAGGAGAAGGTTTTTTTAAAATATTAAAATATGTTCTTGTACGTAAATTGTCGCTTACGATAAAATTGAACAGCCCGTATCTTAAAAGTTATAACAAATTTGTGCATTCTGATATTTCTAAACTATGTATAGGCCCTTAATATTTTAATTTCAATAAAAAAAAGGGATATTTTCTAAAACATGTCGCTTACGATAAAATCGAAAATAAGGCTCTATATATTATTATTTTTTTGCAACAAACCTTGACACAAATGATAACCACTGCCCAAAAAAATCATAAGTTTGAAAAGTGGGCGGGATCAGACACATAAAAATTAAATATTAAAAGTTGCGTCAATGAGCTGAAATTTGATACACAAGTTGGCCTAGGTGTGAAACCAACTAGAAAAATCTGAAAACCTAAAACTTTTTATCAAACTGAGTGGTGCACGCTAATACTATCCAGATTTAAAGATATCTTAAAAGGTGGGTGTGATCACGCCTATAAAATATTACCTTTGTGTTTCATCTACTTCGGCTAAACAGATTTAAATCTATTCCACTGAGAGAATTTTCGGCCTAAATTCTATGTATTTCGACATTAATCTAATGAAAAATTCATTAAAATTCAACCAACGTCAAGCTTCGTTGGATTAATGAAAACTTCATCAAATTTATTTAACAGTGTAATTAATGCAGTGCTATAACTTCATCGAAATAATAAAATAATTTCATGAAAAGAATGAAATAACTTAAATATAAAGGGGTTTCTTAATATTTAGAAAATATTGTTGTCATAAGTCCAATAAAATATTCTTACGAAACCAGAATACTAACGAAGCAATTGTAATGAAATTGTTTCACAACATCCATGAAATTTTCATTGAATTTTTGAAATTATCATTATCATTTGTGAAAAAATTTTAATAAAATTGTTTCATTGGACTTATGAAGCAAAATTCTTTCGGTGTTTTAACGTATTTCTTACCAGCCGTTTATTTAAACATGAATGTTAAGCGCTCTGCTCGCAAGAAAATGTTGAGTTTAAAATAGTAGGCGGGGCAAGGTCCATAAAATTTAAAGTTAGCATTTAGATGAGAGAACCAATGGAAAACTCTTAAAACCCAGAAGTTTTATACAATGGGAGGGGTAGATTTTATTAAAACTTTTTAAACACATTTCATTTCACTTATCCAAAGTAACAATTTTCCGTTTTGAAAAGTGGCCATGACAACACCCATAAATCTTATGGCGTTTTCTTTTCTAGAGAAAAATTTTGCATTTATTGCACTTTTCAAGAAAAATTCGCAATAAGATGGTTTTGGAAATAGAGAATATATCATCCCTACCATATCAAAGTATGCAATATGCAAGATTCGTTTTTAGATTCTTTATTCAAACGATATGCCTCGTTTAAAAATGCTCAAATTCTCATGGACGATAGATAACTCAATAAGAAATGTTTTAAGCCTGGCACTTTTGGGAATACGCTGACTTTAAATTCACAATTGACGGGTCTTCGCGCTCTTCTGAAAATTACAAATTTTGCATATTGGATAGTTTGACATGGTAGGGACGATATAATAAATTATGGTATCGTTAAATTGTATTGTATTTTTCGTAATAAAAATTTTATAATATGTTGGAATTTTTCTAGAAAAGCAAACGGCATTAGCTTCGGATTAGGTGATTTTAGTCTATTACTTATGCTTTTTTCCAATAAGCCTATTCCTACAAAACTTTACATGAACCATAAGTACTAGCCATAGCATAGAAAAGTGGGCGGGGCTACGCCCATAATATTTTACCAACATATCGTTTTACACAATCTTCTATGCATTATATAAATTTTGTGGTCGTCCGGGCAATATTTTTAGTGAAATGGCACCCTGACAATTACAAAGTTATAGAATGCATGGCAGATTGCAGTGATAGGCATTGTGCAAAATAAGAAGTTGGCCAAAATTTGGCTACAAGGAAGCACTTTGAAAATTTTTTGTTTCATATTTAAAATTCAGAAGTCCTTCAAAAGTCCAGATGAAGGAAATGGTTTTAATTATTTTATAATAGCCATAAGCATAAGGTATAAAAATTTGTATTATTTATGAACGTTGAGTTGAATTTTTGTTCAAAAAATGTAGTTGTACAGCAGCATAAATAAGAGTAAAGTTTCAATACGTTAAATTACCAGCCTGCATCACAAATACAACCAAGTCGTATATTATTAAAGGAAAAAGAAGACACAAATAACTGGAGTTAACAATTCAATGTGCCAGCCGTAAAGTTAGCAATTTGCTTCCACAATAAAACCCATAAATAAATAGTCTTATGTACCAATGATGGTACGAGTACCATTTTTGTTGCATATTTGGCAGAATCGTTTTTTATTTTATTTATTTTTTATTTATGCAAAATCGAGAAAAGTTTGTTAACGAACAACAGCCAGTAGCCGCCACAATGTTCGAAATGGCAACATGAACTCATTCTTTTAGACATTCTTTTTTTTTATTATTATCGAACAACAATTAAATAAAACTATTTACCCTCAGATCTGAGGCTATTGTATAAAAATGAATAAAAAATATTATACAAAAAATATTAAATTTTTTCGCAGTTTAACTCTTTTTTTGTTTGGTTTAATGTTTATTTTTGTTCATTCTTTTCCTTATATAATTTGGTTTTATTTTATGTTTTATTAGCTTGTGGGCAGTAAAAATGATTTAACAATTTCTTTCTATTTGGCTTTTGGGTGGGTGATTAACCCATTAAGGCCCCAGCCTTTGAAACTTTCAAAACATGTTCATTTTTGAGACTAAAATACTAAGATACTAACAAAATTTAAAAAAAAAATGTTATCGGTGAGAAGCGAGCTAATTCACGTTTTGAGAACGCAACGCAGGTCCTTAATGGGTTAAAAGTGCTCTGCATTCCAGTACACAAACGTACACTACCACCCATTTTATGTTGCAACTTTGGAATTTTTCTTTTTCTTCAATATTTATTACAAATTTGAAACATATGCTTGTACATGTATTTCAAGTTTGTTGTTTGTTTTCCTGGGTGGTCTCCCTGAATTTAAAAACAAAAGAAAAAAAAATAAATAAATAACAAAATAAAATGAAAAAATTTTATAGTCACTAATTGTTTGCATATTTGGACCAAATGGTACGATTATAATTTCAAGGAAAATTTATTTCTCAAAGTTGTAAAACGTTGAACATATAGATTTGATTATGCTTAAATAACAAAAAATTTAGCAGTAGCAATAGCTTAGTGGTTTTTAAAGTAAATCAGTCTTCTGGGCCAGGGGCTAAATTTTATAAAAACAGTAACCAAAATACTCTCTTCAATTTTTGTCATGCTGAAAACCGGTCAATGTATGGCCAATTGCCGTAAATAAAGAATTGCACATCATTGAGGTTTTCTAATCTATTAATGATTCCTATCGCAGAAAAAAATTTTTCACAAATAAATATTTTAAATTAAGAATTTAATTGATTCAATTAAATTTTTAATTGCTCTAATTCGAGTGAAAAAGTTTAATTAAATACAAGTTTTTTGCTAAGATATCATTAAATTTTTCAACTTACTCTTCTCTGAACTCTGCACAAAGTAAAATTCTACAAAATTCTACAATTTATTTCTAACTTTCAAAAAATAAGATTTGTCGAGATAGTCAAATAGGTATTTGCTTGTGAGATGATTTCTTAGTTGAAGTTAAATCGCTTCACGATTTAAAAAACTAATTCAAAAACTCACTTATTAGAGCATTTAATCATCACTCACCTTTATCCATTTAACATTAAGATCATATATATATGTTTATAATCACTATCGTATGCTACCAAAAAAGAGCCACACTTACCTGAAAAGAAAAAGAAAATTTTTATTAGAAACGTTTTTATAAAATAAATGAAGGTAAAACAAATTTTGTTTCAATCAAAAAACAATCCTTAATAGTAATACATTTCTAAATACCTTTTGAAAATGACACCAGCACTCTTATTCTATAACTCGAGATTTATCGCTAAGAATCTTTAATGTCGATTTATCGATTCTCGAATACGAATACCATTTTCGAACGTATGTTGACCAATCAATCAAGTGCTAAAATATGTTATGCGCTTAAATTGAAGTGTTTTATAAGAGAGTGAACAAGCTTTTTATTTCATTATTTTGAATTTTATATTTGTTCAGCATTCTGTGGATCGAATTTAGCTTTACCTTTGGCGAATTACAAAATAAGAGGTATGACTTCCATTGTTCTTGGAAATAATTAGCATATGCATATATTCACCCATAAGGCTTATATCTACAGGTAACCCTCCTATAAAGCGTTTTGATTTAATAAGTACGATCAAAACGTTCGAGAGAAAATTTTCAAATTTTGCGAACCGCGTTGGAGCGAAAACGCTTTATAGGAATATGCGTTATAAAAGGATTACCTGGGGGTCTACTCTGTAATTCGAAACGAAAGAAAATTCTTTCGAATTTGTATGTTAATTACATGAAAATTCGAAAGCATTTTCTTTCATTTCGAATTACAGAGTGGACCCCCTGTACACACAAGCTAACAGGTGACCTATTTACGTATACTTAATATTTTTATAAAAACAACAAGTATACGCCTTGCATATCACTCAACTGTTTATCACACTACGGTCTCCCTATTCTGTAACTCCCTAAAGCTAAACCTTTGTTCGATTGCTAAAATGCTGAACATATACAAAATTTAAAAATTTTGGCGATGACATGAAACAGTAACATTTTGGCAGATTAGATGTCTAAGTTAAGCAATACGCGTTTGAAAATTGTATTCGTAGCAGAAAATCGATAAATAGACTTGAGACATTTTTAGCCACAGAGATTTAGCTTTAGCGAGTTACAGAATACGGGGGCTGATATATATTTTTGTGGGACATGATCGTTCAAAATGAGGTATTTTGAAGAAAATACCCCCAAAAAGCGTTATTTAAAAATAAATATCTTTTAGAAAGCGGAATGTATTATATGCACATACACAGTTTGGTATATACTCGTACCTAGGACACACAATTTTAAACTCAAAAGAAAAAAAAATAAACAAAAATATTTATTATCAAAAATATTTAACTATATATATGTATAAATAAAAATCAAATGTCCTTCGTTGGTAATCGCATCAAGTAACAACGGCTGCACTGATTTCACAATTTTTTTTTAATAAAGAGAAGTAACACTCAGGTAATGAATGCCCACTACTATTACTAGATGTTACCTGGATTTAGGAAAGGGATAGCGAAAGGGAAGAAAGGTGGTGAAGGAAGATATTGAGAAAAGCAAAATTCTTTTTACAACTCTACTTTTTGCACGTTTTTAATAATGCAGTGTTGTAGCGCCTCTTTTTTAAGCAAAAGCTGTAGTTGCCATTTCATTGATTTTTTACTCCGCTGATAATTCTGCTACAAAACGAAGGAGGGCTCACCGATGTTACATTAGCATTAGTAGCTGCTGAAGTCGGCATAGTTCAGTGACCAGTGACTATGATTTCATCACATGAACTTTCCTACAACAACTGATACAAAGAGATACTAATGCACATCAGAATATTTGTCATAAGCCAACTTAAATTTTTATGGAGAGGAGAATTGACCACGCTCACTTATTTCAATTCTATAATATCAATAAGCGACCCTTAAAATACATATATTCTGGATCCTTATGCATAGGGAAGACGAATAAGCGATGTCCGTCTGTCCGTCTGTCTGTACGTGAAATCGGTTTTCCGAAGCTCCCAGAAAAGCTAGAGACTTTGTTCTTCCATTGGTGTGTCAGAAATTTTCCAAAATAGATTGGTATTGAAATTCAGCAAAATTGGGCAGACGATTGCAGAGCTGGAAAACTTAAACTTTATTTTGCCATATAAAAGTAACTACCGAAAACAAATTTTTATTTTTTTTTTAATAAATGAACTTATTTTACATATCAGTACGATTACAACTGGTATTTTAAATTAAAAAGATATAAAAAAATTAAAAACACGTTTCCAGGGTTGGAAAACTTTAACTTTTTGTGTTATGTAAAATTAACTATGTCTTAAACTATGTCTGTCACAGGGTATTTTCTCGAGAACCGTAAGGGCTACATATCTGAAATTTGGACACAGTGTGTAGACCTTTGGCCGCTACAACAACAAACACATGAGATTTGGAAATTAAAGGGTGTTCCAAAACGATCAACGAAAAATGTTAAAATCCCATGTAATATACATACATACATTTGTATGTATATACACTTGAAATTTGTAAGGTTAGTGTATTTTTATACAGACTACAAAAATTAACACTAAAAGTTCAAAAAATTTAAATTAAAGGGTGTTCCATCAGTTAATGCAATTTTGACTATGCAATTTTGACAACTTGCATAGACAAACTAGTTTGTATATTGGAAACCGTAAGAGCAAACTTCCTTAAATTTTCAAAAACGGTAAAACAAAAAACTCAACAAATTATAAAATCGCCAAACCGAAAAAAATCGCCAAAAGCAAAAAAAAAATCGCCAAAACGAAAAAATTCTAAGACTAAAATAAATCGCGAAAATACGGAAAAATTGCTAATTCAAAAAAAAATCGCTAATATGAAAGAAAATCGCCAAAATGAAAAAAAAAATCGCCAAAATGAAAAAAATCGCCAAAACGAAAAAAAGCCCAAAAAAAACAGAAAAAGTCGGCAAAATTAAAAAAAAAAAACAAAAAAAACAGAAAAAATCGCCAAAATGAAAAAAATCTCTAAAATGAAAAAAAGCCCAAAAAACAGAAAAAATCGCCAAAATGCGAAAAAAGCGACAAAACTGAAAAAATCGTTTAAACTGAAAAAAACTTCAAAAAAGCCACATTAAAAAATGCTCAAAACCGAATGTACGGAACCCTTCGTGCGCGAGTCAAAGTAGCACTTTACTGAATTTCTTAATATTAAAGGCATTAATTGAAACTAAGTTTTTTCTTTGTTCGCTTAACATATTTTTTGTATTTTTTAAAGAACTATGTAGATTGGTATTAGGAATTAGAAAAATCCTAAATTATGATTCCAGGGTTGGAAAACTTACACTTTTTGTGTTATGTAAAATTAAATAGGTCTAAAATTTTTTTCTTTTCCTTTATAAATTTAATATATTTTATGTTTCTGAAAGAAAAGTTTGGCGTAAAAAATTTTAAAAATTAAATTTGCATCTCCAAAGATGGAAAATTTGAATTCTTTTTTTTTATATTAAAGTATAAAATTAATTTTTTTTATTTCTTTGTTCTCTTAACACACTTTAGATATTAATTTTTTAAATCAGAAAAATAATCAACTTTTGCTAATATTGAATATAAAATAATTGAATCTAATTCTTTAATCGAAAAATACTGAAAGGTCACTTACTATTAATTCCTTTAGAGAAAAAAAGATAAATTTTTTACAAAACAAATATGTATGTATGTTTCTACTACTACTGTGTATACTATATATGTATATGCACGTACGTTGGTAAAGGGTATATAAGATTCGGCACAGCCGAATATAGCACTCTTACTTGTTTATATTCATGTTAATTTAAAGAAATAGTTTTAAAGAGTTGAAAAGCGGGCATAAAGTATTAATTTTTAAATATCTTGGGAGCTGAACACCTGAAAGTTACTCTATTGACCTTAAATGTTAAAAAAAAACAAGAAAAAGTTGTAATAAAAAAATGCGCGTGGCAGCTCCCATATGCATTTTTTTACAATATCCTTGAATCTAAAAGGCAACAAGAAACTTGAAATTTTTGTAATTAACGGTTTTTATAGTTTTCATTGTCTTATAAAAAAAATGGAAATGGGCATGTGGGTGTGGGTGTGGCACCCGCTATAAGGATAAAATATTTACTTTCCAGGTATCTAAAAAACTAATACAGGTAGAACGTTGAAATTTTATAAGTATAACTCTGTTTATGTTGTGTTTGAAAATAGTTTAAAACAAACACAGAAGAACGCTGATGATGAAGGTTTAGTGGCCTTCAAAAAAGGCTAACTGTTCCGTTCAGCTATGTGTTGTTAGTCAGAATATTTACAACTAACTTTGGTGTTATTTGTTTGTTAATAATTATCACGTGTAATTTGGCATACAAAGCAATACTAACTTTACCCCGTTCAAATAGTAAAAACAGTTAAACAGAGTTTCAGGAGTGGTGCTTCTCATATAGTGCAAATTTTTGTTTGTTTTCGAAAATAATAGCAGCGTACCACTCTTACTGATTTGCTTATATCGTATTGCTGAAGCTCCGGAAGGAACAAGAGGCTAATTATTTTTTAAGGCCTAAAGTTGCCGTGCACTTCACACATGTAACCAGCATTTATTTCAAGATTTCTTGGAGCCCAAAAATTTGCTTTTTTCTTTAATAAAAAACCCCAATAACGAGAAAATGATTATAAAAAGCAGTACATAATAGCACAAAAAGTGCGTAACATCCCCCAAGTAAATGAAATACTAATTTTTTTTTTAAATTGGTATCTGCTACAAACAGAAACTTGGAGTTCCGCTAAGAAATAGATGCGATCCGGAAAGTGGGCATGACGCCTCTCAAATAGATAAATCATTTACTTAACAAAATATCCTGGAAACTAATGCTTTGAAAATTTGGAAACGTTTTATGGCTATTTATGTTAATAATGAGAATTGTATATAATGTAGTGCAGGTTAAACCGCAATGGGCTGTAGCGAAGAACACAGGGTTTTGGCTAGTTAAACAATAACTAAAAGTGTGTTTTTTAGAGTGGCACAGCTTTAAGTTGGCATCACTGCTTTATTTGAGCACCCATTTAACAGCTCATAGTTGCTTTTTGTCTAAATTGCTTTGAAATTTCATTATGAATCAACTTACACCAGAGCAAGGCATACAAATTGTTGAAATTTTTTCAAACAATTTTAGTGCACTTTTTCTTTAATTTTCCGATTAAGCCCATTTCTGGTTGAATGGGTACGTAAATAAGCAGAATTGTCACATTTTGTTGTGATGAGAATCCACAAGCTTATGTCAAAACACCATTACATTCACAGACAATTCCTAGTTGGTGCGCTTTATAGGCTGGCATACTCATTGTCCCATATCTCTTCAAAAAGGTTGATGGTTAGAATGTTACTGTCATTGGTTGAACGGTATAGGAACATGATTTGAAATTTGTTCGTACTTCAATAATGAAATTAATCTGGCTGATATGTGGTTCCAACAGGAGCCACATGCCATACAGCGGGCGTTACAATTTATTTACTCAAAGAAACTTTTGATGCAAAAAAAAAATATTCAAGTAATGGTCCAATTAATTGGCCACCATGATCGCGTGATTTAACCCCATTGGGTTAGTTTCTTAAGTCACTTGTCTACATCTATAAACTACAAACAATTCAACACCTGGAAATAAACATTCGAAGATTTATCGGCGCAATAAGGCAAATGCTGCGAAAAGTTGTTGAAAATTGTTGTTCCAGGTTGCGCCTCCACGCGCCAGCCCGTTTCATTGATTATGATTTAAACTTGTGTTGCTCTATAAAAAAATACACTTTGCAATTAAAACTATACTTGCAATGATTTTTTTCAGTTACTTAAAAATCAGATAGGAGATTGAAAATTTCAAAACTCTAAACAACGTGAAAAAGCGAGTTAGAAATTCGAGATGGGATTAACCTAAGAAAAGCGATATAATCCCTCCTGAAGTTGGAAGTCTGGTCAGGTAAGGTGTTATTAAATTCTTAAAATTTTCAATAGATTTCGTTCCTTAATGTTTTTTTTTTCTTTGAAGGCATTCTCTAAAAAATACAAAAAAAAATAAAATTTCTGAAGTTCTGTTTATTTCTTAATCTATTAAACGTTTTCTTGTTTGTATATTTCCAAGTTTTATAATTTGTTTATCTTTCTTGATGTTGTGATTTAAACGTTTTCTAGTTAGCCCTGGTGTGCAGTTAGTTGTTGCTGAATATGTGATTTGCCAAGTTGTGTTATGGTTTAGCTGCTGACTATTTTAGTTTTTCTTTTGTAGTATCTTATATGTTCACGAAATCTTTTTTATTTTCCATTTGGCATACGAAAGTGAATTTGTAAACATCCTGCTGGCTTAGAACATCGCTTGTGCTGCTTTTTAGTACGAGTATTCTACCTAGTTTGATTATGCTCAGTGTGTTCTCAAAAAATTTAGCTAATTTGTATGTTGATATTCCTGTAAACATCACTAAACATAATTAAGTGTTTGAATGACAGCTTTGTTCTAATATTCCTTAGCAAAATACCTATTTGCATAATTATTTATTAAACCAACTTTGTGTTACAGCATTAAGTATATATAAACATCATATTTTACAATTTTATAATTATATTAATAAGGCACATATCCATTTAACTTAAAATAAAAAAGCCTCTATTTTTATATATTTTCTATCATTATATTTCTTATTCTATAATATTATACTCATAAGTGTGTATGTATGTGAAGGTTTTGCACATACATATTCATTAAGTTTATATATAAATAAATTCGTTTGTAAAACTTTTACTTAATGGAAGTAAATTTTCTAAGCATTTATAATAAAATAAAGTGACATTTATATTCTTCTGAAGAAAAATCTTGTAGGAAATGTTCTTTTCACATCAGCGCATATTCAAGTGTAACAGTTGAGGGCATAAGTTTAGCAAAACGCTTGCAGGTAACTATTAAACACAAAGAAATGTAGCAGCTATCTGATAATGAAATTAAACGTAAAATTTATTTACATTTGTATCTTATCAAATCAAAATTTGTGATCCATAGTTAGGCATCACGGAAAAAATATAGGATCACACAGAAAAATTTCTTATTAAAATCTACGAAAACAATATTAATTTAACGTTTTTTATAAAATCATTTCGCTTCATATGTGCTTCATGTTAATTCAACATGATTCACAGTAATTTACAAAGAAATATGTTTCTTTTGAAATAACATTATTTCATGTATTTTCAGTATTGTTAAATGAATATGAAGAATCATGTTGAATCATAGTTATTTGAAGATTAAACAATGCAAATTTAATACCAAAATAACATGAAGAGCCATGTTGTATCAAAGTTTTTTCAAGTTAAAACAACATGAATTTAATTTTGTTTATTATTTCACTTACGTGATTTTGTATATTACCACAGGCATCAGAAAAATGTGTGTTTGTTGTATATAGTTGTCTTACCCGGCCATGATTTGATTTCGAACTCATCAACTCGCTTAACATTGCAGTCACAAAAACCTTAAATATTATTTATATACACACTAAATAAATACCATCATGAATACAACTTTAATTCAGCATGATTTAGTTGATCACTTAACATGAAACTTATTTTAAGTTAAAGTTATAGCTTAAAAATTACAACATTTGAAGATACTTTGATTTTTCTCTGCAGGAATCGAACCTGTAACCCTCTGAATACAAGACTAGTACAGTGCCACCATCCGAAAGTTTTCGCTGGTAATGCGAAGTTTGTCAGCTATTTACGAACATCGAAACAAACAACAATTGGGGACAAGTCTACGTTGTACCCACGATCCGAAGAAACAATATGGTGCACTCAGCCGTACTAAAAACTCTTCTACTGCGCATCTACGTCATCATAGAATACAAGTGAATGGTTGTTGGGTAAAGTTTGTGTGTGTAAGAGAGAGACAGAGAGAGAGAGAGAGAACCCACTTTCCATACACAAATCGATTTTGTTTACAATAGATACATATTCTATGTCTATGTCACACACGCAAACAAAATATTGGACCTGCGCAATGCGCAATCTTGTTTTTGATTCATGCATTGTCTTCAAGTGTCATAATGTCTTAATATTTTAAGATAGTTTAAAAAACTTGTTGTTGTGGCTCAAATAAAAAAGTAATAAAAAAATAAGACTTTCTGAGCTATATTTATTGTTTTATGATAATTGCACCTAGAAATGTTTGAGCGCTTACCAAAGGAATTGAGAGAGAGAGAGAGGAAGTAAATACCCAAAAATAGACTGTCTCCTGTGAATAAAATATGTATATAGCAAACAAATCTCGACAGATTTTTATAAACGATATAGCATCGGTAGAAAACATTCAGACCTTCAATTTGAGACCAAACTAGTGAAAGGTATTTTCTTTTAATTTGTAAATATGGGAACCCACGAAAAATACCCAAAATAAGACTGTATCCTGTAAATAAGATATGCATATATCGAACAAGTCTCGACAGATTTTTATAAACGATATACGAGAGAGAGAGATAGAAAGTAAGTAATATATACAACTGTTTTTGCTTTCGTTTTTTCTTTCAAATAAAAATTTTAAAACATGAATCGCCCAATTATTTCTAATGAATTTTATATGATTTGAATAAGCAATTCTGCAGTGTGATTTTACATTGGTATTTTGTTTCCGTGTGCTACTCCTGCTACAATTTGGGATTAAAGTTAGATTTCGTTAAGGATGATTTTAATTAATTGGGTTTCAAACTAATATCGAATTATAATTTTATGTTACCCATAGCTGTTAAGTAATGATTAGTAATCCTAATGATTACTAATTTGATTACTTTTTTTTAATGTGAAGTAATGATTAAATTACGATTATATTCAGTTTCGCACGATTACTAATTGATTACGATTACCAATAATGAAAAAATAATCTAAGTTACTTAAAATTATTAAAAATAATCAAAAAGAATCAAAAGTAACCAAAAAATTATCCGATTACTTCTAAGGATTACTTTTGCTTCTTTTTGATTATTTATTATTACTTTTTGATTACTTTTGATTCTTTTTGATTAGTTTTAGTAGTTTTAAGTAATTAAGGTTATTTTGCGATTATTAATAATAGTAATCAATTATTTATCATCAAATTTTTTTTGAAGGCAATTATATAATCATTACAATTCTTTTTAAAATGTAATCTAATTGATTATTTATCGTAATCGAAATTTAACAGCTTTGATTTTAACAAAGTTGAATTTTTACTTAAAATTTAAATATATCTTTAACCTTGCAGTTAAGCAAAAATTATTGTATCTAAAAACTGCTTCAATACTGTACCTCTTTTCATCACAGATAAATATTTGTAATACTTACAATACTTACACACACACACACACACTTGTAAATATTTTCTGCACTCTTCTTATGTGTGCAGCTAATCATTAATAAGAATGAAGGAGAATAGTTTAAGACATAAACAAACATTTATCTTAATATGCTTTTACAAATGTTTACGTACGCAAAGGACATGAATGAATATTTACGTGTGTATGTGTATATATGTGTGTGTGTGTGTGCGTATTCAGCACGTACATATCTATGCTTCAAGATTTGTATTTTTTCTGGCACTAGTAAATGTGTTATATTTAGTTGGAATTTGTTTGGGTAAGAAAAAGGATTTAACAGAAATTTATTCACGAACACAAGGATGTTAAAATATTTGTCACCTGCAATACGTGCACATTTATATCGCCAGGAATTTTAAACAATTTACAAACGAGAAAATGTTAAAAAAAACCTAAATCATGAAAGCTGTTACACTACAATAAGAATGTAAATGTATTCAAGCTGAAAGAAGGAAAAATTCTTAAAGTATTCGTGTAATAATTTTCTATAAATATTTACATATACATATGTACATACAAGCAAACAAAGATTATACAATAAATTATTCATACATAAATTATTTTTAATGCAGGAAAATAGAAGGCATATTTATGATAAAAAGCACAAAACGAAAATGCTGATGTAATAAATTAATAATTTGTAGCAAGAAATTAGTGAATTCTTAAATGTTCTTGATAGTCAAACAAATCACAAATATTTATAAGTTTCATGTTTTATGCATGTTTAATAAAATATTTATGACAACGTTCTAAAATTAATACAGTTTTTTTTTTGTTTTTATTAAATTGTTTATATTCACACATGAAATATATTCATTAAAAAGGCACAATTTAAATGCTTGTCAAAATATCGTGAAATGGATACAGTCGATGCCATAAATTTATGTACATTAATATTTAAATATACCTAAAGACTTTTCTAAACCTATATAATTTTTTATATAACAAAATAAAAAGTAAGAAAACAAATATAATTTCTCAGTAAAAATCAAAGAGGATTTCTTGAAATAATACTTAAAAAAAATATTAGAGTAAAATAAATTTTAAGACAATTTTAAATAGTAATAATGCTACGTACTATTTTTTTGTGTAAGCATGTCCATCTATAAGCCATAAAAAATGAGAATATATTTATGACGAATTCAATGAGAAGTATTTTACATAAATAATTTGCCCGTGTCATTGCTAGTTGCAAGTTAATGTATGTTTCTTTATTTTCAATTTCATAAGAATCAGTTGGGTAGTTTCCGACAAACAGAAGTTGCTCAACGACCAGCTTTATGGTTCCAGTTAAAAAATCAAATATATATGCGACCTTTGTGTTCTTTTATATGGAGCTTTTTCTGCATCTTAAATTTCACAAGGATCGATTGCATAACTTTGAAGGATGCATGTAAAATAGCGCACTATTATGCAGATGTTTAAAATTAGAAAATTTTCTCAGTATCGTTATGCATATATATTTTATTCGGTTTTAGATATCATTATTAATATAGTAAAGGCCTGGCTAATAAATCTGTCTTTTAATTTTATTAAATGCAGAGTGCAAAATAAAATATTCAACAAAACCTTCAATCGAATTCTTAAGCCAAAAACTATCCATAGATCACTATGAATTGTAATAGAGCACAAAATAAATTAATAATTTTTTTCATAAATAAAATATATATTTGCCTATACACATAAAATAATACCAATGTAAAATCAACATGCAAAAATTTTGATTTGAAATTACAACAAGTAAGAGTGCTATATTCGGCTGTGTATAATCTTATACACCCTTCACTGTTTGCATACATGCATACATTAGTATATACATACATACACATTTATTTTGTGAGAAAAATACATCATTTATTTTTTGCTCTTGTGCACAGTAAGTGGCCTATGGGTACTTTTTGACTCAAAGGATTCAAAGGTATCATTTTCGATAAAAAGGATAGTTGAATACTTTATTCTGCACTTTATATTAAAATTTTTTTACCTTATTAATATATTACCTTTTTTCTAATGGTATATTATTAACCAAGATCTAAAGCAACTTGAATCTGCATATGTATATACACATAAGTTGTGCCAGCTTTTACTATATTGATCCGGACACTGAAATCTGAATTAAATAGTGGTAATAAAACAAATTTCTATTTTAAAATATCTGCAAGGAACCTTAACTAATTACACACCTGCGTTTGTGCAAATATATAAAATATCACAAACCTTTGTAAGAGTAATAAGTAACCATGTTTATGGTTAAACTAGAGTTTTATATAAAAATTGCTAGTATATAAAATATATTTAATTAAACAAAACAAAAAAAGAAATTAGTTTTACTTAGATACTTAGAAAACAACAAATTGTTCAAGCCTCGAACCATGTTTTTTTTATTTAATTTTTATTTTTAATTTTAAGTTATTCCTTTCTAAGAAAAAAATAAGTTTTATTCACTTACTTTATAGACTATAAAAAGTTCAAGTTTTAAAGCTCTGGATCTGTGTTTTTTATATTTTTAAATTTTTATACTAAACTTTTATTTCTAAAACATCAATTATATTTAATTTCTAAAGGAAAATAAAAAAATAATTCGACTTAGTTTGTTTTATTTAGAAAAAAAATAGTTTTCCAACCCTGGCATCATCCTTTTATATTTTCTGAATTTTATACAAACTTTTCTCTCTTTTAAATACAAAATATGTTTATTTTATAGAGAAAAAGAAAAAGTATGATACTTGTATATACCCAAAAAAGTTCCAGTTTTCCAACCCTGGAATCATATTTTGGAGTTTTTTTTATATTTTTAATACCAATTTAGTTCTGATTGAAATATAAAATAGTTTTATTTAACAAGAAAACAAAACTCAATTTAGCTAGTTACTTTTTTATGGTAAAAGAAGTTTAAATTGTCCAGCTCTGAAGTCGTCTTCTTGATTTTGCTGATTTCCAACCATTTCTGACATATCAGTTCAAAGCCGAAGGTGCTAGCTTTTCTGGGAGCTCCGGAACACCGATTTCACGTACAGACAGACGGACAGACGGATAGACGGACATCGCTTATTCGTCTTCCCTATGGATAAGGATCCAGAATATAGAAACTTTATGTGCCGCATATTACACACGGAATGACACTCTTTACCATTTTTGATGAAGGGCATAATTAAATGATTAGAGATAATATGTTGTTTAACTGTGTTGATGGTCATTTGCTTTCTTCAAAGCTACAATACATTCGTGGGCTCTGTTGTGTGGCTTGTTTGTTCGTGTCTTGTTGCTGCTTGTTTCGATGTTCGTGTGGTGTAAATTTCCGACAAACTTCGCATTACCTTCAAATTTTGACCGGGGGAGCCAACTACATACTACACACACACATTTTCTTGATACATTTGCAAATACACACAATAATGCAAGTTATATAATTAATAAAATAAAATAACTACATTCAATTAAATTCATATTGTTTCAACTAGAAATGACATTGATTTAACGTGGTTCTTCGTCTTATTTCAGTATCAAATTCACATTTTTTTCAACATTTCAACAGTATTGGAATATTAAATTAATATGAAACAAAATTATTTCAAGATTACTATAAATCATGTTGATTCAACATGAAATACACAGACTGCCAAATTATTGCATATGTTTTAAATTAACCTTATTATCACAGATTGCAATATGTGTATGCATGTATAAACTTCATACGTATTTAAGATCCAGAACAATCGAGTTTATCACTTTTACTTCCTTACTCTTGAAAAAACACTTAAGTGGGTTTTATTGAATAATATTTAATAATACTTTAGTTAATATTTTATTTAATCAATATTGTGCCGAAGGACAAGCTATTTAATCTATCTCTTATTGAGAGACACTTATACTTAACGTACTTAGAAGAACACCTCCTACTTTATTTTATTCTATTTAGCTACATGTAGACATTAATTTAAAAAAAAAATTCAACTATTTTAAATGTATATAAATTAATTTGTGTTCCCCTGCTTTTTGTTAATGGCAAATGAAGCAATATATTTTAACAATCTTAATTGTCTATTAATCAGAAAGTCAATTCAAACACATGTTTTTAAAATTATTTCACACACTTTCCAAAGATTTTATTTATAGCTTCTTAGACAACAAACTTATTTTTAAGGTGCGTTGGCTGGTGTTGTTTATGGCCTTCAATGTTAAAAGGCCCTATATTCGTTTACTAAATTTTAGACATTTTTATTTCCTCCCTTTAGTCCCATGCTAAGCGATGAGATTTTAATGTCACATACAATTTATCACATCGAATATATTACAAAAGTTAAGGAATGTGGATTTTGTTGTTGTTGTTGTATGAGCTAAAGATTTTAATTGGATTGAGAAGAAAAATAAAATTATATATGTTCATATGTTCATGTATTTATGTTTATTATATAGATGTAAATGAATAAGATAAATAAATATTAAGTAGATTAGTGTTAATCGCACAGTGGGACATAAAATACTTAGTACAAATATATTTAGAGATTTTAAAATACAATTAAATTTAATATAATATTATTATTCCTTAAATCTTTTTGTTTTACTAATGAAAAAATTATTAATTAAAAATAATAAGCAGAGGTCAAATAATGGCATAATTTACGACCCCTTTTTTAATTTTATAGGAGAGAGAGAAAAACGGCAGAAAATTATTCAATTGTCTGAAGTAAAGTTGCCTTGTTACTCGAGATGTGCAAATGTCGTGATTTTATCTTATCACGCGTGAATCATTCGTGATTTGTGAGTGATCGTAATCAAATTTAGAATTAATCACGCGTAAGTGTGTGAGCGTGACTTAAACAAAACTACTCGTGCGTGATCGTGCGTGACTTATTTTTAAGAATGGCGCACGAATTCACACGCTCTCACGAGAAAACATTCTTACACCTGTACATATGTAAGTCCTCGTCGAGACTTGCAATTTTTATTGAAGCAATTTTTGAGCTTATTGGTGAGGGGGTGAGAAGATTGGGGGGGGGGGAGGGGTACACAGTTTCATGTGCTCGGCAATTCTCATTTGTTTCGAAATTCGCAGTTGTTGATTTAAAGTTTGTAGGTGTATTTGACGTTTTATTTTATTCTATTTGTTCAGTTCTATGAAAAACACAAAATGTAACAAAAAGTAAAACTAATTGTTAATTTTTCAGGCAAATTTGTTGTGAAATAGAATTTTTTAATATTTTACTGCAAAACTAGAATTTCCTAATGCTGACACTTATGCAATTTCAAAGCAGAATTTTAAAAAATTGCAGCAACAAATCTTAAAAGTCTGGACGAAGATTTTGCTTTACTTTTATTTACAATGTAAATTTTATAAAAAAAACATGCATACATATGTACATACATATATATGCATATCTGACCTTCTCCGAGAAAAGGGACCTAGTGTGCGAAAATAAAGTTTTGAGAAAAAGTAATTTAAAAAATAAAAATTTTCTCATTTTTATCGATTTTGACACACACCCGATTTTTGATACACTATGTCCCTTTTCTCGGAGAAGGTCACACATTTTTATATATATATATACATATGTATATATTTTTCAACACAAAAAATATGGAAATTGAATTATATAATTTTTCGTGAGCCTGCGTGATCGTGATAAGTTGTAAGCCACTCGTGCGTGATTAAAAATATTTTATTCGTGAGCGTGCGTGATCGTGAGAGTTTTTAAGATCATTCGTGCGTGAAAGTGCGTGAGTAAAATATTTTTATGCGGGAGCGTGTGCGTCGTGAGTCAAAAATACTCACGTGCGCATCTCTACTTATTACGCAAGGCAAAGAAGGGTATTGTGTTTATCAGTCTATGTATATACATATGTATGTATGTACATACATATGGACGTCTGCATGTGTGTTCCTTTGAGGCACTATATACATCAGTCGATTTATCTTAATCCTGGGTGTGTCACTAAAGATATGACAGTAGTAAGATTCAATATGGCAACCAACAGACGTCATTTTGTAAATACGAAAAAAATAAAAAGTCGGCGAACTATATCAAAATGGGTATCATTCGACAGATGTGTTTCAGATTATCGTGAGCACCTGCCTTTAAAGCCTTATCTCACGGTGCTCTAAACACCGAGTGTAGGTAAGACGCCAAACCATCGCCCCCATGCACCCTTAGAAATCACCGTATTACTTACCAAGAACACAAAGATTGCAACCTTTGAATGTAGTTATCCTTGTACTACATTCAAGTACCTTGCTGAGATACATAGAGCTATCTAAACTCTTTGCCGTAATAACTTAGTAATATCTGTTGTATGGCAACAGCACCTAGAATAGTGTCTCGCTGACCGCGTCACACCAACCACTAACATTGGTCTGAAACTATAAAGCCAAGACTATTCTCCCAGAGATTTTGGTGGCAACCAATAGCCACCAAGAACGATTCTTACAACCAAAGCGAGGTCTCCAGGAGAATACCTCACCACTGCCGGCACTGCTAAGCCACTCATCAGAGCCGGACGTATGCATGTGTTGCCAACAATCCAGTGCTTATTCCATACTGCTCAGCATCATCACTTTAACCTCGTGGGGTAGGACTAAATCGACCTTTTAGTAAAGGATTCTGATGAACGCTACACACACACAAATTCGCAGAGCAGCTTTGCTGTCGGTCACCGCCACCCGTGGTATCAGAGACCAGTATCTGGTAATACCTCGAAGTTCCACATAAAAAGGCTTCACCTCTATCGTCTTTTGAACTCAGGGCAGTTCCAGGAGACGCTTCGGCTGATTAACATAGCATACATGTTTCCTTTTATAAATATGTGCACATCCGTTGCTCTGTTGCCAGAGATTGGGTAGTTACACATAAGTTCTATGGGTAATGTACCAAAGGTACGTCAAAGGAAAAAGCCACATTACGCCAGCTGGGGCCTCGGGATTGCCAACAGCCGTGATTTACTATATATTCCGCTGGGGGAGGTATCATTCGATAGATATTTTTAAATCATCTTTAGGTTTCTCTTATGATTTTTTATTTCGAATGATCATTTAGGATATTCAACGGTTCAAAGTTGATCTACAACAAATTTATAAAATTCAAATAAACTAAAATATTTCTATTGCAATTATTATATGATTACAAAAAGTCTACGATATATCATCAATAAACTTTGAAGGCATTTATCTCAAAACTGGCTTTTTTGACTTATCATGTTTTAGAATGGAGCTGTCGATGTATTTCGATGTAATGCCCAATAACTTTTATAAATGTGATATTTAATTTTTTGCTAGTTACGTGGTTTTGCATTACTGCTGACAATATATACATACATAAGCAAAAAAAGATATTAGTCGTCTTCTTTTTGATCACAAACTGTTCTTTAAAATAGATTAAAATATTTGTTTAAATTTTTGTGATATCATATTTATTCATGTAATTAGATCTCCAAGAGGATCATTAAACAGCAATATATTTACATAAGCTAAATTTTATTTTTAGTTTTATTGAAAATAGCATAAGTTATACACATGCAATAATGAAGAGTTTTTTTCGTTTGGTTAAATTTTTAATTATAGCCACCGGTAGGCTTATTTATTATATATTTGCAGTCTATTTATGCTAAGAAGATTTCGCATGAAAAATTTTAAATAAAAAACATTTCTAACTCATTATCAATTTAATGAATATGGGGGAACATATTTATTATACGCTTGAACTCATATTTTTATTTAAGTGTCATAAACATAAGCTGTCATATTCATAAAAACAGATTTTGTATACAAGCTCATTTTATAAACGTTTCATAAATTAAAATTATTTCGTCTATAAGATTAAAAATAAATAATTTTATAAATTGTTGAAAACAATGTTAATAGCATATTTAGCATGCAAGCCATTAGAGTCAATTGAATTTATTAAAACAAATAATAATGCGCTTTATGATAAATTTAAACATTTAATTATAATTATTATACATTATATCATTTATTATATACATATATATGTGGGTATATCAGAATTTAAATAAAATATTTTAAAATCTGTAATTACTTAAATTCAAACAAATTGATAAATGAATTTCCAAGGTTTATCTTCATAAGTATGGGCATGTAATTCATTATCAAGCAGTTGTATTTATTTCATGTATTTATTAAATTATCTGCTTAGGTATGACCACCAAAATCATTAACATATAAAATATATTTTTGTATATATTTATTATTACTATTCTAGGTGTTACCTTCTTTAGGAAAGGGATAGTGACAGAGAAGACAGGTGTTGAAAGAGAAAGAGGAAAGCTTCATTCTTTTACAAGTTTCCTTTTTGCGCGTTTCTAATAATGTAGCGGTGCAGCGCCTCTGGTGTTAATGGGGCGTATTAAATTTCTGAAGGTGTGTGTAGTAGCTATTTTATTTATTGTTTTACTTTGCCGATAATTCTACTACACAATACCGATGAAGGAAGGTGCTCTGATGTTACATTAGGATTAGTATGTGCTGAAGTCGGTATAGTTCAGTGACCAGTGACTATGCCTTCATCACTTGAACTCTTCTACAACAACTGATACAAAGGGACTCTAATGCACATCAGAAAAATGCGTAGTGTTCTTATTAATATTTTTTTTAATGACTTTTGGATCCAGGGTCGCACCCAGGATCTGCGGTTTTGTAGTCGACGTGCTAACTACCTCAGCCAACGCCATTGTGGATGTAATAATACTTTCATTGGTATACAACCAATCTTCTAATTTGGTTTTATTTTTTGATTCAGCACTATTTGCCTCCACTTATGTCAAATGTAATATTAGAAATAGACACAACTTTAAAATAGTTATTAACATCCATTTGTTTGAAATAAAATTACCTCATAATTAAGGACACATTTATTTTATTACGGCTATTTTTTATTTTCCAATATGCAACTATAAATAAATGTCACTTCTGCTTAATGTTAATTTGTACCGAGTGTTTCTTATTTAGTGCTTTTCACGGGAATTCATGGGACGATAATAAGGAAATCAATAAGGAAATCTTATTAATTTCATAGAGAAAACTTTTTTGAAAAAATCATGAAGAAATCTTCCAGTTTTTATGAGGTTATCTTTCTTTTATTATTAACTCCAATAATGAAATTTTTGAGATATGCCTTTATTGCAATAAACGAGCGATATACCCGTAAAAATGTGCATACGCATAGCTTCAGTAGACATCTACCCGGCAGCAAAAAAAGTAGTATTTTGGATGTACAAGAACTGCTTACTACATGTCATACTCAAGTTAAAAGCTCTTAAAAGTTCTTCCAGAGAATGGTTCTTAAAAAGCCTTAGAACAACGATAATAGTGTAAGGTTTTTAATAAAGGTGTCTTAAAAGGCCTATGTTCCACTTTGGAACGACGGGAATAAATATATAAGGCTTTCAAGGTATTTGGAAATGGCTGCAGATTTGTTCCTTCCATTTCCTTGCACTTCCATTTAATTTTTACTTAAAACTTTTTGTAGTTTCAGAAAAAAGGTTTAAGATTTGAATGTTTGTATGTATGTTCCTTTACCCATTTTGATGATTCTTATATCAATCGATTCGTCTTAGCCCTACGAGTGTTACTAAAGACATGTGAGTTGTTAAAATTCAATATGGTGGCCAACAGAACAAAAATAAAAAGCCGGCGAACTATATCAAAATGGGTATCATTCGACAGGTATATATTTTTTTTAAATCAATTTTAGGTTTCTCTTATGATTTTTCATTTCGAATGGCCATGTAGGATATTTAAAGGTTCAAAAATGTTCGCAGTCGGGTTTTTTATTTTTTTGTATAAATACTTGTTTGTGTTGTTTGAATAAAATGATATTGTCGCTATTAATTTTTATTCAATAATTTATGATGGTATTATTAGTTTTTCTCTATCTACTTTCGTTTCAAAAATATAATGACATCTAGTATTTGCATAATTTACACTATTTTTTTGTATCATTCGCTTAATATTTCAGTAATCTAATTTAATCTATATAAAATTTTATTTTATTTCAGTCAAGCCACATTGATGAGTATATCGGGATATCTTGCTGTTATTTGCACTGAAAAATATGTACCTAAACAAGGCTGAAATTTACATCAAGTGACACCAAGCATAGTGGAACAAATCAAAAATGGTGGTTAAAAAGATGTTGCTGCCTTCGAAAATACCATGTTGTTCCGTTCTGCTAATGTTTGTTAGAATATTTGTAATTAACTTTGGTGTTAGCTCTAAATAATATCAGGTATAATTTGGCTTACAAAGCGCGACGAACCTTAGCTTAGTCGAATCATAAATAGAAAATTAATATATATTTTTTTATTTAATCTCGTTCTTTATTTGTTAACTAAATTATTAAAAATTGCTTTAAAAAAGTTTTACAACTTCTAAACTCTTTTAAGCCGAATTCAAAAAAAGGAGGAGGTTATCAATTCATTTCTATTTTTTTTTGTACTTTTTTTAACGATTGTAAAAATTTAATTTTTTTGTCTGAGAGGGTATAGCTTCCCCTTGGTCCCATTATAAAAAAGTAGGAAGAGACACGCCCACAATTTTTTAAATTTGATTTTATCATATTCAGCTTATTAGATTGCTATGAAATTTATCCAACAAATTGGGATCTCGCAACGACACAATTGTGGAGTTGAAAAAATGTGCGGAACCACACCCAATAAAACTTAATGGTGGCTATTCTGGAATACGCGTCGACTTGGTGAAATTTACATGTAGAACAAAAACAAAACTTCACAAATTTTAAAAATTTGTTTTTGTTTATCATACAAAATTTACCGTTTTTAAAAAAGAGAGCAACGCGTTGAAATTCTCACGTTTATTTCATTTTAGAATTGTATGGGAAACAAAAACAATTTTTGTAACTTTGTTTTTGCTTTAATGTAAAGTTTCACTTCTTCGACGCGTTTTCCCGAATAGCCACCAATATTATATTTCACATGCTTCTACTTCACCGACTTTTGCAAAACTTGGCACATATGCTAAGCTCATAACAAGCACAATCTTGCATTTAAAAAAAGTAGGCGGGAGCACGCCTATTAAATTTCAATATAATATTTCACGTGCTTGTACTTAACCAATTTTTACGAAACTTGTCACACACCTTGAAGTCTTAAAAACACAAAGTCTTGCATTTAAAAAATGGGCGGAGGCATGCACATTAAATTTAGTTTTATATCTTATAAATTTTTTTTTGAAAATGTTCCATTAGATCTTTTGAGTGAAGTCGGTTTTTTTTGGCAGAATTATTTCATAGAAAGATATGGATATGGAATGTGGCCTTCTCTCCTTCCTTCTCATAGCAAAAATATGGCTTGTGTACCTTCTCTTTTATACGAAAATGTAGGCCTAGAAAAGGCCAAAATTTTTTTTTTTCTCAAGCAGTTAGATAATTATGATAATGATAATTAAATAAAAAAAATTACTAGCCAAGCTTTATAAAAGGCCTGAATTAAGAACGACTTCATAGTTTACCCGCTGGGTATCTTTATTGTAGTGCATATCGTTGATCACAAGTAGAAATGCCCTACCTGCTTGTAAAAGTATTATTTTTTATACTATTGCCATAAAATTTTGTGACGAGGTGTATATGTGTGAAATGTCTTGCTATCACTGAAAACCTAAATTTCGTAAAAATATGAGTTAGGGCCTTTCTACTTGAGACCATCAATATGCATGTACATATGTATATATGTATGTATGTTGGTATACTTTTTAATTCCAGCTTGTGTGCAGTTCTATAAAGTTAAAGTTAAATTTAGTCATCCATATTCGTACGGATGCACATACATAAAACAAGGTCAAGTACAATTATATTACATGCTGCTGCATGTTCTTGAATATTTTCATGATGTTGTATAATTTTTGTTTTTGTTAAATTTATGCATATTTTTTTCATAAAATTTCAAATCTGTTATATCCTGCCATTTTAACTGTGTCATTTTCTGTTCACGTGTAATTTTCTAAATTAAAAAGGAAAAAATTAGACAAGGTAAAATACATATAGACATATACATCTTATTATATATAATACAAAAGTACGTTTATTTGTTATGGGTGAACTCTTCAATGCCCCAACAGATTTTCGCCTTCCAACCCGCAAAATATTCGTAAAAGACCTGTGCGTGTTTATAAATATATTCTACCCCGGTAAATGCTACGCCCCTTTCAGAAATAGTGATTCGTCCGACAGATGGCGCAATTTTTAGTTTTTATGTGTTTTTGCACCGTAACTCAAGAACTACTGCACCGATTTTGACTAAATTTTATATACATGCTTTTTGGGGCGTAAGAAGTGTTTCTGTGTAGTTTGAAGTTCGTCCGACAGATGGCGCCACATTTAGTTTTTTTGGGTTTTTGCACCGTAACTCAAGAACTACTGCACTGATTTAGACCAAACTTTATATACACGCTCTATGGGACGTGAGGAGCGTTTCTGTGTAGTTTGAAGTTCTTCCGGCAGATGGCGCAATATTTAGTTTACTCGTGGGCAAAATCCAATTTTCATATTGTACCATCAATGCCATATACAACACTAATGTTTGCTTAGGGCCAGCAACGCGGACCGGGGTCAGCTAGTATGTATATATAAAAACTTTTGCATGTATATACATATATATAAAAGCTTTTGCATATGTCTATATCGAGCCTTCTTTTCGATTTTATCGCAAGCCACATGTAGTCAAAAATATACCTTTTTATTAGAAATTAAAATTTTATGGTCCTACTCACAGTTTAATATTATCAAAATGCCAAATTTGTTGATAACTTTTGAGATACGGGCTGTAAAATTTTATCGTAAGCGATAATTTACGCATGTAAAACAAATTTGAATATATTATTAAAAAAACCTTCTCCTGAAAACTTTAATTATTGTCGCTTACAATTAAATCGAAAATAAAGCTCGTGAGTTCATAGGAGTAACCTTATATTGCTTCATATCTGAAATTAGATTACTGCATACCTTTTTTTTATTAATATTTATAATTTAATTACACTAGCATATTAAATGCTATTTCAATTTATTTAATATATTTAATATTAATATAATAGGTGGGAACGAACGAGAGAGGGTTGAAGAGATTATACAAATGAAATTCATTAACTTTTAAACAAATTTGATCAATTCTGCAGGGTTTTGTGTATTAAGGCTTCATTGCAATAACATTTATTATGCCAGCATAATTAGAATTGCAAATGTTAATAAAAAAATTTATCCAGTAATCTAATTTTAGATATGAAGCAATATAATGTTACTTATATATGCAAGAGCTTTTGCAGCTTAATGGCTTTAACAGGTTCAATCCATAAGCACAAAAATTTTGTGTTTGATATTAATTAATATGAAATTTAGTTTATAGTTTTAAAAACGTTTAAATAAGGAGTGCAAAGAAAACAAAATATGGAATGAAATAATATATCTTTCAATTAAATTATTACTATGATTGAGTAAAAATTAAAACTAATCCGCTCTATTCCTGAACTGTGTGTTCACATCACATCAATGCAATGCGAAACAAATTAGCGCTTGTATAAACTAGTTATACTAGTTGTCAATAACAATTATCTGCTATTAAGGGTCTGTTTCTATACTCTTAAGCCTAGACAACGGGGAGATAATATCGACGGCAGTTACATATTATTAGAAAAGTGTGAACAAGTAACAGAGCTTTTGTACTATATTGATGCTAATTCAATAAATAGTCACGGAATTTATGATAACTATCGTGCAATAAATTTAAAACTAACATATGATTACAAGAATATCATGGGCATTTACGTGAAATGGACACACGTGACCGTGGTGTCCATTTAAAGTAAAAAGAAAGGCGAAATAAAATGGATTTTTATTTCAACAATAAGCGTAAGTTGTAGCTCTACACTAGCCCTATAATTAGTGTTACTTTTGATTTTGAACAATTTTTCATTTTAAAGATAATCGTAAAATAAAACAAAGCATTCGCATGTGACAAAAACTTGAAGTTGCTTTTACTGCCAACAATTAAAAGCTGATTTCACAGAAACCTTAAGTAATATTTTAATATAGCTAGTTTATGAATATTGTTCACAATTCAATATATAATACTAATAATAATTATATTAATCCTAATGTTACATCAGAGCGCTGTCCGTCGTTGTGTAGCAGAACCATCGGCGAAGTAAAATAACCAATAAAATGGCTACTAAGCACAGTTACAAAGAAAAAATTAATACCAGAGGTGCTGCAACACTGCATTATTAAAAAACAACGTGCAAAAAAGCAGAGTTGTAAAAGAATGAAGTTTTACTCTATCTCTGCCTTCACCAACTGTCTTCTCTATCACTATGCCTTTCATAAAATAAGGTAAAACCTAGTAATAGTAGTAGGCATTCATTGCCTGAGTGTTACTTCTCTTTAAAAAAATAATATATAATTCACTTCGCACGTGACATGACGCACGTGGCATTTTTCCCATCATTATATTTATATTGTTTCTGTTTCTCTTTCCACGAAATTATAAAAACAACTAAAAAAATGCTTAAAATGTTTTCAAGTCGACAGAAATATTAAATTTCTTTTAATTTCTCATTAATATTTCTTGGCATTCTCAACATAGGTTTAGATCTTTTTAAACGTTTGCTTGCATTTGTGGGCTTGGTCAACATTTTGCATTTCTATCGACTTTATGTTTTACATATGTTGTCATTCCGCTTTTTATAGATTTGCTATTTATGTCACGACACATAATTTTCGTAAGAAAAATAATCAACAGTATTGCAGTTATAAATTTATTTTCGTTTTGATTTCTTAGTACTTAAAACCAGAGTACGAAAATAAACAAAGTAAACCAAAAACAATGAGAAGGATTGCTCAATTCGTTGTTGTATTGTTTTTGCACATGAGTACAAAGCAGAGAACACAGCCGATGAGCTGAAAGCTGGCGAAAAACAATAGAATTATTTAATCGCACGTTTGCTAGAAAATAAAATAATGGGAATTAAATGGAAACGTTTTGAAATATTTGTGGCGAATTTGACATTACCATGTAATATAATTTTATTGCATTATCATTTAACACATTAAGTTTATAGTTTATATAGCTAAGCAGCATAGCTATAGCCGGGTGTCTTAAGATTATATGCTTCAGCCCAAGTTCTATTTATCATATTAATGCAATTCTACTAATGATTTGTTGTGTTTTTAAACTGTCCAAAGTTGTTAACTTCTTTTTGACAAAACACACTTTAGTTCATGTTTGTGTGTGCTTCTGACAACTGAAACATGGTTTTATTTTTTGTATTGATGTATTTTTGTAGAGTTGCATAGACCTAAAAAATAGACCTTGCTTCAGCCAACGCTTGCTTGCCTCAGCCACCGCACGCTTTCCAAACATTGTTCTTAAATAATAGGTTTGTAGTTATATATTATCTTCCTTAAATTTTTCTCTTATGATTAATCCCCTTTGCATTTTCTCTCTCCATTCTTTAAATTTTTTTGCAATTCTCTTAAATTTCCCCCGTTTTTGCTTAATTATGTCTTCACTTAATTAAATTTAAAGTATGCAAAGTTTTTCTAATGATTTCTTTTTTTTTTATTTTACTCTTCCGATGTTGCACGTGACCAACTTTATATAAGTGCCACGACTACTATCACAAATCTTTTTATTTTTCAGCAAGTTTTTTTATATTTTAATTGTATTTAATTAATAAAAAAAAGTATTTGCTTTTTACTTAAAAATTTGTTTTAAAACCCCAAATACATATGTATGTATGTGGTTTTTGTTTTTTAATAAATTTTTTAAGTAAAAAGCAAATACTTTTTTTATTCATACTACCCAATATCTCTATTAGTACTGAATATCTAATAAGCTTTCTATGTGTAAGGTCAAAGCACTAGTAACAAATGTTTTTCTTTTCAATGTTGCACGTGACATTGAAATATGCAATCTTGTGTCAAATCAAAGTAGCCTCGCAGTTTGTGCTTTTTAAGTATAACTTTCATTTTAAATAAATTTTATGTTAAATGATTAATTGAATAATGTTGAATTAAAATTTTAATCATGATGGTAGATATTTAGTGTGTATCTAAAAAAATATTTGAAGTTGTTGTACCTGTAGTATTATTGACCAACACGCACAAACATTTTCCGAAAGCCTGAGTCAGTACACACTATAATGTTAGTTTAATAATTAATAAAATACATTGAAATAAATTCATGTTGTTTCAACTTGAAATAACTGTGATTCAATATGGTACTTTGTGTTACTTCCACACCAAAATTGCATTGTTTTTTACTAGAACTAACTCTAACTAAGTTTTATTCTTCATTTTAATTTGACAGTAGTGACATGTTAAATCAATATGAAATAAATTTATTAAAAAAATACGTTTATTTCTTTATTTATCTTCATGATTAACAGATGTTAAATTTACATGAAACATATATGAAGCAAAATCACAGCTGATAATTTTTAAATTAACCTTGCTTATATTATTGATAACATTTGTGAAGAACATTTACAAGCAACGAATATTTGTATTGAAAATTTTTCCAATAATTTTGTCATATCATCAATTTACTCTCCTCCTTGATTCGCAATTACTGAGCATCAATACGAGGATTTTTACAAATCTCTGGGTCCTTGTTTCGTAGCAGCTGGCGACTATAATGCTAAACACACGTTCTGGGGTTCGCGTCTTATTACACCCAGAGGTCGAGCGTTGTTCAATACAATTTCCAAAATGGGCTTGGATGTCATTTCAAGTGGGGAGCCCACTTATTGGCCTACTAACATACATAAAATTCCGGATGTAATAGACTTTGGCGTTATGAAAAATATCTCTAGGGATTTAATTCAAATTGAAGCTTCTCTAGATCTCTCGTCCGATCACTCTCCCACGATCGTTACAATTTGTAGCCCATTAAGAAGTGATTTACCTCACCCATATGCCAATTTGATAAATCGTGTAAATTGGCTGCGATTCAAAAAATATCTTAGTAGTCATTGCACGGAAAACATTACACTAAGAACACCTGATGATGTTGAATCTAACATTGCCAATCTTAACGAAAATATTAAGCAGGCTGCTAAACATGCCACTACCTCCTATCCGCAGACTGGGTTTAATAGACTATATTCTACAGATATTGAACGTCTCGTATGTGAAAAAAGAAGAGCTAGAAGGGAATGGCAACAGCACAGATCACCCCAGAATAAAATTAGATTTAAAGAGTGCACTAAACGACTCCAAGAGCTGCTTGCACATGAAAAAAGTGCATCTCTTAAAAACTATCTGGAAAATCTTGATGTCACACCAGCATCTGATTACTCTTTATGGCGTGCTGCTAGAAAGCTTAAAACACCCGTTGAGTTTAAACCACCTCTGCGCACATCTACCGGAGGTTGGGCAAGAAGCGATACTGAAAAAGGTAACATATTTGCTGCCCATTTAAAATACGTATTTACCCCAAACACATGTACTGGTGTAATTGATTTGCCAAATGTAGTCGCTCTACCCCCTCAACAAATAAAGTTTAAGACGCGTGATGTGCAAAAACTAATTTCTGAACTCAACCCAAAGAAAGCTCCGGGTTTTGATGGAATTAGTAACCAGATGCTAATAAAGTTGCCTCGTATTGCAATTAGAATACTGTTATTTATTTTTAACGCCATTTTACGACTGCAGTATTATCCAAATAGCTGGAAGCTTGCCAAAGTTAAAATGATTCCAAAGCCGGGCAAAGACCTTACCAAGGCTGAGTCATACAGGCCAATAAGTCTCCTATCAACAATGTCAAAGCTTTTCGAAAAACTGCTCATGACAAAATTGTCCCCAATTCTAGTTAATAGTGGGTGCATACCGGACCATCAATTTGGATTTAGAAGTCAGCATAGCACCATTGAACAAACTCATAGATTGGTCCAATTTATAAGAAGAACATTTGAAGAAAAGAAGTATTGTTCTGCGCTGTTTATCGACGTTTCTCAGGCATTTGATAAAGTGTGGCATGAAGGCCTAATTTTAAAATTAAAAACATACCTGCCAATAAACGTTGTAAGTCTTTTGAAAAGTTACATTACTGCCCGGAAGTTCACTGTTGTGGAAGGAGACTTTATGAGCATGCCTGAAACTATCTCATCCGGTGTGCCACAGGAGAGTATACTGGGGCCAGTTTTGTATTTGATTTATACTTGTGATATGCCTCTGAGCAGCAATATCCACACTTCCACATTTGCTGATGATACAGCCTGCCTTAGTATGCATGAAAATCCTTACGAGGCATCCCGATATCTTCAAGAACACATTACCCAGCTGGAACTATGGTTAAAATTATGGAGAATTAAGGTAAACGAACAAAAGTGTGTTCAAGTAACATATACATTACGAAGAGATACGTGTTTACCCATTCGGATTAACAATCAAGTTGTCCCTCAACATACTCATGTGAAATATCTTGGTATACACCTTGATCGACGGCTTACTTGGAAACACCATATTGACTCTAAGTTAACCCAAATGAAACTAAAATTAACTCAGGTACATTGGCTGATTGGTAGAAATTCAACCCTCAGTCTAGATTGCAAACTTTTGATATACAAGTCTATTTTGAAACCCATATGGTGCTACGGAATTCAACTATGGGGCACTGCTTCAGCTTCCAATGTCGAGAGAATCCAACGAAGGCAAAATAAAATTTTGCGATTAATAACATCGGCTCCATGGTATATAAAAAACTCAAATATACATCGTGATTTGAATATGCCACTAGTGGTTGAAGAAATTGCAAAATATGCAGGCAAATATTTAACAAAACTCGAGTCACATCCTAATCCGCTTGCTCGTAATATTTTGAACTTTACTGGACACGTCCGCCTAAAAAAGAGGGATACAAGTGCTCTTATACTCAACACTCCAGATGGGACTGCTTGAAAATACTTTTTATTTTATTTTATTTTTTCTTCCTTTTGATTATCACTACTTATGTATTATTTATAACTATCTCTAAATTTATGTCCGACAGTGGTCGGGCCTAATAATTATATTTTAGATTTAAGATTTGAATACTTATTGTTAGTTCATATTTGAAGATACAATAAATAAAAATATGTATTAAAAAAAAAAAAAAAAAAAAAAAACCTTGCTTATCTAGATTTTAGTGGAAAATTCTTTCTGCTTCTACCCACTTTTTTTTAAGTGCAGCACATATTTTTTTTTAATTAAAAGAAAGAGTTTTAAGGTTTTTTCTGCAAAATTTGTTATCACAATATGAAAGAGGCAAAATGTCAACCCGTAAACCTTCTATTTTATAGTTTCAGATATAAACTTTTACAAATTTTTCGTGATGTTCAGTTATATTTAACTTTACTTTCGGGAAATTTGGAAAACAAATACTTGACGACCCGGATGCCTGACAAGCTTAAAAAACTTCAAAGAAGCTTAAAAAAATTTCTTATTTATTGTTGAAAAAACAAACCGACCATTTTTTATTGCTTTTCTTTTCTTTGTTTATAAACTGCTTAACGCAACCAAACTAAATTGTAGTGAGTGCAGTTGCATGTTATGCTAACCCTGGTGTTTGTTTACTTGACGCCCTCTGTATGTCATGTCATGTCTATAAGCAGCAGTGTATAAAATAAGTACCTTACTCTTCTGAGCAACTACGTAAGCGCAGACAACACTAGAATATAAGCATAAGAATGTAAGAATATGAAAAAGGGCAGCCAACATTGTAATATAAGAAGAAAATGTAAGATCAGATATTAACTTTTTCCCTAGACAAATAAAGACGCAAGTGCTATTACAATCGTTTGAATTTTTAATTTAAATATTGCTAAGCACTACATCGTCAGAAGTGGGATACGAAAAGAAAGAAATTGTCAATATGGAGTCGAATCTAAATAGAAGACAGCTGCAAGATGCACTGAAATTCGTAGGAATATCAGTTCCTACTAGGTGCTCCATTGATGGTCTTCGCAGAATTTTTTCTGAGCATCGTAATAAGGTAGAAGCCGCCTTAAAAGAGAATCCTACTGTAATTAACGAAGTAGATAAAAAGGATGAAAACAACATCAATGACGAAATTAAAGAATCCGACGATTTAGAGGATTCTACACCGACCGTCATTCCGACGTCATCTGCAAATACTCAGCTCATTTTGTGTTCTAATTCCCAAACCGCTGCTGCCGCTTCCTATACAGAACCGCCGATGATAGTTTCTAAGGCCACATATTCAGCTCCCCCTACCGTTCCACGGAGTGAAGTGTTGGCTAGCTCCGCAATACGTGCCACAACCTCAGCTGCATCTACTTTCATAAAGTGCTCAACGACCGCCGATGATAACTACGCTGCAACAAACGAAGATCTTACGGCTTCAAAACTTCTCACCCAGACTACTTTAGAAAGCCAAAATTTTTTAGCCGCCCCAATGAATGTAAACCCCATCGCCGACAATGCTGATATTCGTAACGCCGCTACACCTCATGTATCGATGACATCATTAATCGATAACTCCGATCAAATACAGGCGCAGAGACTGGACGACGAAATAGCGATTTTACGCCGACGTCATGAAGTTTTACGTCTGCGTAAGGAAATCGAACAAATGGAAAGAAATGTATATGTTGATTCAGATAACTCTACTTCACCTAAGCGTGTTGTTAATTTCCACGATATTGAACACGCTTTAATAAAATACAGTGGTGAAGACCGCACGTTCGGGATTATGGAATTTTTTAGGAATCTTGAGGAAGTATTAGAGCACGTGAAAGCTGACGAGCTATTTAAATTTCTAACACTAAGAAACTGCTTAATTGGACCAGCACGTTTGATGCTTGGCAGAGGAGCGATGACATACGACGATCTAAAAGCGAAACTGATAAAAGAATTTGGGTGTACGGTCAGCCGTCAAGAAATCTACAATACGCTACGACGCCGAATAAAAAAACCCAATGAAAGCGTAAGACGATACGTTATGGAAATGGAGTCCATTGCTATACGTAGTGATGTGAGTGACTTTGAGCTCGTAGCATTTGTACAAGAGGGTCTAAACGGCCGTATATCTGATTTCATTCTTTTTGCTGCTGCAAAAACTATGGATGATATAAAAAATGCTGTACATATGTACGAACAAAGGCAGAGTGTGAGAGGAGGCGCAGATGGTACATCAAATATAAGAACAAATGTGACTGAATCTAAAACCAGTGGACCAAAAACCAACGAAGGAATACGTTGCTACAATTGTTCAAAGATGGGACACATGAAGCCACAATGCCCTTATGAAGAGCGACCAGTTGGTGGCTGTTTCAATTGTTGGCAAATGGGTCACGATCACAAATCGTGCAACAACACAAAGCGCATACAAAGACTGAAGACAACTGTTGCTGCTGTTACAGATAATGACGAAGATGAAGATACGGACTCTGTCAACTTTGCTAATATGGTATGTTTAAGGTTTATTAATTCAAATAATGAACAACTTAGTGATTGTAAAATTACTTTATCTATTTTCGATACTGGCAGCCCGGTAAATTTGGTACGCGAATCTGAGGTCCCTTTTGAAATTAATAGAAATCTAATAAAAACTAAATATCAAGGTCTTGGTAGGACGAAACTAAGTACTTTTGGAAAGCTTACGTGTCAAATCTCATTTGAAAATCAATCTCATTTCATTACATTACTTGTGGTTCCTGATGAAACTCTACCAATCCCTTTATTATTAGGGCGAAACTTTCTGAAAATTTTTAATATTCGTTTGTGTCAAATGGATAAATCGACTAAATCTCTGAATAAATTGAATTTTAAAAATTATGAGAATTTACTTTTGTGTTCGCTGGATTCAGATATTCCGGAAAGAAAAGACTTGAATTTTTTTGATTGTGTACCCTCCGCTTTTATAAACAATTGTATTAATTATCCTAAGGAGATATGTACAAAGCAAACTGATAACCAACTTGATTCGATTGAACGACAATCCTTGTCTGCGTTTGAGTTTGCTCGGAGTCAGATTATGGCCATTGACCTAGACTGTGAGTCCGATAAGTTTAACATAAACCCTAGATTAGCTCAACGTGAAAAATGCATTATTACTGAAATAATCGAGGGACAATATTTGAAACGTAGTAATGATATTTGCCCCTTTGAATATAAAATGACGATTAGGTTGAATAGCGACAATAAATTTTTTTTCCGGCCACGCAGATTAGCTATTGCAGAACGTACAGCACTTAGACAAATTATTACCGGGTTATTAGAAAAGGGAGTGATAAGACAGAGTGAGTCACCATATGCTTCTCCTGTTGTTATGGTTTTGAAAAAAAACGGGGAATATCGTAAATGCGTTGATTATAGGGCATTGAACAGAATCACTGTGAGGGATAATTTTCCATTACCATTGATTGAAACATGTATGGAATACTTAGGTGGTAATAAATATTTTTCTACACTAGACTTAAAAAATGGGTTTTTTCATGTCGAATTAGACGAGGCATCAAAAAAATATACTTCTTTTGTCACACCTGACGGACAGTTTGAGTACAATCGTATGCCATTCGGTCTAAAAAATGCACCAGCAGTTTTTCAAAGGTACATTCATTGCGCTTTGCGTGATCTAATAGAATCGGGTAAGATAATTGTTTATCTCGACGACATATCCATTGCCACACCGAATTTCGAAGCACATTGCATTATTTTATCCGAAGTTTTACGTCGATTAGCATCCTTGGGCCTGGAGCTAAATTTTAAAAAGTGTAACTTTGCTTACGATGCTATAGAATATTTGGGTTACACTGTGGACGAAAAAGGTATTCGTCCGAGTGATTTACATCTGAGGGCTTTGGCAAAATATCCTCCTCCGGAAAATTTCAAACAGCTGCAATCATGCCTCGGGCTCTTTTCTTACTTTCGAAAGTTTGTAAAGGACTATGCGAAAATTGTGTATCCTCTACAACGCTTGCTGAAAGATGGTAAATATTTTAAGTTTGATGATTCTTGTAAGCTGTCATTTTATGAGTTGAGGAAAAAACTGGCTTCTCCACCGGTTTTAGCTCTGTACAACGCTCAGAATGAAACTGAATTACATACAGATGCAAGTAAAGTTGGATTCGGGGCTGTATTGCTGCAAAGGCAAACAAATGGAAAATTCCACCCTGTGTTTTTCTTTTCTTAGGCTACCACAGCGTCCGAATCCCGAATGCATAGTTTTGAACTCGAAACACTGGCAATCATTCATGCTCTTAATCGCTTCGATATTTATTTGAGGGGCATCCCCTTTAAGATTGTTACCGACTGTAATGCTCTTGCATTGACCCTAAACAAAAAGGAAGTTAGCCCCAAAATTGCCAGGTGGAGCCTACAGATGGAGCACTACGACTATAGGATTGTACATAGGGGAGGAACGACGATGGGTCATGCCGATGCTCTGAGTAGGTGTCATGAACCACATCCGATATCGAACGATTTTTACGACAATATATCGAAAAGATTCTGCATGAAATCGGAACAAATAATCAATTACGTTGACTCTGAATGCCCCTCCGAGGCTGAAACTGAATCTTCCCCTCAAGATAATTTACCTCCGTACACAAATACTCTTCTACCAACTATTGTTACTATGAATAAAGAACCATCCGCTGACCGATCCGAAGAATATGATGACTTTGACATACCGAATATTATTCCGTGTAAGGTCGTGAGTGTGTCTGATGAAAGAGAGATAGATTTCATGATTCAGGTAACGCAGAACAGGGACGATGAGATAATGGAGATGAGGTTACGTTTAGAAAAGGAGGAAATACAGAATTTTAAGTTAGTTGATGGCATAGTATTCCGAGAGGACTATATGAACAGGTTATTATTGTGGGTCCCTCGCGAATTGGAAGAAAATGTCATTAGATCAGTACACGAGCGAACTTGCCACATGGGCATTGGTAAGACCTACGAGCAAACAAAGAAAAACTATTGGTTCAGAAATATGAAAGAAAAAATTGATAAATTTATAAAAAACTGTATTCGATGCATTATGTGCTCCCCTCCGGTTAGAATACATGAACAGAATTTATACAACATACCTAAAGAACCTATACCATTTGATACGATACACATCGATCACTTTGGTCCACTCCCCTCCGTAAGCTCTCAGCGAAAGCATATTTTAGTAGTAATCGACGCATTTACAAAGTTCGTTAAACTATTTGCAGTAACATCAACTAGTACCAAGGAAGTCATTGCATGTTTGAACAAATATTTTGTTAATTACTCAAGACCCAGACGGATTATAAGTGATAGGGGAACATGTTTCACATCTTCCGAATTTAGTTCTTATCTCTTAGAAAATAATGTAGATCACATTCGAATTGCAGTGGCATCCGCGCAGGCAAATGGACAAGTCGAAAGGGTAAACAGGGTGATTAAGGCAATGTTAAGTAAAGTTACAACTCCCCTAAATCATACTAATTGGTCACAGATGCTCACACGGATTGAGTTTGCCCTAAATAACACACCTCATTGCTCATCAAAGCAATCTCCCAGTAGATTATTATTTGGCGTTGAACAGCGTGGACCGAATATAGATTTTTTAACTGAGTATTTGCAAGGGAAGAGTAGCGACTATTCTCGTGACTTAGAGCAAATTCGAACCAATGCGTCGAACGCTATCATAAGGTCGCAAGAGAAAAATTTGAAATATTTCTTAGAAAGGAGCAAACCAGCGAAATTATTCAGCAAAGGAGATTTTGTCGTCATTCGATATATTGACACTACTATTGGAAAGAATAAAAAATTAACTGAGCTTTACCGAGGTCCTTATGTTGTCCATAAAATCTTGCCTAACGATCGATACATTATTAGAGACATTGAAAACTGCCAAATTACCCAGCTGCCATACGATGGGGTAATAGAAGCTTCTCGAATGAGAAAATGGATAAATTAATTAATTTGATTGAGGGCAATCAAAAGTCAGGTTGGCCGAGTTGTAGTGAGTGCAGTTGCATGTTATGCTAACCCTGGTGTTTGTTTACTTGACGCCCTCTGTATGTCATGTCATGTCTATAAGCAGCAGTGTATAAAATAAGTACCTTACTCTTCTGAGCAACTACGTAAGCGCAGACAACACTAGAATATAAGCATAAGAATGTAAGAATATGAAAAAGGGCAGCCAACATTGTAATATAAGAAGAAAATGTAAGATCAGATATTAACTTTTTCCCTAGACAAATAAAGACGCAAGTGCTATTACAATCGTTTGAATTTTTAATTTAAATATTGCTAAGCACTACAAAATGGAATTTTTTTAAACTGAACACGCTCGGTGAAAATAGTTTTAAGCTTTCATATGATTCGCCTTTAAATTTTTTTAATTTAATAAAAGCTTACGCCATTTCAAATAGATAGATTCACCTTACAGTTATACTTTAAAGTGAAAGTTATAATTCTTTTGTAAAAAAAACTGACGAAGGAAGTTTCCCCTTTTTTTATAAACGTATCCTATTATCTGTAAAGGCCACTGACACAATTACGTTTTTGTGTCACATAAGGATAGATAGATATAGGTTTTGTTTTAATCATGTGATAATTTATATAGAAGTAATCGACTTAAAACAGGAAACATGCAAAAATAATATTTATATGTATGTATGTATGTATGTATATAAATTCATATATATATATACATACCTACCCAGCTAGCCTTTCCAATAGCGAAAGAGCCTATGCAGAACGTTTTCAATTGCAGATGAGCTCATATTTTAATTGTGGAATATGCTTCACAGGGGAGAAACTGTTACCGAAGACGATCGGGTACATGAGCCGCATAAGGCGCTTTTATTGGTCGTAGATGCAATAGTTTGAGATTTATTTAGAGATTATCTTACAACTCTTTTTTAAAGAACATTGAGAATGATATAAGGCTCTTCAACGTTAATCTTATATGAGCCATTGGGAAAGTTGGGAAAGAATCATTCGATAATGATTTAAGGAATCGTACAATACTCAGTTTGCTTTTTATTTTGTAAGTTAAACATGAAAAAAGTAACTTAAATTTCTTAGTACTTCCCACCTAGCATTTGGGTGATAATTTTATGCAGAAATCTCTTATATGATTCTCCTCAGATCAATTTTGATGATTAAAAACTCATTTATCATTTGGGTAATTGAAAATGGATTCTCTTATGATTCATCTATATGATCAAATAATGATTTCTTGAAAATAGAGTAACAAAATTCAAAGAAACTCCCATCGTCTTTTAAGTTTCATTTACATCGATTTGAAAGTGTCGGAGGAGCAGAAATGAGGTACATAGACTATGTCTTCTTCTATGCTTTAAATTTCATTAAAATCATTTTCAACGCTCCGAAGGAGCAGGACTCATCCCCTGCCTCCTTGCTCGTCTTACCTTTAAGAAGGTATATAGAGTATCTCTCCTTCTAAACGAAGGGATATGTATATTTTAAATTTCGCTAATATCGAGTTGAGACTCAGAAATTGTCCCCCTACTTCCTCGTGGTCCTACTTTAGAAAATGTCTATGGTAATTTTGTGACTTTCTCAACGCAGATCTATGTGCTGAATTTCTTTGAAATCGCTTGAATTGTTTCGGAGCCATACATTTCCCCCTTCGCCTTCCTGGTGCCAGTTTTGAAAATTTACACAGCCTATGTAAGTTTTTAGATGCAAATATATCTATGGTCTATATTTTATTAAAATCGGTTTGAACGTTTCGGAGGGCAGAAATTAATTACCCCCTATTACCCTCCTGGTCCTAGTTTACATACATAGCTTATGTGACCTTCTATTTCATCAAAATCGGTTGGATTGTTTCGAAGGGGCAGAAATTTCCCCCAAATCACCCTCCAGTTCCTAGTTTTAAAAATTTACAGATCCTATGCGACTTTTTAAACGCAGATAGCCTCTGTGACTCTTTAGACGCAGATGTATGTATATATGTTCTAAATTTTATTAAAATTAGTTTTAACGTTTCGAAGGGGCGAGAATTTCCCCGTATCGCGTTCCTGGTCCAACTTTTAAAAATTTACAGAGCCTATATAATAGAGATCGACCAAAGGCGTTTTTTTTTTGGCCGAAGCCGAAGCCGAACTTCGGCTAAAATCCTAAACTTCGGCCAAAACCGAAGCCGAAGCCGAATGTTTTAAATTTTAAAAATGATACTTGTTTTATATGAATTAAGAAAATAGTTTGCTTTTTTGAGATCACTGAAATAGCTGTAATATCTATTGGATACATAACAAGAAAAATAAAACTATTTTGCAATTTCTAGATTGCTTTTTCATATGATCACTCACAAGAACGTCCAAGTAAAAGAAAATAGAAAGCAACAGGGTTGTATTTCAAAGCAACCCTTTCAAAACGTTAAACACAATAGAAACTGTCGGCGAGCAACGACCAAAAATAATGTTATTTTTCAAGCTTGGAATGAAAAATATTCGGCTTCGGCTAATCGGCCGATTTTTGCCATAGGCCGAATGTTGGCCGATTACCAATTTTTGGACGAAGGCCGAAGCCGAAGCCGATTAATCGGTCGAACTCTACTATATAACTTTTTAAGCGCAGATCTATATTTGTTCTATTTGTCATTACGACCGGTTTGAACGTTTCTGACGGGCACTAATCCCCGCCATCGCCCTCCCGGTTCTAGTCTTAAAAATGTACATAGCCTTTGTGACTTTTTGGATGAAGATCTATCTATGTTCTAAATTTCATCAAAATCGCTTGGAACGTTTCGGATGGGCAGAGATTTCATCCCTATTGCCCTCCTGGTCTTAGTTTTATAAAAGGTAATACCCTTAAACACTCCCGGAGTTGCACAGACTAATTGCACCAAATTTCATTGCGATCGTTCGTACCAAGTTTATAGGGAATCTGTAAAAAAAAATGGAAAATCCCATAGTAAAACTATTTCAATTTTTCAAGCAAATTTTCCAAAATTTCTTTCCATAAAATCTTTTGCAGCCTATTACATATATTAAAAAAAAAAAAATTAGAGAAATTGGTCAACCCATTTTCCAGTTATGCGCTTCGCAACGAACAACATTTCATTTTTATTTATATAGATTATGAAAAATAAAAATATAAAAAAAACTTGACACAACCAACGAGATTCTTATTCAAAACTCAAACGAAAGCATCAGCGAAGAAATGAAGAAAAAAATAACAATCTGTAGCAGTAAATATGAAAATAAAAAAGAAAAAATTTATTTTGGATAAATGTATCGTCGATTAAACATTGTAAGACTTATAAAAGAGAGAAATGCTACAATAGTACTCTTCAAATAATCAGCAGAAGATTCGTTTAGGAGTTGTTTATTAAACATCATCGTCTATTAAACAGCTCCTGGCTAGCTGGGATTCCTACAAACAACCACACCTGCACACAAACATACATACATACATATCTACATACATACATATATACACATATACATAGAAAATAAATGATGTGAAAAAATAATTAAACATTCTGAATTTAAGTTTTCTGAGTTAATTTTTTAATTTACGCATGAACGGCTAATGAAAATATATTCTTCTTATGCTCTATTTACTTCACTTATTTATGTGACAAATTTATTCAATTGTGCTAATTTCTGCCTAAATACCAATTTTAGGGCGAATTAAATCAATTCTAATTCACACTTGTAGTTCATTATTATTAAATAATATTCTTAAGTCTTAAGAAGTGTGTTAGAAAATTTGTATTAACTTCTGACTTTCATAAGTGTGTATTTGTGCTAAGAATTAAAAAGATGATTTATAGTCTAGTCACAACAAAAGGGGAAAGAAAATAATATAAACATAAAACAAACATAATAAGAAAATTGTGTCTTCACCGTACGTTACTTTCAGCAAGGGCTGCATTGTAAATGTGGATATCATAGAATTATGAATAACAACAGGATATCTGTGAATAGCTTGCAGCTATCACAGGTGTTAGGAGGATTAATAGAATAATATTCAAAAGTAAATAAATAAAGGCTAAAACGAGGGTGCAAAATGAAAACAAATTTAGGCAAGTATAAATAATTCCAATTGGGACACCTGGATTAAATGCTGCTTCTTTTTTTAAACGAAAGTGGATTACAATGTTTGCGAAAATTCAATAGTAGCAGACTTTATTGCATTAATAACACGGTGCGACAGTCCAAAAATCCTGGGACCGCATATTATTTTTCTTGTAGGGCTTGTCGAGTTAAAGAAGAATCCAATAGTGAAATATGCTGGACACCTCCAAAATCCGGATTTATGGTTAAAAAACCGGTTTTTTTTACCTTTGCGCACTTATAAGCCTGTACCTTTTTTGATAACGATCCGATTTTCAATTTCTTACTAGATTTGGAAAGAAGAAACTGAGATCTTTCGAATGATATATAATTTCGTTAAGAAAACTTGAGAAATTTTGGTGTTATTGTCCAGCAAACACAAATTTTGTAGATTTTTCAAAAATTTCTCAACTTTGGCGACGTTTTTATACACTATTTTATTAAGAAACTATACTATTGAATTTATTCAAAAAGTACATTTGGTTACTATTACAATGCATATTTGGGGTTAAAAATAGATACGCAATTGACTGAGTTATGCAACTTTTCATGAAAACAAAATTTTTTCCAAAATGCCTGCACAATGTTTTTGGTGTTGTTTTTATGCACCTTCTATTAAATTACAAATCAATGTTATCCTAAACACAAAAAAAAATTGTAATGAGAGTTTTAGTCATTCAAAAATATTGTCTTTTTCGTGTTCTTTTTATGCACTTTCCTTAAATTACGCCGGTGACTGATATCAGTAAATAAGCCACAAATATAGCAAAATTTGTTACGATTGTCACACATTTTTTAATTAATTTTAATTTAAATTGCACACTATTTTTATTAAATTGTGAAAATTTTTTTAAATACACAGATTCAAAGTGAAAAAGAAGACATTAACAAAACGTCATATTAAAAGAAAAACTAAAATTTTTGTTGTGTTTACGCTAACAGTGATTTGTAATTTTAAGGAAAGTGCATAAAAAGAACACGAAAAAGACAATATTTTTGAATGACTAAAACTCTCATTACACTTTTTTTTTTGTGTTTAGGATAACATTGATATGTAACTTAATAGAAGGTGCATAAAAACAACACCAAAAACATTGTGCAGGCATTTTGGAAAAAATTTTGTTTTCATGAAAAGTTGCATAACTCAGTCAATTGCGTATCTATTTTTAACCCCAAATATGCATTGTAATAGTAACTAAATGTACTTTTTGAATAAATTCAATAGTATAGTTTCTTAATAAAATAGTGTATAAAAACGTCACCAAAGTTGAGAAATTTTTGAAAAATCTACAAAATTTGTGTTTGCTGGACAATAACACCAAAATTTCTCAAGTTTTCTTAACGAAATTATATATCATTCGTAAGATCTCAGTTTCTTCTTTCCAAATCTAGTAAGAAATTGAAAATCGGATCGTTATCAAAAAAGGTACAGGCTTATAAGTGCGCAAAGGTAAAAAACCGGTTTTTTAACCATAAATCCGGATTTTGGAGGTGGCCGGCATATTTCACTATTTGATTCTTCTTCAACTCGACAAGCCCTACAAGAAAAATAATATGCGGTCCCAGAAGCCTAAGCTTTGACTTCAGCTTTCTTTTTCTCGTAATCCGGTGCTTCGATTTTTTTTCTTGCTGGCAAGTTCAGATTAATTGTAAAATTTTTTTTCGCTTTGGGCTCATTCGGTTTAGGAGCTACAAAATCCCGTTTCTGTGCATCAGTACATAAAACCCTGACATTCTCCTACAAATACCATTTGCGATCTAACGATAACCCGCTTGGTGCAATGAGCGGAGGTAATTCGTTTGGTAGCTCAGCCGTTAATCGCAGACTAAATATTTCTTCTTCCAAGTCCACAAGTTCTTTACATACAATTTCGTTTTTTATTTAAATCAAAGTAGTGATACTTGGTATTACTTAAAATGCAAACGTTTACAAAATTAATTGAAATGAATTTGAAAAATTAAAATCACAAACTTGCGACAGTTTACTTGGTAATCTTTTGTAAAATCCTACGAAATGAGTATCCGCCACTCTAGTTCACTTCCATTCACAGCGTTGTTAAATTTATTACTGCTAGATCTATTGACCACATCTTCAAAATCTTGGTAATAATCTACATTTGAGCGACTATAATCTAAAATATCATACAAAAAACTTGGATTTTAAGTTAGTCCCCAAGTATTAGCACCGACACTTTCAGATAACGTCATATCGATCTCATCATCGCCATAAGCCGAGTCTAGTCTTTTTAAATCATCATTAAAACTGGCAGACATATCCATTTTTATAAAAATTTCTTCAAATTAACATCAGCTTAGTAACAAAATTACAAAAAACCAAAATTGCGAAACTCGTTATACAGTTGGCACAAGACTGAAGCGTCACTTTATTCTTTTCCTTTCTTATAGTTATTTTTATAACCTGTACAGGGCAGCAACAATAGCAAAGGTGTTGTCATACTAAAGCGAAAAAAATACGTTACCACTTAGGCATGACGTCACCAAAGTCGGCACTCAATCATAACTAACCTTACCAAATCGCATCTCCCAACTGAAGGTGTGTTCAAAGTGATAATGTGTTATGAAACTTTAAATGCGTTTTTTTCAAAACTTCATTTTCACACACTAGGTCCCTTTTCTCGGGGAAGGTCACATATATATTTTTTTTAATTAATTAGTTAATTAATAGTGTTCAGTGTTGACTTTCAATAATCTAACACCACTCCTTATAGTTTTGTTTTCACAAAAATTTATGAAGACATCCCACTGTGCGTTGTTGTCAATCTGCCTGAGTAACTTTTGGCCCAGAAAAGAATGATTGCTGCATATAATTGGTAAATATTTCTAACATTACCTAACTACTTGCTTCAAGGTAAAACTGATATTTTTGAAATTTTGGAAAATTAAGCCGTAAAGACTTTATGGATTAGAAATAAGAAATTAACGAAAGGAGAGAAGAAAATCACTGCTCAAAAACGCATGTCGAACATCGACACTTTCTGTGGTGGCATGCCACTGTCAGCCTGCTGAAAATTGGTACTGATTAGATAATTTTCTTTAGGTTACTATATGAACAGAATTTTCCATGGCTACAGTAAAATTAATCTACATTTCATAGCACTCCTCTTAAAAAAACAATTCATGCTGAATGAAACTAAAAAAATATAAAAAACATGTTAATTAATCATGAAGTTATTTTTATATTGAAACTCCCAAAAATGTTCTTAGCAGACAAAAATATATACCCACTTTTTCATATATGTATATGAAAAAGGAGAATAAATAATTTATATAAATTGAGCTCATTTATTTTAGTTATTCCTAGAAATTATAACTTTTTCAAAAGATAACTTTTAATTATTATTTTTATGAAAGAGTTCTATTACTATCCTTTCTCTTGACCTCATTAAGATTGATCTATTAATAAAATCAAATTGTGCGAGAGATAAAAAGTCTCATATTTCTTCCCAGTATATAAAATTATAAAGTTATCAGGTCTCATACAAAGTTTGAATTTAAAATTTAATTTTTCAAGAAGTTCACATTCACGAGTATTTTTAAGCGGAATTATCGGCTGCTTATTTAACTGTAAAGAGGAGGGTATGCCATTAATAATGGAAAGCAATTATATGAAAATGGCCACTACGGACACGCTTGTAGGACCATATTATTTTCATAAAATTTTCCATCACCAATTCGCGAATTTACGTTTGTATTTCACCGATAACTGAACGAATTTTGTCTTTAGATCTTTAAATCGATTGTAAGCCATTGACATAGATAGACCTTTCGTTCCCGCTTTTGGAACTCGTCTGTATATTGTGATTCTCAATATATTATTTAGAGTCTTACTATAAACATACGAAGTTTGTCAGCTAAATTCAAAAATTTTTTGGGTTGAAGTCTACTGACGAGTTCCAAAAGCGGGAACGAAATGCATATAGACAATTGCTTAACCATAAAAACAAGCTAAATTTTCAAATGACATAAAATCAATTTTTGATTCCATGTGGCTTACAGAGTTATTGCACTAAGCGTCTCATTTGTTATCAATTATCAATCAAATGTACGCGTTTTTCATATTTATAAAGAAAAAACTATAATTACAATACAAATAGAATTATCACAATACATAGTTTTATTAGTAATAAGTTATGAATAAAATATATCCCTAAAATTAGCGAAATTAACCATAAGTAAAAATGTCGCCAAAAAAAAACAAAAAATCGCAAAAAAACCAAAAAAGACGCCAAAAACCGAACAAAAATTGCCAAAAACAGAAAAAAGCCACAAAATGAAAAAATACGCCAAAACTAAAAAATTCCCAAAACTTAAAATATGTATTGTAAAAAAAAATCACCAAAACGAAAAATAAATTCAGTAAAGTGCGACTTTCACTCGCGCACGAAGGGTTCCGTACGTTGGGCTTTGAGCATTTTTTAATACAGTGTTTTTTACGTTTTTTCAGCTGAAATAGTGTTTTTTTATTATTTTTATTTTTTTTTCTCGTTTTAACGATTTTTTAAATTTTGGCGATTTTTTTTAATTTTGGCGATTTTTTTTTTAATTTTGGCAATTTTTTTTATTTTGGCGATTTTTTTCATTTTGGCGGGTTTTTTCATTTTGGCGATTTTTTTTTCATTTTGGCGATTTTTTCATTTAAGCGATTTTTTTTCATTTTGGCGATTTTTTCATTTTGGCGATTTTTTCGGTTTTTCGCGATTTATTTTCGATTTAGAATTTTTTTTAATTTGGTGCTTTTTTTCGTTTTGGCGATTTTTTTTTATTTTAACGATTTTTTTTCGGTTTGGCGATTTTATAATTTTGAGATTTTTTTGTTTTACCGTTTTTGAAAATTTCAGGAAGTATGCTCTTACGGTTTCCAAGATACAGCAAGTTTTCAAAATCACATAGTCGAAATTACATTAACTGATGGTACACCCTTTAATTAAAATTTTTTTAAATTTTAGTGTTAATTGTTGTAGTCTGTATAAAAATACACTAACTTTACAAATTTCAAGTACATATACATACAATTGTATGTATATTACATGGGATTTTAACATTTTTCGTTGCTCGTTTTAGCACACCCTTTAATTTCCAACTCTCATGTATTTGTTGTTGTAGCGGCCAAGGTTCTACACACTCTGTCCAAATTTCAGGTCCGTAGCTCTTACGGTTCTCGAGAAAATACCCTGTGACGGACAGACGGACAGACGGACAGACGGACAGACGGACAGCGTAGCGAAAACAATAGGGTTCCATTTTCACCTTTGGTGTACGGAACCCTAAAAACGACAAAACTAAAATGCGTTCGTTGATACCAAAAAAAAAGCGCCAAGAATCATAAAACAACCAAAACTGAAAAAAATTTCAAAAACAAGCAAGCTCCAAAGCTAACTAAGGCCGAGTACACACTGTGGCATTTTGTGACAAATATGTCAAAAATAACAGTGGAAACTAGTGGCAAAGTTTGTCATTTTAGATATTTTTCGTTGCGTGGCATTACCACACAAACTGTTTACACATCTTTTTTTTTTTTTTTTTTTTTTTTTTCATATACATCTTTATTTATTGTATCTTCAAAAATGAACTAACAATAAGTAATCAAATCTTAAATCTAAATATAATTATTAGGCCCGACCAATATCGGACATAAGCTTAGTGATAGTTATAAATAATACATAAGTAGTGATAATCAAAAAGAAGTATTTTTAAGCAGTCCCATCTGGAGTGTTGGGTATAAGAGCCCTTGTGTCCCTCTTTTTTAAGCGGATGTGTCCAGTAAAGCTCAAAATATTACGGGCAAGCGGATTAGGATGTGACTCGAGTTTAGTTAAATATTTGCCTGCGTATTTTGCAATTTCTTCACTCACTAGTGGCATATTTAAATCACGATGAATATTTGAGTTTTTAACGTACCATGGAGCAGATGTTATCAAACGTAAAATTTTGTTTTGCCTTCGTTGGATTCTCTCGACATTTGAAGCTGAAGCAGTGCCCCACAGCTGAATTCCATAGCACCATATTGGCTTCAAAAGCGACTTGTATATCAAAAGTTTGCAGTCTAGGCTGAGTGTTGAATTTCTGCCAATTAACCAATATATTTGAGTCAATTTAAGTTTCATTTGGGTTAACTTAGAGTCAATATGATATTTCCATGTAAGCCTTCGATCAAGGTGTATGCCAAGGTATTTGACTTGAGAATGTTGAGGAATATTTTGATTGTTGATTCGAATGGGGGAACAGGTATCTTTTCTTAGGGTAAACGTTATATGAACACACTTTTGTTCATTGACTCTAATTCTCCATAAGTTCAACCATATTTCAAGCTGGGTAATGTGTGCTTGGAGATTGCGGGATGCCTCATCAGGATTTTTGTGAATACTCAAACAGGCTGTATCATCGGCAAATGTAGAAGTGTGGATGTTATTGCTCACAGGCATATCACAAGTATATATTAGATACAAGACTGGCCCCAGAATACTACCCTGTGGCACACCAGAAGATATAGATTCGGGTACACTCATGAAGTCTCCTTCCACAACAGTAAACTTTCTATCGAGAATATAACTTTCCAAAAGCTTTTGTATATTTATTGGTAGGTATGTCTTCAATTTTAAAACTAGGCCTTTGTGCCATACTTTGTCAAATGCCTGAGAAACATCAATAAAAAGGGCAGAACAATACTTCTTTTCTTCAAAAGTCCTCCTTATAATTTGAACCAATCTATGCGTTTGCTCAATAGTGCTATGCTGACTTCTAAAGCCAAATTGATGGTCCGGGATGCACCCAGTATCACCTAAAATTGTGGACAATTTAGTCATGAGCAGCTTTTCGAAAAGCTTTGAAATTGTTGAAAGTAAGCTTATAGGCCTATATGACTCAGCCTTGGTAAGATCTTTGCCTGGCTTTGGAATCATTTTAATCTTGGCAAGTTTCCAGTTATGTGGAAAATACTGCATTCGTAAAATGGCATTAAAAATAAATAGCAAAATTCTTATTGCAATATGAGGCAAGTTCATCAGCATCTTGTTACTAATGCCATCAATACCTGGAGCTTTCTTAGGGTCGAGTTCAGCAACTATTTTTTGTAGTTCATGCATCTTAAACCTTAAGGGACGAGGGGGTAGAGAGACTACACTCGGTAAATCGGCAGCACCCGTACATGAATTGGGAGTGAATACAGATTTTAAATGCTCAGAAAATAAGTTACCTTTCTCACTATCGCTTCTTGCCCAGCCTCCAGTCGAAGTACGCAATGGTGATTTGAGATCAACGGGTCTTTTAAGATTTCTAGTAGCGCGCCATAAAGAGTAATTAGATGTTGACGTTACATCAAGACCTTCTAAGTACTTTTCCAGTAATGCAGTCTTTTCCGACGATAGCAGCTCTTTGAGTCGTTTAGTACATTCTTTAAGTCTGATTTTATTTAGGGGTGATCGGTGTTGTTGCCATTCTCTTCTAGCTCTCCTTTTTTCACATACGAGACGTTCAATATCCGTAGAATAAATTCTATTAAAGCCAGTCTGCGGATAGGAAGTAGTGGCATGTTCAGCAGCCTGTTTAATATATTCGGTAAGATTGGCAATATTAAATTCAATATCATCAGGTGATCTTAGCTGAATGTTTTCTACGCAGTGACTACTAATATATTTTTTGAATCCTAGCCAGTTGACCCTATTAATCGTTTTCGCATATGAGTTAGTTAAATCACTCCTTAGTGGGTTGAAAATTGTAACTATTGTGGGAGAGTGATCGGAGGACAGATCTACAGAGCCCTCTACGTGAATTAAGTCCCTATGGATATTTTTCGTGACGCCAAAATCTATAACATCTGGAATTTTTCTTACGTCAGTAGGCCAGTAAGTAGGCTCCCCACTCGAAATGACATCTAAGCCCATTTTTGAAATTGTATTAAACAAAGCTCTACCTCTAGGTGTAACAAGACGCGAGCCCCAGTACGTATGTTTTGCATTGTAGTCACCAGCTGCCACGAAACAAGATCCAAGCGATTTGTAGAACTTCTCATACTGATCTTCGGTAACTGAAAATCTGGGAGGTGAGTAAATTGATGATATCACGAAATTCGAACAAAAATTTTCTACGAAAATATTCGTAGCTTGCATATATTCTTCACTAACGTTCTCAAGGATATAGTGCTTGAGTCTTGACTTAATTAGAATTGCTGATCCACCGCATGCTCTCCCTCTCGGGTCCTTTGAATCATATAGAGTGTAACCATTTATCTTAAAGCAGCTTCTCGAAGTCAAGTGAGTCTCAGAGACCATCATTATATCAATATTTTTTTCCGTGAGGAAGTGCACATCTGATGTAAACAGCTGTGAGAATAAGTTGGCTGCATTGCAAATACAAAAAGAAAATGTCAGCGTGTTGATATTTTGAAAAAATTAAAAAGTATGGAAGACGAAAAAGAAAGTGGAAAAGCATAGAATAGTGCCAGAAGGTAATTTAGTTTTGGAGGTTCGTGAGGCTGTTAGGAGTTATATATCTATGTAGCATTTATAGGAATACAAATGCAAGGAATACTGCATGGGCACAAATTTCTTTTGAATTAGGTCTTCATGTGCACGAAATTTTTAAACCAACTTGAACACTGCTTCCGTAAACTGGAACGCAGAGTACAATAGAATTCTTTCCACAAAAAAACTAAAAAAAAATAGCTTTGGGCTAAAATAAATTGCAAAAATCTGAAAACTTCTAAAAATGAAGTCGGTTAAAAAACGCAAAAACTTAAAAAGCATCAGGACTAAAAAAAAAGTTGGCAATAAGATACAACCGCCGCACAGTGGGTTGAATCAGCCCCAAAGTTGCTATTAATTCAGGGAAAGGTGGAAACTTGTTTTTAATTTTTTTTTGGTTACAAAAATGTATTTTTGAAAACATTGGAATTTTTTTTTTGATTTTTGTTTTTTATAAAAGAAAAAATATTTATTTAGGAATTATTTTTATATAAATTATGGACAACAATTGCAATCTATATTGTCTCCTTCACTATAGCCATCACGATCATCATGGTCATCATCGTAATTATCATAATCATTATAATCATCATCATCCTCACCATTTTCATTATCGGAGTTACTGGAAGTAATTTCCTTAAAACTTAAATATTTAGAAAACGGCATTAAATTCGGACGATTTTGTTCTTGAATGTAAAGGCTGATATTATATGCTTTATTAACACAAACTCTTAGTACAAACAATTTGTAACATTTTTAGTTATATTCCACCAAATATTGAAAATACTCTAATTTTGGAACATTTTTAATAATATCAACAAAAATATTTTTGCAAACAAAATTTAAACAAAACTTTCTTAACTACGTACTAAAATACCTAAAGTTGATGGTTCCATCACAAAATTTCCACTAAATAACTTTTAAAAAGAAAAAAAAAAGAGCTTGAAATGTGTTGAATTTCAATTTTTTCACTATTAGCAAAACCACGAAAACAAACATTGTACTTGGACAGCACACTGCAGAAAAAGTAAGCAACACTAAACACTAAATTTTATCTATCTCTACTCAACATAAAACTTTATTCGAAAATAATAACTTGAAAATATTAATTAATAGCGACTTTGGACTCGATTCAACCCAATGTGCGCCGTACGAAATCCTTCGTACGCGAGTGAAAGTAGCACTTCACTAAACTTATTACTTATCATCTGTCATATGGTAAAAGCTTCAGTCTGTAAAACCTTTAAAACGCCAGGCTTTTTAAAATGAAATGTTTTATTATAGCAGTCTGTACAATAAGTTCCAGTATCACAAAAATATAAAAAAAATTATTTGAAAGTAAAATTCTAAAAAGTTTTACTGTGGGAAAAATATTGCTTAATATTAAAATTATGCAGTTTTTCAAATACACCAAATAATTTTACTACTATAGGGTGTTCATATAAAAATTCTAAACTATTGCCGTTGATAGCGATTATATGGTTCAAGCTTCATGTGGAAAATTTTCTGTTATTCAATCTCCATTATAATAAATTTCTTTAAAATACTAATAAAGCATGAGAGCAGATATGGGGGCCCAATATGGGGCCCCTAAACCAATTAACTTTCTGCTATATAACCAAAAAATTAGAATTAAAAATATAATTAGGAAGTTTTACCATTGAAACTTAGTGTGCATATTGAGTACATGGAATGAATACCTTTTTACAAAACAAAAGCGTTTTAAATAAGTACACAGCAGTGTTAAATAATTTTTATTTTATATAAGGTATGGGTTTTCTTTACTTCATCTTGGAAGCTTGCGGACTGTTTGTTGTTGACCTTTTTCTCAGACTTTCCAGTTTTATTATTTAATTTTGTATTTTTTTCCTTAATAAAACTAATTAAATACGGGATAATTGCGTTTTCTTCATATAATTGCAAAGTTTTTTCTATTTTAAGTTTATTCTTTGCTATTGTTTTATATTTACATTGTAAGTTTTTTTTTCTTTTTATTTTTTTTTTGTTGTTGTATAAAATTTGCTATTGTAATAAAAAAAATACTTTAAGATACATACAGATACATATATACATACATACATGCATACATACACACATACATACTTACATTCTATTAATGCCAAGTGAATGGACAAGCCGTGATGGGGTTTCAAAAGGTATTATTATTTTCCAAGGCTTATATTTACTCGTATTTTGTTTCTCTATTGTTTTCTAGTTTTCATATAGCAAAGTAAAAAAGTTAAAAAATATATACACACACACACACACTCTTCTTTTAAGGATCCTTATAAATCTTATGAAAAATAAAAAGGTTGACAATTTAAGTATTTGTCTACTAACTGCGACTGTAAGCAGAATGTTTCAAAAATAAAAATAAAATAAAAAAGTTATAATTGTTAAATAAACTTTTTTCTTTTTTTGCTTTGAAGTAAAAAAAATATAAGTTATAAGGGAAATAAAAATAGAATTGAAAAAAGTAGAATATTATGAAGCTATTTTATCTTTTTGTGTGAAGTAGTGGTTGGTTGGTTGGTTTACGTGGGTGTCTGCTTCACGCAGGTACTCAAAAATAATCTTGATCATTCCTTTTTGACAGACCATTTCAATCGTATTTAAGGCAACCTATGCAAGACCGTATCCAATTACTCGTTAAGAGTGCTGCATCGCATGATATATCAATTAAGAAGACTCAAAACAATCCCTGATAATCAGGGAAACCGCAAATATGCAATTGCATATTTTTTCTTGTGTGATGTATTAATGCAATGACAAGATATTTATCCATTTCAAAACTTTTCATGAATTTTGGCATCGATTTGTTAGTGCATATTTTTGCATATCTTACCCTTTAAAGCATATATTTGCATATTTTACCCTTTAAAGCATATTTTTGCATATTTTACCCTTTAAAGCATATTTTTGCATATTTTACCCTTTAAAGCATGTTTTTGCATATTTTGCCCTTTAAAGCATATTTTTGCATATTTTATCAGTCTTACACGCATATTTTTTTAACATTTTTTCGTGTTTTTAAAGTATTATTTACGCTTTTATGGCATATTTTGATACTTTATAGAATTTTTTTCAAAAGGTTGTGTTTTTAATATTTTTTGTTTTTTTTTGCCATCTAAATCTCACTTCCAATATTCCATGTAATGTATACATTTTTTTTATATATATTACGCAGTTATTACGGACGCACAGTGTGGATTTTGAAAAAAAAAGTGGAAATAATTCTGCAGTTTCTAAACAAGCCGTCCGATTGTTATGAAATTTCATACAACATTTAAAGAAGTGTCATCAAGCTTAACTCTGGAATTTGGACTTTATATCTCAGAAGGGGGCGGAGCCACAAACCCCTAAATTGGGCAACCTTGGATTAATGAAAATTTTAAACTAATGCCAAACTAATGTTTTTGATCTGATAAAAAAGGTTTTTTGCAAGTGGATTTCTTTATCCAAGAGCTAAAAAAAGATTTGCTACATTTATGCAGTTCCGCTTACAGTTAAGGAACTATACGACAAAAAAAATTTAAATTCGGCTTTTTTCCAACCTTGTTCCACTGTTCTGCTAGCAGAGAAGTCAAATCTTGTTGGATTTCAAAAAGAAAACTTAGTATGGGTTTAAAACAAAATTTTCAACATTTACAAAAAAAAAAAAAAAAAAAATTTGTCTCAAAAGCACATCGAAATCAAAAGTTATATGCAATTTAAATGAAATATTTGAAAAAGTCGAATTTTTGCAGTTTTTTTCAGAAAAAAGTCGGTTAATTATTTCGCTATTATTCAAAAATATTGCAGAAATACCAACCCCATATTTTTATTTATTCAAAAGAAATATATATAAGAAATATTACTAAGAAATTTTTTGTTCAAAATTTTCGTAATCAAAGGTGCCAGATCGTCACGAAGTAGACCCATTTTAGTTATAATTATCAAATGTAAGGCATTTTTTTCTCAAATTCCAAAGCTGGAACCAAAAAATTTGTCATTTCACCCTAAGACAGGATAAGTTTTAAAATATTTGCTAAAATATTATCAGAAATACCTAAAAACTCCATTTTTGGGATTTTATGAAATCTTTTTGGGAATTGCCGGGAACTCAAAAGCATATTCTATTTGTTTTTACTGCGTATTAATTGTATCATTTTTCACCTAAGACAGAATCTTCAGTCGAAAATATTGACAAATGCGAATTTTATACCATTCGTTTGTATAAGACCCCTCTCCGTCTTCTTGAAAAACTCTTTATATGTTGTAAGCAGATGCAGGTACTTAGAAAAAAAATTAGTACAAATTTATTTTTATAAAAAAATTAAATTATCTTTTTATTGTTGCTGGTAGCGGTATTAATTTAATATATTCGTATAACATTTATATATGTAATTATACAGCTGCGCCTATTTTTGAAAAATATGTAAGAAAATGCTCAAAATTATACCTGTACATTACGATGCCCCAAACATTTTTTTTTCAGGACTCAAGCATAATTTGAGATCTTATAGGGTCAAGTATTTTTGAGATTTTTTTCAAATTTTCCGGAAGAGGTTTAGAGGTCGCACAAGTCGAATTTTTGCCAAAAATCGAATTTGGCGGTCGTTTTTTGTATTTTCTTCATAACTTTAACCATAACCACGATTTTCTTCACTTTTAAAGAAACAATTTAATTTAAAAATTTAATATTTTTCCAAACTTTATTTTTGTGTGCAAAAACTTTTACTTTTTGGAATGAATTTGCTCTTTTAAGTAGTTAATTTTCCATAAATTTTGTAAATAACGCTTAATAATTTTAAAACTTTTTATAGAAATGAAAATAACGAATATTGCAGGTTAAAGGTCAATTAGTTTTAAATAATTAAAAAAAAAATTTGAATTTGCTCTTAAATAGTTTCGCTTTAAATTGAAATAACTTTAATTCAACATGGTTCTTCGTGTTATTTCATTATCAAGTTCAAATTGTTTCAACTTGATATAGCCTTAATTCAAGATGATGCTTCAGTTTAATTAAAAATTAGTGGAATGTTAAGTCAACCTGAAGTTATTTAAAAAGGAAACATTTTCTCTGTAAATCATGTTGAATTAACATGCAACACATATGAAGCAAAGTCAATTCCGAAAAAGCTTAATTTAACTTTGTTGCCGAAGATTTCAATATGAAATTTTTCTGTTTGCATGAATTATATCTGAATTTTTTATTCTTTTATTTTCTACTTAAAAATTATTAGAAACCCATTTAATATTTCATCATTTTATTTTAGAAAGTTAAAAGTTATTGAACTAACTAACTCATACCAGTAGAAGATAATATTTAAAAATTGTCCTTTCTTAAATTCTTTTGTTGAAAAATTAATTTTTTTACTCTAAATTTTGGCATTGCGAGACAAACTTAAATGACAAATTTATATATCTTAATTTTCAGTATTTTTTTTTAAATCGAATTAAGAAAAGTTTTATGGTAAAACAAAGTACAATAATATAATAAATAATAATGATTTCACAAATAAATTTGTTATTTTTGTGATAATTTGTATTGCAAAGCTATCAAAGGTCCTAAAAGTAAATAATAATGTTCTTTTCTTTTTTTATTTATATACTCCTCAATAAATTACTTGCTAGAGGTCTTACAAAAAGTCACCTGAAAAAAGACTTCAATTCATAATATTGTCAAATCCTAAGCAAAGCGGCTTATAAGCCCAAGACCAAAATAAAATTATCAAATAATATACTCGTATTCAGACATACAAACATGAATGGAAAGTTAGGAAAAGATAAAGCATGTCTGTCATTATAGACAACTTATAAATAAGGCAAACAAGGAGAAGGAGAATAGCAACAAAAGAAAAACGACAAAAAGGACGAAAGTTTGACAATCACAACACAACTGCCTAGACATGTGAAAAATCTTATATACTCGTTCACAAATTAATATAAAATTTGTGTGCCATGTAAGTTGGGCTTATAATTCTAAATGTATTTATGTATGTATATAACAAAATGCACGCACATGTCGACATATTTATTTATATATTTGCCTTTTCACTTCTGTGCGAATACAGCAGAAAAAAGTTGTTAAGTACAAAAAACTTAGTCGTGCCTAGTATTTATTATATTTATATAAAGAAAGAAATGACAGTCGTTATAACTTTTTAAACTCTGTTATGAATAATTTTATGTTATTTCTTATTCTAATAATGAGCTCTGAGTATCCCTGAAATTCTGTTAATACAATTCTCGTTTGAAAATTTTATTTAAATATTAGCTGACTACATTAAATTAAATTCATACAATAAATTACCTTGATTCAACATTATTCTGCGTGATATTTCAGTATCGAATTCATGTTGTTTCTACCAGCAATAAGTTTGATTAAACATGACTCTTCATTTTAATTTAACAGCAAATAGTGAAATATTAAATCAACATGAAAGAAGGTCATTTCAAATGAACACAATTTCTTTGAAGTTCGTCTTAAATCATGTTGAATTAACATGAAACGCATATCAAGCAAAATAATTTAGATTAAACCCATTTCCGACTATTTCAATATGCCATTTTTTTTTAAATCCATATTTTTTTTTTGTGGAAAGAAGCATAAGAGAATTATTTTTCTAGCGAGAGAAAAAAAAGAATGGTCAACTAATTAAGAAAGTCAAATGTTTGGAGGTGGAAAAGTTATTATGAAAAATATAACCGTTGATTTGTCATTCATTTTTTGATATTGAGGGCCCAACTCCTAAAATCAATAATGTCCCTTCTTTTCAACTAAAGAAAATTTTCTTTTCAGCCCTAATCATACTTTATTAAGTCTACCTAAATTCATTCGTAAAAAAAGTAACTCTTTATTTCCATTTGTTTCTAATTTTTTTCATTCCCATTCTAATTTTTTCCATTTCCATTTTTTTTAATTTAATTTAAGTTATTTCTCAACTTAAAAAAAATCATTGTTATTTATTTGCATAAAACTATGTAACGTTGAAATTTATCAACAAAAGCTGATGTAATAAAAGCAAAACTTTATTTCTCATATTAACCCTTTGGCTAAAACTTACTATTGTTTATTGCAGAAATCTACGTAGAATTTTAAATTTTCTGTGTTAAGTGAAGTTATGAACCTAAAACCTATTTGAAAATAAAAAAAGTTTAATTCAAATACAGTTGCACATCACGTACAGCCTAATAATATATTTTTTTTATATAAAGGGGTAGTTTTGTAATATTGTGGAAAGTGAATGAATGAATTGTTTAAATGTTAAAAATTAAACTCTATATTCATAAAATTTTAAATGTGCGTGAAATGTATTTTATTTGAAATTTTTATTAATTTAAATAAAATTAAATGAAAATTTTGTTAAAATGGATTTCAAGTATATATTAATTTTCTTGTGCATAAAATTTTTGTGAAAATATGTTAAGTACACACCTAAAAATTTCAACTTGAAATTTACTTTATAAGGTAAATTTAATCTTTTTCATATGTGTTTCATGTTAAACTAACATGATTTTCAAAAAAAGTTTTTCCTTAAAAAAAAAATTTTTCCACGTTGATTTAATATTTACGTTCAGTTAAATCAAATTAAAGAATCATGTCGAATCAAAGTTATTTCAAGTTAAAACAACATGCATTAAATTTAATGTAGTAATTTTATTTTTTTTAATTATTTAAAATACGTGTGTTTGTCATGGGCATTTGAAAAAAGTTTCCTAATATGCATAAATTGGCTTCCCCGGACTAGATTTGAAGTCGGAACTCATCGTGTGGTAGTCCACGCTCTTCCCTCTGCAGCCACAAAAACTTTAAATACGAGTATATACCATCATGAATAAAATTTTAATTCAACATTATTTAGTTGATAATTTAACACACAAACAACATGTTATTTAAATCAAAATTTTTGCATGGTGATTTTACATTGGTACTTGAAGTAATGTATACAGGAAACGGACCAAGAGTTTTTAGCAATTTAAGGAACCAACCAAACGGGTTAATGGCAGACAGCGTGTTAACTTTTTCGACAACTGCCAGTCTGTTATATCGACGGCTCCATTCTAAAACATACTCAGTCAAAAAAGCTAGTTTTGAGATAAACGCTTTCAAAGTTTATTGATGATATTTTGGGATTGTTATGAGATAGAAACTAGAGACTTTTTGTAATGATATAATAATTGCAATATGATTTTTTATTTTATTTGAACTTTATAAATTTGTTGTAGATCATAGTTAAAAGTGTCCTCTAAGTATACTTAGCATCTATCTGGTGGTCCTTTCTCACCTACAATGGCCCTCTAAGTACATATAGCATGTTTTAGTTTGGAGAAATATTTTAATTAATTTTTTTTAGTACTTAATTGCAAAGTAAATCATGCTAAGTGTACCTGAAGCATGTATACTTAAAGAAGTTTTTTTAAACTTGACAAATTTTGCTAAGTACATTTTTGCTCATATCTTTGGATAGAATAGTCCGATTACTATCAAAATTTTACAGACTCTAAGTTAAAAAACCATGAATTCAGAAATGCTTTTGCCAGCATAACATGCTATGTCGACTTAGCATGTTTTGGAATGGGGCCGTCAATATTACGAGTACTCACAAACTTTTTAAGGCATATTAGTTTCAGTTGTAAATAAGAAAAATTATAGCAATAGATTTCAAACGCAACAGCTTCATTCTATGTACTTGGCAGCAGAATTTGAAACAATCACTATTAATGTGCTACTACGTCATTTACAGACACGTGGAAAAATTTTTGTATATCGCATTCTTATGTATTATTTTAACGCTGCTAGCATCAAAAATATTCATAGAGATGGACATCAACACTCAAAGTAATATCAAGAGAAATTAATTATTTGCTTTGTTAAAATTTTTCTTTATTTACAGGCCTTATAAACTAATAATACTGCTATGAGATTTTATTTATTTTTAATAAATGCTAAATTTACTTTGGGTTCTTTTTGATTATTTATTAAGAATCAAAAGTAATTTTTGAAAGTAGTCGGACTACTTTTTGATTACTTTTGATTCTTTTTGATTATTTTAAGTAATTGAGATTACTTTCCGATTATTAGTAACCGTAATCAATTATTTATTAGCAATTCTTTTGAAGGCAATTATATAATCAGTACAATTCTTTTCAAAATGTAATCTAATTGATTACTAATCGTAATCGAAATTTAACAGCTCTGCCCATAATAAAAAAAAATTATTTTCTAACTTTATTGAATTTTTATGAATTTTGGTATTTGCTCTTATGAAGATTTTAGTAGGTCCTTGTTTATTAAAAATATTATTTAATTTGTTTTGCATTTACTTGGCAAGCTAAAGATATATAATCTTTCTTTTGAGTCACCCTTTACATACACTTAAACATAAATATATACTACAGTATTTCAAAGTTTGTATCATGTTTCGTTAACCTTATACCAGCTAGAAAGCAATTAAAAAGTCAATGGAAAATAAACATACAAAACTACGACTTAAGACTTTGGTATGCACAGGGTGAAAATATTGTGTATGTATGCAAAAACATTTCTATAACTCCATATACATATAAACACACATATATACATTTCTGTCTATATACGATTAACTTCCTTTTGTTATTTAAACCTCTATAAGGTTTCTTTCTCGTACATATTTATCATAAGCTTTGAAATACAAACATGGTACAAAGGATTTAGGATTTAGGTGTACACTTGTCTAGTACAGTAGTGTCCCGGTTTAACGAACGGATAATATCACCCTTGTTTCATTAAAGAAAAAAGTTCGTTTAATGGATAGATATTTTCTTGGAAGTTAGATTTATTTTTCTATTCATCATTAAGTAAAACTAGAAAAAAAAACTGCATTACACTTTAAAGCTTAGATCTCACATTACAAGTACAGTTTACTTAACTAACAGAATGAGTTTGATTATAAGATAACAATACAAAATATGTTTTACATATAAATAATTGTATTTTATTCTGGAGGATAATTTGCTCTTCTTTTATGGAGAACCATAAGCAATTATTATTATGGGAATATACTCGTATCATTACTTTTAAAATTACTGTTAAAATTTTAATTATATATTGATGGGAAATTTTTCCTCTTCTTGGATCCTTCACTTTCTTCAACCATTTGTTCACCACCTATCCATTGAATTTAATTGTTAAAATCTTTATGAAAATCTGTACTGGTTATACCAGCTTTTCTTGACATTTATCAAGATTTGTTTTATCCAAAACAAAACCCATCAACTGATTTGTCTCCACAACTACAACCCAAGAACTGCAATGTAGCCAATTCACACACTTCTTAAGCAGGCCGTAGCTAATTCATTTACCTTTTGTTGAACAGGGTAGTAAAAATTAATAAAAATATTAGATTTTTATTAGATTTCCTACAAATCTACTGAAAAATTAGATTTCGTTTGGTATGGGAAATCTGGAAAAACAGCAGCTTGATTTAGCTTGAAATCTTGAAAGTACTAGATGTCTTGGCAGTGTAAATGCACTATAGTGATTTAAAACAAAAGCGTAAAGCATATACACATACCTTCTGAGATAACTAGACAATAAACAATAATTGTCTTCAACAATCTCAACTGCGATTTTTTTCCGTAAAAAATAATTAGGGCATACATTTTATTGAATTTTAGAATATAAGGGACTTATTGACTGACACACACTTATAGGCAGCAAATTAATATCTCTCTAAATTTTCAAATACCTTAAAAAAATAATTTATTACGAACTTTTAAATGGAAAATAAAAATTAGATGATTTAAATGTTCCTTGTTCGCTTAAAATCTATTATGAACAAAACATTACATATAGTCATCTTAAAGGCCTAATAACCTATCTGCAAAAATTTCAAAATTGAGTTTTTTATGGATTATTATTCGATATATCATAACGCATATGTGTGCAAAATCTTGAACATCTCATATTACAAATGACCAAGTTATTACCAAGAAACTATAACTGTTATTATTTAATGTATTAATATTCATATGTATAAATAAATTATTATTTATTCATACTAATTAGTACTACTGATAGGTTACTTGGTTTCAGATTTTTACAATTCCAAATAACCTAAGTAACATAACTGTGTTTAGAAAAACAAAATTTTATATTTATATTTTTTTATAAATATAGGTTTATTAATATATGGTTTCATTTTAATCAAAATATGTAATTTTCTTTTCAATATTGCAAATAGTTCCAATTTCATAACGTTTTTTCCCTCTTCTGAAAACTGCAGATAGGATATTTTGTCTTTAAGGTGATGATATGAAAAATACACACACACATATTTAACTCTCGAATATATGTATACATACATATGTAGCTTCCAAAAAAATATAATGCGTCAAAATAATTAACAGGTTCGCATACTATGGCGTATGATTATTATATTATTTCAAGAAAATAATTATCATACGGCATAGTATGAAAACGCTGCACAGTGGTCCCAATGAAAAATTTAGAGCGAAAAAAGTCGTAACTTTCTTTTAGAATTACCTATAAGCATAAAAATTTATATAAACAAATGACTTAGCATTACACGATCTCACGCCAAAAATGGCCGAATTCTATAGACGGGTGGGGGGGGGGGCTTTTTTCATATAACAATTAACTGACATAAGACGTGCAAAATCAATTAATACAGACATTACTATAAATCGATTTCTGTGATTTGTGTAGTCAAAATATGAAAATATTCACTGCAAACACAAAAAATAAGCAATAACAAAACAGTGCACAAAAAGATAAGTTTATTCAGATTTCAGACGTTTCGTATTTTGTTAAATAATTAACATGTGGCATTTCATATATTTCATATCTATAGTTCTAATAAGTCGGCAGCAACTCGTTTACTTGCCTTATAAAGACTACTTGCAGCAGCAAATATTAAATCTTGTGGGGAATACGTGTTCACAAGATCCTTGTCCCACAAACAATTATCGACTGGTTTCTTATTAAAAACAAAATTAAGTAATTTCTTCTGTTTAAAACAATACTGCAGCTATAATATTGCAAATATATAAAAAAAAATTATACCGTTGTGCACGGTGGGGTCTTGTCATTAAAAAGCCATCCAAAATATTCACTTTTGTGCCATTTAAAAAAACTAATTTTTTCGCGCTAAATTTGGTATTGGTACCATAGTGCGATGTTCAGAAGTTAAAGATTTTTCTTACTGGTTTGAAGCACACCACACAGAACGCAGAATTCTTGTAATGTCTCCTTGCCGAATACTTGTTTGTGTATGTATGTGTACGCACATACACATACATACAAATATATTTGTAATTGTTTTCTTTTTATGTGGGTTTTGGAAAAGAGATTTGTTGTGCTGTGTTCCAAGATTAATACGTGACATTTTCTTATTTTATTTTTAAGAATAAAATAAGATTGCATTTTGTCGTCACCGTCAATGGTATCTATGGAGTTATGATTTTTTTTTTCGTTGCCTTAGCTACAGTTTATGAATATTAAATAAGTTTCTATGCTTAAGATTATTTATATATATACATACATATATACATGGTTAGCAATAAAGCTAACAATAAAATATTTTTATCACTTGCTTAAAAACGAATGTTTACTGTTTGTTGTTCTTTCGCAAAAAAAATCCTTTCATTTAAAAGCATTTTGATGAGTTGAAGTTAAGCTCGAATGTATGATCAAGAGAAGAAAATATGCTATGACAATAGGTTTAAAAAATTTTGTTATTAAAGGGAAATTGAATACAAAGCTATTAGCATTTATTTAAGGTATGAACTCCAATAAGGTGCCTATAACTACTAGTTACTTTCAATTGCCCAGTAAGGTTCAATAGTACTTGATACTTTTAGCGGTTTTGTTTTTTATTTCTATCAATAGTTTTTCTTTAAATATAAATAGTTTTGTTGTTTTTGGGAAAATATGCAAAATTTTCTATTTTTAAAGACAGATAAAAATTCTATGGCGCCACCTTTAATAACACATTTTGAGATTTGGTAAAAAATTATCCTATTAATAAATTCAACAAATTAATTATGTTGTCAATTGCTTTTCGCCAGGTTTTATACTTATAACATAATTTTCCATTTTATGAGCATAAAATTGTATCCTAAACACAGCTAAGCCAATGCACTATGGCAAATATTATACATTTTGTGGCCATTATTAATACAGTCAAACGTCAGGACCGATTGAAATGATTTTTTTTATTCATGCGTTGACAACTTCTGATTGATATAAATAATACATTCAGCTTCGAAATTATTTAAAATATTTTTTAGATTTTCAATACCGACAAATCTTTATTATGAAACCCTAAACTTTGAAATTACACACAATATAGATAGACATGGATGCTAATGAAGTGCATTGCTGCATAGAAAAATATCGGTATTTCCCCCATCTAATAAAGTCTAGTTTAATTTTACTTCTCTTCTTTAGAAACTCGCATTAATTAATAAAAATATTTCATTCAATAAGAATTGAAAATACCGGGGTCTAATAATCGCTTTCGATAACGAGCTGACTCGATCACTCTTTTTCAGTTTGACATTATGGCATTCGATATCGAACCATATAATTACATTGTTCGTTAGCAAATGCTATAATCTCAAAATGAAAAAAAGTGATCGAATCAGCTCCTTATCGAAAGCGACGATTAGACTGCTGAACTTAAGCCCGATTAAGAAATTATTTTTGATTAAAATTCACTGTAGTTCAACTAAATTTAATGAAAAAAAATCGCCAAATGAAAAAATTGCCAACATAAAAAAACCCCAAAAACAGAAAAAATTGCCACAATGAAAAAAGTCGCCAAAGTAAAAAAAACTCCAAAAACAGAAAAAAATTTGTCAAAATGAAAAATAAGTCCCCAAAAGCAGAAAAAATCGCCATAACGAGAAAAAGCGACCAAACTAAAAAAAGTCGTTTAAACTGAAAAAACTTCAAAAACCAAAAACCCCACATTAAAAAAATTCTCAAAACCGAATTATTTTGATATTAAAGTAACTAAATAAAACTAGTATTTTCCTTAATTCTTTTTTTCTTTGTTCACTTATGTATATATACATACATACGTTGGTATAGGGTACATAAGATTCGGCACAGCCGAATATATCACTCTTACTCATGAAAAACATATTATACCTAAATGGTAAAGCAACGTGCCGGAAAAGTGTAAGCAAAGACATTTAATTCATTATGTTTTAGATATGTATATTAAGAGCAAAAATAATTGCTACTTTTCAATATTAAATTTTTTAGTTTTGGCCAAAAAATGGTACATTTCCCATAGTGCAATGCCTTAATTACACTGTGCAACAAAATGAAAGATTTTTTTTAATAACAATGTACCACCAACTGATTCTTGTGTTCTGAGTAGAATTTCATGGCAAATATTTTCAGACAATATTCCAACTACACGCATCCCTATTTTGGAGGTGATTTATGCCTATTTTCAAAAAAATTTGCAAAAAGACTCATTTCCAGGAGAGTTTGAGGGTAAATGTATACCAACAAAATGTTGCTCTTAATGTTTTGCATAAATGTTCTGAACACACTATATACCAAAAACTTAAGTATTATATGATTTTAAAAATTTTTTTTACTTCAAACGGGTTTAACATTAAATAGGCCACAAAATGGGTTTCAGATGTACACTTTTAAAACGCCGAACAGGCCCATTAGTCCCATTTTCAAGAAACAGTTTTTTCTTTAATTTTCGCAAATGCAAACTGTTGGGACATTCCCTTGTATGCCATCTTCCGATTTACTTTTTTCAACTGATAAGGACTAAATTTCTTTCTTTGTAATTTTTTCATACTTTTGTTTGTTATTCATTTATCTTATATAAGCTTTTGTTCGATTTTGTGGACGAATAATTTAACGACATATGCACATGGATTTTGGATCTTTCTGCTACGCTTAGAATGTTATTTTTACCCATGCTAGCCTATTGTTAATGCAAAACTAAAATATTTTTGGTATATTTTTGTGGTCAAATAAGTTTTTAGGGTTTCGTACACCGAAGGTGAAAAGGAACACTATTGTTTTTGCTACGATATCCAGCTGTCCGTCTGTGCGACACAGGCTATTTTCTCGAGAACCAGAAGAGCTACGGACCGTTTATTTTAACAGAATATAAAGAACTTTGTCCTCTACAACAACAAATATATGGCAGTTACAAATTAAAGGGTGTTCTAAAGCGAGCAAATAGAAATATTGAAGGCCTAATGTTATATACAGACAATTATATATAGATACTTGAAATTTTCAAAGTTAGTATATTTTTATGCAGACGAAACCAATTATCACTGAAATATAAAAAAAAACAAAATTAAAGGGTATACTATCGGTTAGTGTTATTTTGACTATTTAAATTTTGACAACTTGCGGTATCTTGAAAGCTGTAGGAAGCAAACTCTTGAAATTTTCAAAAACGCTGAAACTAAAAAATCCCCAAATAAAAAATCGCCATAACGAAAAAAATCGCCAAAAAGCGAAAAAATCGCCAAAACGAAAAAAGCACCTAAACCAAAGAAAATCGCTTAAACTGAAATAAAACGCAAAAAACCGCGAAAACGCCAAACACGCAAAAAATAAAGCACCAAAACCGAAAAAACTCCAATATTATATATTATATTACGAAATCCTTTGCGTGCGAGTAAAATTCGCACTTTACTGAATTTATTTGATATACAAAGCATATGATACGAGGTTAACCGATCTTAAGTCACTTTGAACAATTTATATACTTCATGTAGAAAAAATTTTGAAAAATGTGTGTTGACATCTAATGTATAATCAAATTATAAGCGCTGCAAATAGTCACCTGAATATTTCAAAACACCTAATACAAATTGTCCTTAATTAAAGTTGTGGCCTGTTAAATAACAAGTTTTCTGTGGAGCTAATCAGTAGAGCAGGAGCATATAAGACGAATTAAAACCTTGAGTTTATATTCAGAGACTCAAAAAATAAAATTATAGCTAATATAGCGAGCGAACTTAAGTAACAAAATTTAATCCTATAAAAAAAGGACACCGTTAGCTACATTCAAAGATGTTTGCATAAAAAATGAAAGAAAAAATTAAAGCAATCGATTACATACAAAATTGACTAAGAAAATGTATTGAGGGTAAATTTGGCGAAAAAATAGCTTTTATTTAAAATCTTGTTAAACATTAAGTAAAAAGGATTTTGTTATATTTTTCCATTTAACTAACAACTTGCCAAATAAGTGCTTTATACAAACATACACGCATACATTTTACATACAAACATGCATACATACATGTACAAATACAACTTTACACGGACCATCTAGTTGTTGTGTTGGCGTCTAATTTCCTTTTTAAATTTTTTATTAACAAGAAGGAGACGTATGTAGAGGAATAAATGTAAGCCAGCACAACACATTCACAAGCGAGTGTTATTTTTTTGTTCAATAAAAGGGGTTGACCTTATCCGTTTCATTTAAGATATCATAAAGATTTAAAAACGAACAAACGAAATGGAGCGTTAAGCAAAACTACAATAAATAAAGTGCAGAAAATCCCTGCTATCAAAATTTTTAAGAAGCCATGAAATTGATCAAAAAAAAAAATGCAGTTTGATAGAATCAGTAGCAAACTAATTAGTTAGAGGAGAATTTTATTAAACTTAAGGTTCCTGCAAAATTTTTTAATATTTATATGAATTGAAAACATTTTTCTAAGCTTAATAACTTTTTAACAGGACATCAGGACAACAGGACATATTTTCTAAAATAGGCGAACGTCATTGAGTCTTTGCCAAAAAAATAAAATAAAAAAGAAAATTGCCAAATTCCGTTTGAACTTATTGGCATTACGCATAAATAAAAATAACAACAATAATGAATACATGGATGTTTTGACATACAAATATTTATTATATAATATTTACAAGCTTATTGAACCTTAAAATTGATTAAATTAAATCTTCATAATATAAGACTAAATAAAGCATGAAAAATAAATGCGATACAAAATACAAATTTTTTTCTTTGTTTTTCTTTATTTTATTCTATTTTATTTTCTCAAACGAATACAATCTAAACTAAAAGCTATAAGCAAATAAACCCAGTTAATCCTTAACTGATCCCATACTACTATTCACAATTTACTGACAAATTGAGGATGTTATTTTAAAAAGGTATTGAAACAAAGCCGCCAGCAAAACGTCATTTAGCTGTCGTAGCAGTTAAAATGGTTATTTCCTATATCGTTAGTAATATATTAGTCCTTTTTGAAATATTGCTTTAAACTTCTAAGGATTTTTAAATGTTACGCATATTTAAGATTCGAAAAGCTTTTGATCTCGAGCACTGCCATAAACAAACAGCTGTTTGAAGCAACCTTGTGGAAATTATTTATAACATCAATAATTTCTATACTTGGTAAATTTTCATGTTAAATTTAATATGAAAACCAAATTTAAATCATCCCAAATAAAACTCAAATAACAAACTGAAAGTAGTTTCTTATGTATGGCCTTGAATATTTAATAATTGCCAGCGGTAGGTAACAAAAGGGGTGTTCATTTGCTAAAGTTTTTTTTTTTATAAATTTTTTAACAATTGTTAACGGAAAGAAAGTGTTCATTGACCCAAAAAGTTTGCAACCAGAGAGCATTAAAAGAGAGTAACAAATTGAGAGCCAAAAAATTCTTGAACATTGTTGTTGGTACAATTTTTAGTTGCCAGAATTAGTCAAATAGCTGTTTTGTGCTTTTATTTACAAATAAAATTTTTTATAAATGTCTGAGAAAAATACACAAACATTTTTTTATTAAAAAAAAAATGTACATGAGTATAATTTTTCGAAAATAAAGCATATTTTGTTAATTTCTTGTTTTTCTTCGATTAAGCCGCATAAAACCAATTTTATAGACGAGGAAGTACAATTGTTAAAAACTTGTTTTACACACCTGATCAGGGCTGGAAAATGGCTATTTTTATGTGTATGTTAATAGAATAGAATTAAAAAGAGAAAACTACTTAAATATAGTAATTAAAACCTGGAACTAATTATGTAAAAGTGTTTCATATTAACCTCTGTTTCCACAACGCGGCCGGTCGACTTGATAGATTTTCATATAAAAAATTTAGACGAGTCGACTGCCTGAGAAAAAGTACAATTATATGTAAAATGATTTCAATTCGTGTTTCCGATATAGATAAAATTTACTTGCAACTTTTTGCTAGTAAAGACTTTACTTAATCGTATCTAGTACAAGCATTTTATGAATTTCTGTCTTACTTTCGCATTGACAGTTTCCGCTAGTAAAGTAAATGAACAGGCCTAATGTATCAAGTGACGTCTACTGCTTGTATGAGTTTTTATTTATATATATATGTGCGATTAAGGAAAAAGTGCTTAAGTCTTACTTTTATTTTTTGCAGGAGTGCACATTTAAGCGTTCAAGTCGATTTTCAGAAATTTATTTCTTTTACAGTTAAATTGGGAAGTTCTCTGTTAACGCTCATTTTTTTAAACAAACTTTCGTTCTACACACTATAAGTAATACATTCAAGTTTAAACGTACCAAATTTTAACCTTAAATAAGCTTTTATTCATTAATTCAAAATCAGCTTACCTCGACTTAAGCACTTTTTCCTTTTTGCCACAGATATAATGTTGTTTGTTAAATTCTCTGATTCATATGTAATACTCTTCAATTAAAGAAACCTGTTGATGATGTACTTTTTGAGAATGGTACTTTGTTCAAATAGTACTATTTCAAAAGAAAAAAACTTTTAAGAAATGGTATTTATTTAAAAAATGCTTAAAGAAAAAGGTGCTTTTGGGCAAAAGTACTTTTCTTAAAAATGTACTTTGAAACAAGAAACTATTCATCTATAATAGTCTTCAATCATAGGAACCTATTGATGATGTACTTTTTCAGAATGGAACTTTGTTCAAATAGTACTTTTTCAAAAGAAAACAAGTTTTAAGAAAAGGTATTTACGTAAAAAACTGCTTTAAGAAAAAGATACTTATTGTCAAAAGTACTTTTCTTAAAAAGGTACTTTTAATCAAAAAAAAAAAACTTTTTGAAAAAAGTACTTTTCAGAAGAGAACATTTTTTGAAACAGTATTCAAAAAGGTACTTTCTCTAAAAAGTGGTTTTTGAAAACAGATATTTTTTAAAAGGTACTTTTTAAAAAGTACTTACTGGAAGGAGATTTTTATTAAAAGGTACTTTTTAAAAAGTATCTATGTACTTTTTGCAAAAATTACTTCTTGAAAATAGTAAATTTTTAAATAAATATTTTTTTGAAAATCCGTTTTTCGGATTTTTTGAAAAAGTACTTTTTAGAAAAATTATTTTATTATTTATGAATGAAAAAATTAATATATAAGAAAACTAATGGCCTGTTTCACAATAACGAAACGAAGCTTTCGACTGAAAATTTATATTGAAAACAAAAACAAATTTTCATAATTTATTGTTGTTTTCAATATAAATTTTCAGTTAAAAATTTCGTTGCGTTATTGTGAAACAGACCAAGTCTACACACATATATGATATCCCTTAGTTACTATAAGGAGCATAGGGCCTACGATACTTGGAACGTCAAGGCCACCTACTGCCAACGACTGTTCTTCATGTTAAGGGCGGCTGAATGCGGGCGTCGTATCTTGTAACAAGCGGCTCACTATAAAAACGTGTTAAAGTACTTTTAAGCCAACCCTCCTAGAGGCCATGCTGGCAGTTCCAGTTCCAGGATTGCATGAGGTAGCCTAATCAGTTGCTCATCTTAAACCATCTGATTACCGAAACCTCAAGAAATAACAACAAAACGAAAGTCTAATAATGATAATAATAATATTAATTATTAGTAATTATTAATATTTTATTACTTTTACTATCATCCACTTAGAACGTTTTTTCGAAATTTCAAATACAGAGGCAAAATGGCTAAAATTGCTAACTTACATGTGCATAATTAGTAAAGAACAACCGACAATGGGAAGACTGTTATAAATTTAGAGATATTAAACTTGAGCATTTTTTAACAAAAAAAGCTTTCAAAAAATTTCATACTATGAATCAAAACAATTCACATATTCCATTTGCAATAATGGCTGAGTACATAAATTAGAAATCTACATCAAGTGGCACCACAAACAGTGGACCAAACAAAAAAGAACGCTGATGATGCAGATGTATTGGCCTACACGCAAAGAAAAGATATGGTTGTAGTATGGTTGAGAAAACAATATTATGTTCTCTGAAACAAATGTGTGGTCGCTGTAAACTAGTTATTGTTGTTTTAAACATTAATTACGTTACGATAAACAAAGTAATGTTTGAATTTAATAATTACATTATTATATTCATAGAAAGTGCGATATGGTTAGAGTTTAACAATATAGTTTTGTTAAAAATTTTTGACTACAATATAATTTGTATTATTGTGTAAAAATAATATGATGTAAATAGCAATATAACGTTATCCAAAACCATACTATGTTAAGTTTAAAAAAAAATCTTTTTCAGAAACATCTGTCAGTTCAGTGTTTCGTTTAAAAGCTATCGGCAGTGCACGCGTGGTGTTAAATAAATAAAAAAAGCATAAACAAAAGGGTAGATAAATAAAAATAATATGTACATATGTATGTATGTATATCTCTTTATATATATGTATCTGTATTTCGTGTATACACACATGTAAGTATAAATTTCTAAATATACATTTGATTTCAACAATATTAATTTATTTTCTATTTAACGCACAGCTGTTTTAAACAAAAAATTTACCAATAAATATATGATTAAAAAAAACAAAATAATATTGTTATATAAAATAATACTATGGTCGTATTTAACAATATTATTATAATATTAGATCATGGTATGGTAAGTCTGAATTATATTTTAATCACATCTAACAATAGTGTTGTCATATTTACAATACTAAGATTAGGTATAACAAAGTTAATTGTTTTTGTAGATAATATTATTATTAACTTAGATAATAATATTATTTAAGCTTTGTTTTTGGACTGCAACCATATAATTCAATCATAGTATGTTGCTGTTTGATTATGGTTACCTCAACCATATTTTTTCTTTGCGTGTACAAAAAAAGCTAGTTGTTCCGTTCTACTACGTGTTTGTCAGAAATATTTTCAATTAACTTTGGAATTATTTGTTTAGTTATAATTATCACACGTAATTTGGTTTACAAAAAAAAAAATTATAAATATAAAAATTATTTTAGTTTACAAAACAAAGTTTGTATGGCAGTTTGCTTATTAAACGTTTTGTAAGCCTAAATTGTTATTGTGTTTACGTGGCCTCCACTGGAGTTTTACAACTAAATTTCCTTCTTATACCAGCAGGGTGGCTCTAATAAAAAAGTAATCGTACAATGATAAATGTATCTTTTATGATTTACCTTTTTAATGGTAATATTTGCTCCGAATTTATTTTAAATTCCCAGTAAAAAAAATTGGAAGTCATTCTAAAGGAAGTACATTTTCATTGCTTCCAAAAAATCGATATTTTTAATTTTTCGATAGTTACCCAGTAAAAAAAATTGGAAGTCATTCTAAAGGAAGAACATTTTCATTGCCTCCAAAAAATCGATATTTTTAATTTGCCGATAGTTAGCAGAAAACCAAGTAGAAGTTTATTTTAGTCATACAAAACCTTGTAATTCCTCTCTAGTTTTAGAAACTACTCACCAGAATTTTTAAAAAATCGTTTTTTTTTTAAGAAACTTATGAACTATTTTTGGTCTAAAATTTTAAAGTTATTTGCTTAAATTTACATTAAATTACTGTTTCGTATTTAAATTCCTATAAAAAGAAACTAATTGTTAAAATAGGTAACTATTAGCAATTTTTCCTAGATGAAAATATTATCATAGAACACAAAAAAGGAAATTTTTCTTACAATCGCTTCCAAATCGGTGAACAGGCAGCGAAAAAGAGAACTTCTTGCAATGACAACCCTATGTAAAAATCATTAGATCGGATCGAAATTTGCACTACTTCTAGATCGCAAACTCTACATTTTCATGACTTTTTTGGAGTGTCTTTTTTTACTGGGATTCTGTTAAATTTAATATTCCTTGCCATTATAATTGGCATTATAATCCTCTTCTTATCAAGCTTTGTAGATCTAATTATGCAATTGCTGACCCTTTTACGAGATTATGCCTTCAATACAATTATTTGTTGGAATTATATCCAATGACTAACGAATTATATCCAATGACTAAATAAATCACTAAATATTATCTGAATATTTGAAAATAATCTATATAAATATTTTCCACCCTAGAAAGAGATTAAAAACAGTTTCTATAAATGTTAATCTATAAAATCCATTTAGAGTACGAGTATTAACACGAAATGGAGTTAAAACATCCTGTGCAACATTTATTCTAAATAAACCAAAATCGTCGACCTTAAAGCAACAATCACTGACAATTAAACCACCGCAAAACATTCCATTAGACTGGTGGCACAGGATGTGCAAATGAAATAAAAGGTAAAGAATGTTAAAGAAAAAACATTTGAAAAAAAATTTTCATTTTTATAGCATACCTATTCACTTGCAAGGACATCGTATACTAGTTTCATATAAAAACTTTGATTCTATATTATTAAGTGTTACCAGCTTGGAAGTTTCAACTATAAATTTAGCATCTCAACAATGACAAAAAAGTTTTTATCGAAACTTTGAAAATGAACATGTTATATAGTAAGCTTTTCTGAAGCTTTGTAGGGCAGAGTTGCAACTAGGAAATGTAATGCCTTCAAGACATTCACGAAAGCAGGCTACAGACTGCAGGACTACAAATGCCTCTAAGAACAATTATTTCCGTGCAGCCAGCCAGCTACTAATTATTTTGAAAGCAGCAGCAATACCATAAGCACTTAATATTGAAGTATATCACATATTTCTATGGTTTTCATGAAACACAGCGTATGTCTAAAACTCAAATTTTTCAAGAGTGCCAAAAAGAGAGACAGAGAGAGAGAGAGATAAAGGTTGCGTTTTGTTGTGTATGATGTGGGTGCATATTTTTCAAAAAACTTTAAGACCTTTTTAGAAACCATTTAAAATATAAGAATTTGACATCATAAATTGGACATATGGTCGCCCCAGAACTGTTTTGCTCCACCGACCATTCTTAAAAAAAACTGAGTTAAGTATGGAATGTACCCATTTTTAATACCCTTTTTCTGAAACAAAAACGTGGTTCAGACAATTTATTATGGTTTCTGAGATATTAAGCATTCAGTTTGCTACATATCCACTATTTTTAGGTTTAATGGGTATTGTTTTGCTGTACACGCCACTGTTTGGCGATTGCGTCAAACTCTTCATAGAAAAACGTAACTCGTGTTTTGCTTCATTTCTATAGGAAATGGATAAGAAAAAAAAAGAACGACCCGTAAGAACAATTCAACGGTGACTGTAGAAATGTTTTAATATAAACTTATTAAACAATTAAATAAAATAAAGAAACCTTAATTATGCATGTCTGAGTATAACAAAAATCATTTAATCATTTAATTTAATAATTTTAACTGTGTAACCGTATCGATACTTACTCGTAAAATATTACGGAGGCGGCTTCTTGGTCGGGATTAAACGATCGACTTATTTCTCTGGACAGTAAGAAAAATAAATTTGAAACATTCATAGATAGCAAAAAAAATTACATATGGAGCACAAAAAGCTACTTTTTGAAAATAAATTAAGAAAAGTGGTTTATGCGGCACAAAACGTTTTCTTACTTTTACAATAAAGTTATAATAATTTCTAACTTCATTCATAAAAGTTTACAAAAATGTATATTTTTTTTTAAAAACATGTGTCGGAAGCAGTGGTTAAAATACTTCGACTTAAGTTTTTTAAGTACTTTATATAACTTTAATCAATAGATCAATGCAACGTGTTAGATCTGTTGAGACTTCAGCTGAGTACACATTTGGCATTTATTTCGTTGTCACTCTCTAAATGTGTTCAATGCCGTTTACATTATTTAATTTTTTTTCGGTTTGCAACAAAAAATACCGAATATGACAAACGTTACCACTGGTGCACACCATTGCCAAGTCACAAAATGTTGTAGTGAACACTCAGCATTCCATTAGATCTACCATTGAACACTGACTCTTTGACAGGTTTGAAATCGTACGACTGGAGTATATATCAATACAGAATATCATTATCTGTTGGTAATAAGTTACTTTTGTAGAATATTTAGAACCCAATTTTGTTACTTTTTCTCCATTTCCTGGCAACATTTAAAGCTACTACTCGACAAAGTGAATGAGAGCTTTTACATCTATATTCAAGGAAATAGAAAAAACAGCAGAAGAACAAACATAAAATAAATTCTTTTAATGTGTTAAAAAATCTATTGCTGAGATACTGACAATCACATACGCTTAACGAATGGAATGTATGTTTTTTTTTTGCTTAGATTTGCCTGCTAAAATATGAGATTTGTTTTTCTTGGCAAGACATTTGAAAAAAAAACATATGAAAAGGAAGCGAAATAATAGAAATGCTAAACATACTGCTCTGTTGGAAAAGGAATTTAATTATACCATTTTCATGGTAGAAAGCTGAATGTTAAATGAAAAAATCCAGAAGTCATAAAAAAACTATTTTATTTTATTTTTTGTTAGTAATAGATATATGTATGTTAATCTGCCATTATAATTAGGCTTGATCAAAAAATTATAAGCAGTGAAAGTTGATGAAACCGCAAGTTTAAATCAAGTCATAGACCATAAGAAATATTTTAAGAATTCACTTCCGAGCTACCCAGTTGACCAAGACTTTCATTATTGATATCGACTTCGACTATATCGAGCCTTATTTTCGATATTATCGCAAGCGATATGTTATTGAAAATGGACTTTTTTATTGCAAAATTTTATAGGCCTACCCATAGTTAAAAATTATGAAATGTCAAAATTGTTGATAACTTTTAAGATACGGGCTGTTAAATTTGATCGCAAGAGAAAATTTATGTACAAAAACATATTTCAATATATAAAAAAAAAATTTTTTAATTTAATTTATGTCGCTTACGACAAAATTGAAAATAAGGCTCGATATCTCGAATATTTATCTTATAAAACTATAGAGAGCGACACTCAAAAATCAATGGAAAAAAATTCACCTGCCGCTCAGTTTTGTCCCAAAAATATTCGATCTCAAAGTTTCGCCAGCAATATAAAAAGTGAGAGAATCGATATCGCAAAAAGGCAGTAGAAAAAGTGAAGTTTTTTCTGTTCAATTATTGCACATTTGCAAGTATGTGTTCTTATTTTATTTTTTAACTTACGAACTTGGCAGCTCCAGACTAACAGGGTAGTCCACATCCACTCGGCCACCTTCACACATTTGAAAAACTATCGAAAGAAGTTCGAAGTTCGAAGCTCTAGCGAACATTTGATTTTTTTTTATATTTGCTAACAAATATCTTTTAAGTTTGTTTCGAAATTTCTTCGCTATAGTAAGCATTCATTTTTATCGAATCTCAGGTCAATTGGGTAGGGTTAAGGCACGTTCACACTGGCATACATTTGCTCAAATAAGCGTAATAATAAAAAAAACTTTTGATTAAGACATGTGTTTATTAAGTTAATGCATTACAAAAGCGAAAAATATGCATCGCCAACGCCTTACACAACAAGGGGCTGATTATTAATTTAAAATGGACATTATTATTATTATTATTATGTTTAATGGACATTGTTTATATTTTGATGTATGTGCTTATCTTTAAGACTTTAAGTTATATCTTACACAGACAAGCCCTGCCTTTTTAAAGTGCACGAAGTCCCAGAAAAGCATATTAATATTAGAAATAGTATGATTATATATTTTTTGTTTAAGCATTTGTATATAATTAGACATACAAATTAGTGGACAATTCCATGATGTTGCCAACGTTCGACTTGTTACACACTTATATTCAAAACAAAAACAAATTTTAATATATTCTTGTTTTTCAAATGTAAGTGTGCGAGAAGACGAACGAAATTTCAAGTCCGTAGCTCTTACGGTTTAACAGAAAGAAAAAGAAATAATTTGACCTAGTTACTTTTATATTAAAAATAAATAAATTTTCCAACTATGGAATCATCCTTTTATATATTTTCTGATTCTTTATACCAATCTACTTGTTCTTAAAAAAATATATATAAGTTATGTTAAAGGAACAAAGAAAAAGGAAATTAGAAAAAATTTTTTAATTAGTTACATTAATATCAAGAAAAAAAAAGTTAAAAGTTTCCAGCTCTGGAGATGAGGTTTTTATTTTTGTTTTTATCTACACCAAATTTTTCTTTCCAAAACGTAAAATATATATAATTTATAAAGAAAGAGAAAAAAATTAATTAGAATTAGTTACTTTTATATATCACAAAAAGCACAAGTTTCCCAACCCTGAAATCAACTTTTTTTTATTTTCCTGATTTTGTACACCAATCTCTTTCTTTTAAGAATATAAGATTTATTTAATTTATAGAAAATAAAGAGAAATTAGTTTTACTAAGTTACATTTATCGGCCCTGTCGCAGAGTTCAATTCCGTTCGGAATCGGAATTTAATCCATCCCATTTTTGTAGGAGATGGTGCCTAAAAAAGAAAACTAAAATACGAGAATTTGTCAGGTGTGTCCAGACTGTGGGAGGCGGTGGTATGCTGGGGTATGCTCCGGCTAGGGCTTGAGGTTTATTCAATTCCGATTCCGAACGGACAAAAAAAGTTAAAGTTTTCCAACCCTGCAACGTCTTTTTATTTATTTTTTATTTGAAATATCTATTTAATTCGTACTGAAGTATAAAATAAGTTTATTTATTAAAAAAATAAAAAATTAGTTTTCGGTAGTTACTTTTATATGGTAAAATAAAGCTTAAGTTTTCCAGCTCTGCAGAAATGTGCTCGATTTTGCTAATTTTCAATTCGAATCTATTTTGGACCATTTCTGACACAACAATCTAAGAACGAAGTCTCTAAATTTTCTGTGAGCTTCGGAAAATCGATTTCGCGTACAGACAGACGGACATCGCTTGTTGGTATTCGTGCCAATTTATGTCTATATATAGTTTGACAGAATTTCACGTAAAATATTGAACAGAGTACGAAACTTTGTTCACAATATTTATGCGAGATTTGCACAATGGTTTTGTACCGCAACTTTTTTAAAGTTTATTGAAAATTGGTTAAGAGGACATTCCAAAGCGTGTCAACACTTAAAGAAAAAGTGAGGACAGAATTCAGCATATAAATCCCTTATTAGCAATAAGTTAATAAATACTGCAATAAATTTAAGCACTATAGAAATAAAAATGTATAAGCAAAACTCGTCTCCGGATATTTGCAAACGCCATGTGTTCATATTTAACATTCGTGACAAATGAAGAGCTTTATGACAAATCTTGCATATCATTAGATCGTAAATGTAACTAACGACCCAAATCTTTCATAATGTTTTTGCATAAGATTAAGTATGAAGAAAAAAATACACTTTTGTTTTAAATTACAGATTCGTGCAATGCATAGTGAGCACCCATAATGAGTTTGAAATGTTTGTACAAGCTTTTGCTGAAGTCCCACATTTTCTATTTTCTTTCTTTTGTCAAATGAATTTTTTTTTCATATTTTTTTCTTCTTCTTTATGTTGATGGAGCAGCAAATGTTAAATCTTTTCACTAGTGAATTTTGATTGTGTGTTCAAAAACCATTAGAACCAACCGAGAGCAATAAGAAGAATTTTTGGGGGGTATCATCAGCGATAAACGGAGACAAAAAAGAGCATTTCCATCCAGCAAGTTTGACATTGGCACATCAACATTACAATTGAAATATATCGCGTGTATTTGAATAAATATTTTATGGTTGTACGCAATGTAATGGTTTTGCATTTCTCTTCTTCTTATTCGTGTTATGCTTCTTCCTATTCTTCTTATAAGCTACCAGTGCTGTTTGTCTTTTTGCTGCTTTTGTCGCGCAAGAACTGTTTTATATATCTATTGTAGAGCTAGCAGTCATTTATTCTTTTGATTTTTGCATATACACTTTTGTTCTTTTTTTTTTTTGGTATGAATGTGACTTCCAGCAAAAATTATCAGTATCTATAGAAACCTTTTTGCTAAATTAATAGCGTATAATAGAAAGATGAATAGGAAACATAAAATACAATTTTATGTCTGTACATAATATTCTTAAGAATGTAGTATAAATATACAGCGCCAAGTGCGTGTTAAAATGCTAAGTTCAGCTGTGACGAATTACTTACACCCACCCTTGCTAGAAAGTTTGAGTAGAAATTCTTTGAAAAATCAAATAAATATGACAATTTTGTATACAAAATTAAATTGAATTTTACAAATTAGCTGATTTTATAACAAGGATTTATTTAGTGACTTGTAAATGGAAGAACGACATCATTGATGACTCGATTTAAAACTCACATGATATACTTATGTACGAGTATGTACAGCAACAAAAATCTTGATCTATTAGATACTGAGATCAAAATTGAATAATGCCGCTTTGCTTATAATAAATAATTTGCTGGCAATAACTGCTCCCAAATTTATTGGGAGCATTTATTTTTGGAAAGTTTTCTGCCATGAGAAAGAGTATGGCAACTTAATCTTTTTTTTCAGAATTTAAGGCACAAAAAAAACACATGATATCGCATACTATACTGACAAGTATACATAAATATTTCTGTAGGGTATAACAATCATTACAAATGCTCCACTGACAAAACCACCTACAAACAAAAGAAAAAAAAAACATTTAAACAGACATTTTTAAAGTAGACTTTTCATGAATTCTGCTGACATCGATTGATGTGTTGTGTGCGATATGCGATAGAGTGAGCTCGTAGGAGTCTCATACCATGCCAACTAAAAAACAATCACTGACACTGACTATTCTATTTACACACACGTAAATACATACATACATACAGGCATGAATACATATGTGTATGGTTAACAAATATACTTGTGTATATCGTCATATGAATTCATAAAAGGTGTACTGGAGAAGATGCAAAAAATTATAAGCGCATATATTATGACTTGCCAAAAATTCTTTCAAAGTGTAATATCCACCTTTATGCAGATGACATACAACTTACTTTAAGTATCGCAGCTGAAAACATTGCCACAGGTATCTCACAGTTAAATCATGAATTAAATCAAATTTATATCTGGGCTAATGCAAATGGGCTCTGTTTGAATCCTAAAAAATCTAAATGTATTGTAATCTGTAAAAAAGCTATAGATCCTTGTATTTCTGGGGATATCGTTTTAAATGGTGAGAAAATTGAAATCGTTAAGAGGGCAAAAAATTTAGGAATAGTTTTTAATAACCATTTAACTTGGACAGATCATGTAAACTCACTGGTTGGTCAATCGTATTTTAAGTTACGAGCGCTCTGGTCTACACAATACTTTACACCTATCAGAATTAGAATCTTGCTTGCCAAGACATATTTGGTTCCTTCCTTATTGTATGGATGTGAATTATTTGCAAACTGCGACTCTGTTAGTCGAAGAAAATTAAATGTTTTATTTAACAATATTATACGGTATGTGTATGGATTGAGAAGATCTGATCATGTTTCCTCTGTTTCTAAGAACCTTTATGGTGCAAGCTTCGATAGCCTGTTAAAAATCCGCACTCTGGTTTTTCTGCATAAAATAATACACACTCAAACTCCCAAATACATTTTTGAAAATATACGTTTTTGTCAATCGCCACGAAACCGAAACATTATAATACCTCGACATCAATACCTGGTCTCCGAATGGCAGTTTTATGTGCATGCCGCTAGACTTTGGAATAATCTTCCACTATGTCAGCAAATGAACAGCAACGCTAATAGTTTCAAAAGATTTGTAGTTAACTCTTTTAAATAAAAATGTGTAGGTAATTCTTTTATATTATATTATGTGCAATCTTCTAATATACATACATACATATACATTTGTTTTTTAATTATATTTTTTATATATTTTTATTAATTAACTCCTAATTCGAATGTAATAATTACAAATGCTTTTAATTTTTTATTTTTTTTTTTACCAAATCCGTTTCTGTACTGTAAATATAAGATTAACTCTTGTTGTACAGGAAATTAACCAATAAGTAAATAAATAAATAAATAAAAATAAAATATTCATAGTCAGAGCAAAGTCTACTTTAAGAATTTAAAATCAGTATTTTGTAGGGTAATACTGGTTTTAAAATTTCAAAGTAAACTTGGTTTGACATTGAGTATGCGCCATAGGTTTTACTGTAGTACACACAGAAATAAAATACCAATGTAAAATCAACATGCAAAAAGTTTAATTCAAATTCATTCAACTCACAATCAATTTACAAGAAATAATATGTTGTTTGAGTGTGTTGGTGTTTATTTGCTTTCTTCATAGCTGCAATACACTTTTAAGCTTATTTGTGTGAGTTGTTTTTGCATTGTTGTTGTTTTTTTATGTTTGTAAACAGCCGAAAAACTGCTGCTGTCTGGTCAGTGTACTAGTCTTGTAGTTGGAGGAACACAGCTTCTAATCCTGGAGTCAAGTCAAAGTATTTTGTATTCTTTTTAACTAAAACTTTTCAAGTGAAAGCATTTTTTTTTATTTTTTTTAAACTAAAACTAAAGCTTTTCAATTCAATTGTATGTTAAATGATCAATGAAATAATCTTAAATTAAAATTTAATTCAAGATGGTACGTATTAGTGTCTATCTTAAGAATATTTAAAGTTGTTGTGGCTGCAGGGGTAAGCATGTTAACTACCACATGAGGAGTTCCGAGTTCAAATCTTGGCCAGGAAAGACAATTTTTATAAAAACATTTTTCTGATGTCTATGTTGAACCACACGTAAGTTAAATAATTAATAAAATACAATTACGCTACATTAAATTAAATTAAATTCATGTTGTTCCAACTTGCCATAACTTTGATTCAACATGATTTTTCATTTTGATGCTAATAGTACGTAAATGTTAAATCAACGTGAAATAAAGTTATTTCAAAAGGAACAAATTTCTTTGACAATTATTATAAATTAACATTAACATGAAAAAGATTAGATTAACCTTGTTTAAGTAGATTTTAAGTTGAAATATTTTTGTGTGTACTCGTCTTTTAACTTTGTTTAATAAACTCGATATTTGTAGCCATGCACGTAAAGCGTGTTTTTTTAGAGTCTCGTAATTTTGAGTTGGCATCACTGCTTTATTTGAGCACCCATTTAACAGCTGATAGTTGATTTTTGTGTAGTTGGCTATAAAACTTAATTATGAAATGACTTACACCAGAGCAGCGTGCGCAAATTGTAGAAATTTTTAATTAAAATAACTGTTCTATTTGTCAAGCTCATCGTGCATTGCTTTCATATTATGGTGCACATAATCGTCCTTTAGAGCGGCTAAATCGAGGAACTATAGATAATTTTCGGACCTCATTTACTAATTTATGATGCCGAACAGTGAGCGCTCAAGAAGCTGTAGCTGATGTACAGGAAAGCATTGAAGATAATCAAGAAATTTTTCGCGGTTCTCAGCAACTGTGATTGTGTCCTTCCACTTTATGAAAGGTTTTACACACAGAAAATTACTGTTTGGTGCGCTTTATGGAGTGGCGGAGTGATTGGCCCATATGTCTTCAAAAAAGATGAGGGGCAGAATGTTACTTTCAATGGTAAACGGTATAGAAATATGATTCGAAATTTTTTCGTACCTCAATTACTTGGCATTAATCTTGCTGATATGTGGTTCCAACAGGACGGACCTACAGGCCACACACCAGGCGCTACAATTGATATAAGTCAATAAACCACAAACAATTGAACACCTGGAAATCAGCATTCAAAAATTTATCGGCGAAATATGGCCGCAAGTGCTGCGAAAAGTTTTGAAAATTGGTGTTCCAGATTGCGCCTTCTACGCGCCAGTCATAGCAGCCACATGGTAGAAATCATATTTAAACATTAATTTCATGAACTTCTCTTTCCAATGAATTCCGTTTTATTGATATTTAAAATATATTTCCCTGTTTTATTATGATTTAAGCTTGTGTCACTCTTAAAAAAAACCCTTTATAAAAAGGCTGTATAATAGATGGATTTTCTTTACTTATGTCGTCCATACCACGTCATGTAAAATTCGTTTTTAAGATTCGTTATCTTGGTACTCTAATTTATACGATATGCCTCTTTTTAAAATGCTGAAATTCTTATGGGCGATAGATAACTTAATAAAAATTATATTAAGCTTGGCATTTTTAAGAATACGCCAAATTTAAATTTACAATTGACCTGCCTTGGCGGTCTTCTGAAAAGTACACATTGGCATATTTGATAGTTTGACAAGGTAGGGACGATGTCATAATCAATCAAAAAGACGACTTCCAAGTTTTTTTAAATTTACACCATTTTTGAGTTTATACGACGATATGTACGTATATTATCACATGTATTTAGTAGAACAAAAAGTGATATGTACATAGACATTACTGCCACTGACTTAAAGCTTAAATGTACTAAGAGAGATCACAACAACAACACAGCAAAAGAAAATATAAATAAATAAAGAGGAAAATGATGATGATTTGATAGCGAGATGAGTGAAGATGACTGCCAACGATAAAAGTTGTCATTTTAATGATGCAATTCAATTTAATGAAGACTTGTATGTGCGAATATAACAATTTTGCATACACTCAACAAAAATAAAAAACATACACATACGCCCATATGCACTGAATTATATACATACATACATACATACATATGTACTTCTGTATTTTTTGTATGAAGAATTCTTTTTTTCAAATGATGGCAAAAGAAATTTTTGTTGTATGTTTTCTTACTTTCAATGACATATGGGATTTCATTACAATTCAACATATTTTTTTTATATATATTAACAATATGTATAAAGGACATGAAGGAAAAAAAGTCATACTTATGTTTAACTGTATATTTTAAAGGATAATTTAAATGTTGGGTAAATAATGCATAATGAATATTTGCCTGCGTTTGAAATTGTAAGTAACGTTGTGTTTAATTATACGAGCGCAAACTGTAAAGGAAATAATTTACATTTTATATTGTCTTGCAAAGTTTTAGCGCTAAAAAGAAAGTAAAATATGCAAAATTTTTAAACTATGTACGTATACATTTTTAGGTGATACTGACAACCTTATACGCATTTGCCAGGATTTTGAAAAAACATAAACTAAATATTTTAGGCAAAATTTCAAATTTTCTCATGGAACGTAACACATCTCTATGTGGATTACGAACTTTACTCAGGCCCATAACTCTTCATATTGCAAACAGCAAATGCATTAATTTATTTCTTTTAATCAAGTTTTTTGTATATTAGTTTAGATGTATAAAAGAAAATGTAACGTATCCAAAAATTCCTTTAAAATAAATTATTAATTAGGGCCTTTCTATATTAAGGTAACAATAAACCTATATAATGATAGTCGGACCCATATCATGAATTTGGAATTTCGGCTTTTAAGAACAGCACCACATCATTAATGTGGATAATCTCTAAACGAGAAAGCAGAGCATTTGAACATTAGGATCATCTCTGTAGCTACCGGCCCGTAAAGGATTTCAGGCAAACTCAAGGGCTAATAAGATTGGAAGAATTTGGACAACCTTACAGGTTCCATTTAATATGGAATATGTACTTCTATCATTATTTTCGTGTAACTCAGATTTAGGCACAAGACTGAGGAAGAATTAAATAGAAGGTGGGCACCAGGTACACAGAAAAAAATATTCCCATATTGTTTAAAATAAAACTTAGTTTTAGTAATTTCCTTTTAACTGTTCGAGTAAATTCTTTATTTCGATGCTTATCGGCTACTTGTCGGCATTTTCATGTATACAAGCCTATCAATCAAAATAAACAACAACAAGAGCACAACAGTACGTTGTTGTGCTCTTGTTGTTAATATGACGATTTTATGTCATTTCGACAATTTTTTTTAAGAGTATAATAAATTTCCCGAAATGACGAATCTTGTTTCAAAATATTTCTCACATTTTTGCGATTTTTTAAAATAAATATTTAGTAACATAAACGTGCCAACCAGGCCTTGCAGAAAAGACATTTGGTTTTGGTAGCACGATTATCAAAAATTTTAATTTAATTACACCATGAGTTATTTTAAATATGGACTCTTAGATTTTTACTTTACTTAAAAGTTTTCCAAATCTTATGTCTTAGGAAATATATTATGGAAAAAAGTTAAATCGATTAACATACCAAACAATAAAATTCTTTTTCATAACTTATGTTACTTTCTGACTTTTTATTTGTTTCCCCCAAAATCGTACGATTTGACGCTTTGTTAGATTTTTTTTTTGAATACACCCTTCAAGAAGACTACTTATCAATTGACTAGTCATTTGACCAGTAGCGATTACCGACACTTCGGTCACAGTCCCCAGTTAGTTTACTAGGGGCTTGGTGAAAAAAACTACCAAAACATTTGTGCACGTGTGATTTTTTTACTCTCCCTCTAACTTATTAATTTCACTTAATTAAAACACATATATCTGAACTGCTTAACATGATTCTTTTTTGCCAGTCACTGATTACATAAGCATTGGTAAACTATGACTAGTCAATGTTTACATAGAAACTGGTCAACTATTACTAACTATTCAATTTCTTTAATGCTGTATTGTTGTTACTTAACTTCCTCAACACTTGTATAAATTTTAATATTACAGACCGAACGAATTGTATATTTTACAATAAAATGCGATGTCTTAATAGTTTTGGCTTATGTACATTAGATGTTTCACATACATGTTAGAGCGGAGCATTTATAATTGATAAATGCATCGGTCATCGCTACCAGTCAAATGACCATTCAATTGACTGGCACTCTTAAATTCAATGGAAAATTATTGCAAATGTATTAGTGAAAAAATGTCATTTGTGTTAGTTTCAGTCATTAATTTCTTGTAGGGCATTAAGTCGATTCATTATGCAATTGTAGGAGAACATAACCAGCTCATGTTATTAATGAAAAAAGAAGAGAGTTGTCTTTGAACACCCGGTTATAGCTATGCTGCTTAGTTATAAAAAAGAGATTTCAGGTATGAAATAACAATGCAATAAAATTATATGATGATGTCAAATTCGCCGCAAGTATTTCAAAACGTTTCCATTTATTTCCCATTATTTTATTTTCTATCGGCGTATGATTAAATTAATGTATTGTGTGGCCGGTAGCGCTGTTAGCCGGCTTACAGCCGATCGGCTGTGTTCTCTGGTTTTGTGTTCATGTGCAAAAACAACACAAAAACAAATTGAGCAATACTTATCATTGGCTTTGTTTAATTTTTGTTTAATAATAGTGTCGAAAATCGCGTCCTAACTCCTGTATAGCGCAATAAATAGCATAGCTATAATAAGAAAAATTTCTTGAAATTCTGAAGTTTTCATTTCTTGGTGTTGTTTTATTTGTAATTTAAATTAAAATTTTTAAAATCTAAAATATCGAAATTCAAAACGATTATATTGGAAATAAATTATTGAAAGATCTGTAACAGTATTATTAGATAGGTTGAAATGTTTTTGGAAAAGCCTTAAATCTTTGTGAAAAAAGTTATAAATAAAAATCGTTATAAAACTTTTAATAGCGAAAAAAGTTCTTTGGAAAATAAATTTAAAAAATTTATTTGTGTGTGGCTTGGCACATCTAAATGCATTTTTTTGCTGCTTAGTAACACATCTGTAGACTTTGACACCATTATATTGAACGACATGTATATAGATATGATAAGCCAACAACAAATGAATTTTTAAATTTCATTCTTGAAAAACAAATAAAATATTGTAAGAATACCTTGCTTGACGCATATCCCGTTTTCTGGGTCCCTAGATGTTATAGCTGTTAATAGTTAATATTTATGTTCATCTTTTGTTACTTACCTAAAATGAAAAATATAAAAAATACAAAAATAATTAGTATTGTGTTCTTTTCAGTTGATACCTGCAATATAATTGAAAAGTTTTAAGTACTATGGCAAGTTTTAATATTTTATATTTATTTTAAGCAGGAATAGTTTTTTAATCGGTCTTAGGTTTGGTATTTTCAATTCTTATGGAATGAGGTATTTTATTAATTAAGGTGATTTCTAAAACTGAAATTATTCCTCATTAAAATTCACTCCAGTTCAACTAAATTTAATATGTAGCATTTTACATTTATTTAAAGCAGGAATAATTTCTAAATCGGTCTTAGGTTCATTATTTTCAATTCTTATGGAATGAAGTATTTTATTAATTAAGGTGATTTCTTAAAGAAGGAAAAAGGAGTTAAAATAGACTTGCTGCGGAAAATGCCGCATTTTTCTAAGCCACCAAGCACTTCATTAGCAGTCATATCTTTCTACTACTACAGAGAGTATTTGCTAACATCAGCTATTTATCATACATTTTTAATGAAATAGAATACGAGAAATGATTTTGTCTTACAGAAATGAGTTTAGTATTATTGTTTTTATCAAAAAAAAATTTTAGACAACCTTTTAAGCACATACCATTCGGTTATTTGGATCTCTTCAGTCTTATGACAACCATGTTTTAAATTTATTGATGACTTGGAGCTGAGTTTATCAGTGCTGTAACTAATGATTTTTATTGTCAATTTTTGCTGAGTTAGCACGAAATTATATCTACCCAAGTATGCTCAACTTTTCTTGTTTTTCTTTTTTTTTTTTTTTTTTTTTTTTTTTTTTAAATAAAGAGAAGTAACACTCAGGCAATTAATGCCTACTACTATTACTAGGTGTTACCTTCTTTAGGAAAGGGATAGTGATAGAGAAGACAGGTGGTGAAGGGAGAGATAGAGGAAAGCTTCATTCTTTTACAACTCTGCTTTTTTGCACGTTTTTTGATAATGCAGTGTTGCAGCGCCATCTGGTGTCAAATAAGGCGTATTAAATTTTTGAAGCTGTGTTTTGTAGCCATTTTATTGATTATTTTACTTCGCCGATAATTTTGCTACACAACGAAGGAGGGCGCTCCGATGTTACATTAGGACTAGTATCTTCTGAAGTCGGTATAGTTAAGTGACCAGTGACTATGCCTTCATCACTTGAACTTTCCTACAACAACTGATACAAAGGGACACTAATGCACATCAGAAAAATGCGTGGTGTTGTTATTCAATGACTGTTGGATACAGGGATTGAACCCAGGACCTTCGATTTTGTAGTCAACGTGCTAACTACTTCAGCCAACGCCACCCTCATGATATTAAATATTTGTATTTATTTGATATAAACATTTTGTAGTGGATATTATGTTAAATTATTGTTGCTTTAAACAATCGGTTTTATTTTCCAATATATCAAACTGTCACGTGGCCATGATGACTTAAGACTATGATACATATTTGTTATATAATTGAACTGTAATTAATTTTAATCAGGAATAATATTAATCAAGCCTCGAAAGTAGTCTGATGATGTCCTGATAGCTTCTTAATTATTATGATTTGATTTTTGTCATCATAAGCAATCATAACTAGTTCTCTTTTTATTGTTAATTACTAGTCATCTAAGTTTGTTTGACTAATGAAGTTATTTTGTTTCAATTTTATCATAATTATTTTTGAAAACTATAAACTAACATCAGTAATAAAATAGCACATTTTTACTTTATATAATTACAGTAGTTAGTGACTGGAAGAAAACGCCTTATGGTTTGAGAAAACAAAAGATTCTATTATCTACAACATACAGATAAAACATTTTTACTTATGTCATCCAAAGGCATGCTTTTTATAAATTAGGCTAATTGTCTATCCTAAAATAAAAATATAATAAAATCATAAAGTTATGAAACACGCTAAACTAAAGAAATGGAGAAACTATACTAGTTTCAACAATATGACTCTTTATCTTCTTTTAGGACAACCCAGCAAAAAATTAAACATTATCATCAGAACTACTTTATATATAATGACTTACTTTTCTGATTTCCAAATCCTATTACTCGCTTACAAATCATATAACATAAAATTTAAGGAAATTATGTAAAAGTTGATTTATAAATTTAATAGATTACGTGAACATGTTTCCACATAAACAAAGTAAATTAAATCGATTATTTTAGTCTCAGGGCTTGTTAAAATCATTAAATGGGTAATCGAGTAGGGAAGAGTTTCCGCCAAAAATGCTTAAATCCAAAACCGAATTTTTTTTTTTGCTGGGATGCTATTTATATTTTAAAGAAAGTTTTATACTACTTCTATTAAATAAACAACCGTATACTTGTGTAGTAAAAAAGTAAGTAATTAGCTTTTATATTTAATTATAATTTACAGTTTTAAAATACAAGTAATTAATGGGCTTAAGCTAAAATTCCTTTTTATTGTTTAACATGAGCTTATCCCAAAACTTTCTATATTCAAAACTAAAGTAGAACATTTTATTTTATGAACACACATGTTTTATTGCATACCACAATCTTTTGACAGCACACTTGTTTTATTACAATCACAATTGCACTCACAAAACTGTGAATAGTAAAAAATATTATTTGATGAAATTTTTAGGAATTAATGCTGCACTATGTGTCCAAAAGCTGAACTTACGGCAAAAATTATTTCCAATTGAGCCATAAAGTTTTTGTATATTTTTTAAACTATCGTATACAGGGTGGAATGCCACGTTTAGCAAGGATTTATTTAGAGTAAATTATTATTTGAATGATTATGAACTGGTTCGAACAGGGCAGATTAACTCACAGTTGTTCGCCCTCAATTTGATTTCCGTATACCAAAGCCCACGGAGGGCTGACTGTCTGTGTCCTAACAATACTTCAATATAATTTTTGTGTTTTCAAGACATGGTAATTGTATTTTTATTTTTCACTGTCAAAGACAACAACAATTTTTGATGAAAATTACTACTATTATTTTCAAACAAAAACGTCCTAAAGCTTCTTACTGAATTAGAATATAAGTGTGTATGCAGCCTGTGCTTCGTTTCTGTAACTTGTGAGAAGTTCTCGCATCTAGAAAAATTAAATAATTATATTGGTTGTCCTGGGGTCTAATCGTCGCTTTCGATAACGAGCTGATTCGATCACGTTTTTTTAGTTTGAGATTACGGCATTGGATATCGAACTATATTATTACATTGTTCGATAACGAATGCTATAATCTCAAACTGAAAAATATGACCGAATCAGCTCGTTATCGAAAGCGATGATTAGACCCCTGTTTTACTCAGGCTATAAAAACTTAAATAAACTTACAAAAAATAATAACAAATATACGAGTATATTTCTTTCCTACTCATCCTGTATTTCACAGATTTTAAAAATTTTTTGTAAAGAAAATAACTGCGACATTGATTGATATTGACATTGACATTGATACGAATTATTCAGATAATATTAGTTACAAGGAAAAATACAACAACTTTTTTGCTCTACCTTCTGCTTGTTTAGAAGGTCCTAATTTACACTAAGCAAGTCTTATGCTAAGCTGATTAGTTTGTTGTAGAGAGAGAGAGAGAGATGAGGGGAACATAAACGTTTCTCTTCCCCTCGTCTATATCTCCTAAAAAACTAATCAGCTTAGCAATAAGACTTGCTGAGTGTAAATTAGGACAAATATACAGCCACACAAACACATGAGCCAATACATACGCTAGACGCAGCAATCAACAACAACAACAACTACAATACTTCTACACGATTTCTATTATTAGCATTCATACGCACAAACAAAATGAATTGTAACGCGAACTAGTGGCTTCACTGAAGGGGAGTATATAATAGGCTTTCCGAATTTAGGAATGTTTCTAACTGCATTCTGCTTGTTTTCTCAGTAAGTTTCTAAAACTAAATATCGACTGGTAACTGGTGGAACTTATACAAAATTAAAAATGTTAGGCGATGGATTAAAACAAAAATTAAGACGTAATAAATATCCATTGCCCGCCCCTGTCTAATTTGGTCCCCCTAGGAGAATCTATTTTTGATTACGGATGTAGCAATCCCGGGACCCCCGCTTAGCTGATGTGGCTTTTTCCCTTGACGTACCTTTGGAACATTACCAATAGAACTTATGTGTTACTATTTTATCTCTGGCAACAGAGCAAAGGATGTGCAGTTATTTATAAAAGGAAAGCAGGTCTGTTTATGTGAAACAGGTGCAGCGTCACCTAGAACTTGCCCTGAGTTCAAGAGACGATAGAAGTGAAGCCCTTGGAACTTTGAGTTCACACCAGAGGTTACTTGTGTTTCCACGGGTGTCGGTTGCACTACAGTCGAGCTGCTCTAGGAGTTTGGGTGTATGTAGTGTTCATCAGGATCCTTTGCTAAAAGGTCGAGTTCGTCCTACCCCATGGGGTTAAAGGTATGATTTTGATCAATGTGAAGTAGGCACTGAATTGTTGGCGACACAGGCATGAATAGATGATGGTTGAGCTGTTCCGGCAATGGCTGAGGTATTCTCTTGGATACTTCGCTGTGAGTATAAGCAACTACATTCGCAGCGTGAGAACTTGGAGAATCGTACGTGGTGGCTGTGGTTGCTACCCAAAACGCTGGTAGAATAGTCTTTGTCTTCCCAGTGTTAAATCAATGCTAGTGATAGGCATGACGCGGTCAGCCAGAGACTATTCTAGATGCTGTTGCCATACAACAGATAGTACTCTTTTGACAAAGTCATTACGGAGAAGAGTTTAGATAGCTCAAAGTACCTCAGCAAGCTACTTGAACAAAGCACAGGGATAACTATATTCAAAGATTGCAACCTATGTGCCTTGAGGAATGGACATATTGGTTCATTCTAAAGGGTGTATGGGGGCGATGGTTGGCGTCTTACTCCAACCGGTGTTTAGACCACCGTGAGATAAGGCCGTAAGGGCAGGTGCTCAGGATAATCTGAAACTCATTTGTCTTATTTAAAAATACAGGAGCCAAATTATGGCACTCGTTATCGAACGAAATTACGAAATATTTCAACAGAGCTTATAAAAAAATATTTTTAAATTTCGATTTGTATCGAATGGCGTAATTTGCCCCCAGGTTTGAAAGTTGCATTCTTAGCCGAAAATTTAAAAATTCACCTTATAAAGCTTAACATCGTGGTATTCAGTTGTAAATTATTTAATATTGTGCGTGTTTTAGAGCTCTGAATGCTAGTGTTTTATAAATAAAGTGTTCTCACTTGCTAATAATTGTACACGCAGGACTTTTGAATTAATTACAAATTTTTTTTAACTAAAAACGTAACAATATGCATCATTCCTTACACAAATATATACAACATAAGTTCTATAGAAATTTTAAAGCATAATATACATGTTTAAGGGCATACTATCGGGCATATTTCTTATGGCAATTTTTTACCAGTCAACAGCTTGACAGCTGCATTTAATATGTAACGTAAACATTCACAGCTGTTTATAAATAAACTAAATTTCCAACTGACATACATTTTTCATAATTATGTTGCCGAAGTGCTTATGAATGCATATTAAATGTTAGCGAAATAAAATAGAAAATTGCTGCAAGAAAACTTTCATCATCTAAAAACTCACGGCTCTTTATCAGATACATATATAAGACTTGTTTTTTTCACAAAAACTCATGCCATGCATTCATTTGCGTCATATTTTATTAGTGAAAATTTGTAGTTCGTAGTCTTACAACAGAATAAGGCCAACTATTTCGTTTTTCTTGGCGAAGTTGTTTTTCTTTAATTAATAAGCCTTGAAATGATCCAGTTTTACATATAATTTGCTGCTTTTGAACAAATATTTTTGCGCGAGCTTAACTCCTTATAATAATTAGTGGCTGTTTTCCTTAATGACAACTACATAAAAAACTTAAAACCATCAAATTAACATAATAAAATATCTTATTTGTAGTTAGTGTTCACTTTTCGTGTTTGCATTAGCATTTACATTTATTTTTCAGCGAATCATTAAACTCACAAGACTTCAAGACATAAATTTTGACACGCTTGTTCAATCTGCAGTAACAGCGACGAGGATCGTTTTGCTTTGGCGCAATAAAGAACACACAGGCATCATCATTTAAGAACATTAAGCACGCTAAGCATTTGCCAAATAAAATAATAATAATGTAACGCTACATAACACGCATGTCACTCGACATAAAACACATTTTGTGAAATTAAAAAAAGTATACATACATATGTACATACATACATATGTTTGTATGTATGAATGTGTATATAACATGAGAATAGAACAAATGTTGGATGAATTAAAATGTAGGGTTACACCCTACAAATTAACAAACAATACACGCATACATTAAGTTTTTATCTTCTTCTTATTTTTTTGTAAATTACAGGAATGAATTCTTGTTATAGTTACACCAAAAATAAGCGAGCAGCTAGCAAACTGGTACAATACAACAATGGGCAGATGGGTGGAAGGCATAAGGACAGGCAGGCAGGCAGGCAGGCATACAATTGAAGACAGTGTCTTTTCAATGTGTATTTCCTTGTACAACTACAAATAATTGTATCTATTTATACATAAATTTTTTAATTGTGTTACAAACATGTATGCAATGGGTGTTTTTTTAGAGTGTCACAACTTTGAGTTGGCATCACTGCAAACTTTTCGAGCACTTCTTCTATTTTATGGCGTACATAATCGTCTTTCAGAGGGGCTAATTCGAAGAACAGATGTGTTTCAGATTATCGTGAGCACCTGCCTTTACGGCCTTATCTCACGATGGTCGAAGAAGCACCGGGTGTAGCCATGCACCCTTTAGAATGAACTTGTGCCCACTCCACAGGCACCACATAGGTTGCAATCTTTGCATACAGTTATCACTGTACTATGTTCAAGTACCTTGCTGATGTACTTTGGCTATCTAAACTCTTCGCCGTAATGACTATGGGTGTGTTCGTAAATGCATCACTGCTTTGCATCATACGTTCAAACTTTTATTTAAAATATAATACAAGTTCGCTGATAATCTGTTTTAGTAGTGATCATATTTGTACACCATATTTGACATTTATTTGTGCGTTATCTAATTCAGTGGACCAGTTTAGAACATTTAAATTTCCATTTGCAGCGCAGTGATGCATTTACGAACGCATCCTTTGTCAAAACAGTACTATCTGTTGTATGGCAACAGCACCTGGAATAGTGTCTGGCTGACCGCGTCACGCCAATCATTAGCATTGATTTAACACTGGGAAGCCAGCAACCACAGCCACCACGTACAATTTTCCCAGTTGTCACGCCAGAGGTGCATACACCCACAGCGAGGTCTCCAAGAGAATCCTCAACCATTGCCGGCACAGCTCAACCACTCATCAGGGGGATGAACGCATGCCTGCGTCCCCAAATCTCCAGTGCCTACTTCATACTGATCAAAATCATCCCCTTAACACCGTGGGGTAGGATGAACTCGCCCTTTTAGCAAAGGATCCTGACGACCACTACATACACTCAAACTCCTAGATCAGCTCGGCTATAGGGCAACCGGCAGCCGTGAAACCAGAAGTAGCCTCTGGTGAGACCTCGAAGTTCCCCCACAAGGGCTTCATCACTATCTACTTTTGAACTCAGGGGCAGTTCCAGGAGCCTCTTCACCTGAATAATGGTACACTACCAAAGGTACATCAACGGTAAAAACCACATCACCTGATTGCCACATCCGTAGTCAAAAATAGACTCCCCTGAGGGGGAAGGAAATCGAAGAACAATATTTCGTTTTCGCCCCTCATTTACTTTTAGTGATAATGTGCATCCCGTATGATGCCGAACAGTATGCGCTGAAGAAGCTGTAGCCGCTCTACAGTATAGCATTGAAGATGATCCTAATCAAGCAATTCGTCGCCCTTCTCAGCAACTAAGGTTGTTTCCTTTCGCTTTCTTTCAAGAAAGAAAGATTTCAAGATTCAACTTCTGCATGAATTAAAGCCTAACGACCATCCTATGCGCCACCAATTTGGCAAATGGGCTGAAGCACAAATTGATATTGATTTTGAGTTTCCATTCAAAATTTTATTTTTCGATTAAGCCCACTACTGGTTGAATGAATACGTAAATAAGCAGAATTGTCACAGTTGGAGTGTGAACAATGCACAAGATTTTGTCGAAACACCATTACATCCACACAAAACACCATTACATCCACACGCTTTATGGGAAGGCGAACTCTTTGGCCCATATGTCTTCAAAAACGATGACAGTCAGAATGTTAGTGTCAATGGTGAACGCTATACACTAAAAGAATTTCGGCATAAATTCTATGAATTTCGACATTAATCTAATGAAAAATTCATTTAAATTCAACTAACGTCACGCCTCGCTGGATTCATCAAATTTATTTAACAGTCTAATTAATGCAGTGCTATAACTTCATCGAAGCAATAAAATAGTTTCATGAAAAGAATGATACAACTTAAATACGAGTATAAAGGGGTTTCTTAATAATTAGAAAATATTGTTGTCATAAATCCAATAAAATATTCTTACGAAACCAGAACACCAACGAAGCAATTGCTATGAAATTCTTTCACAATATTTATGAATTTTTAATTAAATTTGTGAAAAAATTTTAATGAAATTGTTTCATTGGACTTATGAAGCAAAATAGGAACATGATTCGAAATTTGTTTCGTACCTCAATTACGTGGCATTAATCTTGCTGATATGTGGTTCAAACCGGACGGGTCCACAAGCCACACAGCAGACGCTACAATTGATTTAGTCAAAGAAACTTTTGATGAAAAAATTCATTCACGTAATGACCCAATTAATTGGTCACCAAGAACGTGTAATTTAACCCAATTGGATTATTTTCTTTGGGGTTATGTTAAGTCACTTGTCTTCATCAATAAACCAAAAATAATTGGACACCTGCAAATCAACATACGACGATAAACGTTGAAGTTGTTGAAAATTAGTGGTCCCGCGCTAGCCGTGGCAGCCACATGGCAGAAATCATATTTAAACATTAATTCCATAAAATTTTCTTTCCAACAAATCCCGTTTCATTGATATTAAAAATATACTATATCCTTGTTTTATTTATTCCTTTAAGCTTGTGTCACTCTACAAAAGACACCCTTTACATATGTATGTATGTATATCTGAGTATAGGTTATCTTTATATTTATGTCTATAAGTACGTGGGCTGTGTAATTGTAGCTGTAATAAATATATTCCGACGTACACGTACCATGAAGACAACAAACAGTCAACATTAATTGTAAAAATGTGTTGCTCTTTTTTCTTGTTTTTAGTAAAAATATATATTTATTTGTTTTATTATGTATGTTGGTTCGTTTGAGTGTTTGCATTTAAGTACGTGAGGACAATGTGTTGAAAAATATTTGTGTGTGGCGACAAATATTGCCAGATTAACTACGAGTATTAATATTTCAGCGCTACTATTAAATAATATTTTTATGTGTCATATGTGCACGTTTCATTTTCAAATATAAAATACTGCAATTTTGATTTGAAATGATTAAGGTAAATCAGAGAATTTTGTTTTAAAAATGCTACTTGCATATGAGATGTAAGACGTTGCCACTTGTTTGAAATTTTTGAGCATTTAGGTAGCTTAGGCATCTTATCTTCTCTTACATAGACGCTGAGGTAATCGTTTTCTTTTTTGACGGTACATTTAAGAAAATTTTTCATAAAAATGCGAAAGGTCAAACATGTCTCAACTAGAGATCGACCGAAGGCGTTTTTTTTTGGCCGAAGCCGAAGCCGAAGCCGAACTTCGGCTAAAATCCTAAACTTCGGCCAAAACCGAAGCCGAAGCCGAATGTTTTAAATTTTAAAAATGATGATGAATTAAGAAAAAATTTTGCTTTTGTGAGATCACTGAAATAGCTGTAATATCTATTGGATATATAACAAGAAAAATAAAAATATTTTGCAATTTCTAGATTTCTTTTTCATATGATCACTCACAAGAACGTCCAGTAAAAGAAAATAGAAAGCAACAGGGTTGTATTTCAAAGCAACCCTTTCAAAACGTCTTAAACACAATAGAAACTGTCGGCGAGCAACGACCAAACATAATTTTATTTTTCAAGCTTTTAATGAAATATATTCGGCTTCGGCTAATCGGCCGATTTTTGCCATAGGCCGAATGTTGGCCGATTACCAATTTTTGGCCGAAGGCCGAAGCCGATTAATCGATCGAACTCTAGTCTCAACGTTATTTAAGTGGGTGCTGGGGGAGTATATTCGCATAAAAGTGCGCTCAATTCCCTCAAACTTACTTATAGAGGGTTAAAATCAGAAACCAAGTCCCCAATAAATTTTCCTCCCCTAAACTTTTTCCAAATAAACTCCTCTATAGATATTTACTTTCTTATGCCGTTCACATGATGCCCCTAGAGGCGTCAAATGTATGTCCGACCCTTGTTAATTTTCCACTTCTCAATGTTCTTTAGGCGCATACTTTCAACGCTTTAGTTAGATCACATATACATTTAAAGTTGTTTGAGTTTTTTTTTTATATAAAATCGGGAATTGTGATTTTGAAGCCATTGATTGGTAGTGCAATTGCTGTTTTGCTTTAATTGCGAGGTATACCATTTTCACACTTATGTGTTTAACATCTCATTTGTGTTTAAAAAACCTTACCCATAAACAATTTGTAAAAAGCTAATTATTATTATATTAATAATACTAGAGAGCCCGATTAAGGGACACTGTATATATAAATTATTACTGTTAACACTGTTTATTATAGTTTAATTATCAATTTTGTAAATAAATAAACAAACAAAAAATTAATAAAAGCTTAACCAACACGATCTTGAGATGTTTTACCGTACATTGACACTTATTTTGTTAAACATCTCAAATGAAGTGTTTAAGATTTAAACACTTTCTTAAAACCATAAATGTAGTATGTTCAGTCTGTTTTCTGATAACTCTGGGAACTTTGTATTGTTATTAAATGGCACGTGCAAAATTATTTAGTTAAAAAATACAAAATTATTTACAAAAATATTTGTTGTTTAAAAATAATAAACCAAATAAAAAACATGATTGTTTGAAATTTTTACAAATACAATAATTTACTGACAAAACGTCACCCTTAAACATCAAATGGAATGTGAACGCAACCGTTAGTTTAGTTTTTAAAAACACTTGCCTTAAACAGGTTTAAGGTCATAAGCTTGAAGATGGTATTAAAAGTCTTGATCATTTGAGAGTGTTTATAGTCCGAACAATGAAATATGTAGTGTGCCAGTATTGCCAGAAAATGATGATGGGCGACTGCTAAATCGGTCTAAAACATCTGCTAATATAACTATTCTACTGGAGTAAAAATGAAATGCAAAGTTTTAAATTTACATACGTTCCTTAGCAGTTTTTTGGAAAACTTGAATTCTTTTGTACCTAATAACATGGTAATCCTAGTAGTGAGAATTCTAAAATAGCAACAACCTTAAACTAAAACATTCCAATATAAAAAAATCAGCAAAACCGGAAAAAAAAATCGCCAAAACAAAAAGTGCACCAAAACTAAAAAAATCGCTTGAACTAAATTAAATCGCCATAAAACGAAAAAGTCGTTAAAAACGATAAAAAAAAGTCGCCATAATATAAAAAAACTCCGAAAAAATCCACAAAAATTAAAAAACCCGCCAAAGTCAAGAAAAAGCACCAAAACTAAAAAAAAATCGCCAAAAAAGGAAATCTCCAAGACTAAAAAAAAACACCTAAGCCCGCAAAAAATTTTAGAAATTAAAAAAGCTCCAAAACTAAGAAAAAGCACAAAAAAGAGGAAAAGAGTTAACTAGGTACTTAGTTTTTTTTAAATGTTTACATCAGCTAAAATGTTCGATTCTATAGCCTAAAGTTCGAATAGTATTATCGTACGGAATCCTTCATGTGTTAGTCAAAATAGCACTTTACTGAATTTGTTATACATTTACATTATAAACGGTGTTTTTTATTGAGGTATAGAACTTTAAGTTGGCATCACTTTTTTAACTGGCGGCCATTTTGTCAGCTGTCAAGTGATTAATATTTAGTTTGGTTTGCCATTTCATCATAAACAGGTTGACAAAAGAACAACGCTTGCAAATCGTGCAAATTTATTTCGAAAATAATGGTTCAGTTCGCGAAGTTTACCGCAAGCTCCGTCCATTTTATGGTCGACATAATCGTCCATCAGAGCAATTAATTCGGTTAACCATGGATCGTTTTCGCACTACGTTTACTCTATGTGATAATACGCATCCGCAGAGACGTCGAACAGTGCGCACCGAAGAAACAATTGCCGCTGTAGAGCAAAGTATTGAAGAGGACCCGAATGAATCGATTCGCCACCGTGCACAGCAATTGGAGCTTTGTCCATCAACTTTATATAAGATTTTGAAGATTTTGAATGTGGATGAGTTGTGGTTCCAACAAGACGGCGCTACATGCCACACAGCGCACGTCACAATCGATTTATTGAAGGAAACATTCGATGAGCGCATAATTTCGCGGAATGGACCTGTCAATTGGCCACCAAGATCGTGTGATTTGACACCATTGGATTATTTTCTTTGGGGATATGTGAAGTCGCTCGTTTACGCCAACAAACCAGAAACGTTAGGGGACTTGGAAGCCAACATTCGTGGCGTTATTGCCAACATACGGCCCCATATGCTCGAAAAAGTGGTTGAAAATTGGACCTGTAGAATTGGCTTTATTCGAGCCAGCCGCGGCGGCCACATGCCCGAAATCATATTTAAACATTAATGGCATAAAATTATCCTTCCAATAAAGCCAAATTGATGGACATTAAAACGATTTTCTTGTGTTTTATTTCAATTCGAAGTTCTATACCTCTAAAAAAAAACACCCTATATAAATACATTTGAAAATAGTGACCTTATTTTATGAAAAATACATATTTCATATTTATAAATAAATAAAAGCGAAAAATTGTATTGCTAATTTTCGGATATATGTTATTTTCATTGAACCTTATTGCATTTTTAATCAAGTAATAATTTATTTATTAGGCTCGAATTCAGTATTTTGAAATCAACGTGATGTTATAATACTAAATTTGATTTGTATTTTTATTAATCAATGTTATATTCTAAAGAAGGGAAGAAAATTTAAACTAGTCCTAGCTGGGGAAAATGCAGCATTTTTATGCGCTAACACGCATTTCATCACCACCCATATCTACCTAATTGGAGAGAAATGAGTTATAAACATCAGCTATTGAACATAAATTGTTAATGAAAATGGAATATGAGAAATGGGTTTATTGTCTATACAATTATTGAAAAATAATTAAAGACTAACAAGAATTATAATATTATATTATACTTCAATTCACTGCGTCATTCTGCAATTAATTTGTGAAACTAAATAAACAAGAGCGCTGCTGTCACATCCTAACTCCCTTTTGCATAATATTATTTCTTTTTCCTCATCTTTTTTTCTTTTTTAACTTATTGCATTATATGAAATTATTTTCATTTCAAATAGAATTTACTTTTAAGTTTATTTAATTTTTTTTCAATTTTCTTGCATCCTTCCTGTACGCGCAATTACTAAAAGGACTTGAAAGAGATGTGTATAAAAATATCTTATACTCGTATCTTATTGTAAATAAATAACATGAGTACAAAATTAAATACACATATTCTGGCAATTCTTGCACTACAAGTGAATGGAACCTTTATTGTCATACAGCAAGGAGTAAATTTATTGTATTTCCTTTACAATAAATTTTCAGCAAACAAACTTTATAGCGAATGTATCTATTGTTTAGGTATTATAGTTGCCTTTTTTTGTAGACAATTTAATAAATTTTGTAATGCTTTCTATAAAAAGTGAGCGTATATAAAGAACATTCATACGCAGCCATTTGTAGTCGTATGTTTGTAAAAATAAGTCATATAAGACCCCACACTTTATTGTTGTTACTTTGATCAAATGTGTTTGATAGTGTTTGGTTGTTGTTGTTGATTTTTGTGTTCTTTTAATATCGAGAGGGGGAAAATGATTGCTGTAAGATTTACAATGCGGTGATTATTTTGTGACAAGTGTCGTTAAAATGTACGTCTAGAACATTTAACTCAAGCGAGACAGATTTTTGTTGTTGTTGTGTTTTGCTTTTTAAAACAACTGAGGAATGGGGTGCCTCAAGAGTGTCTACGATATGTCCCAAGGAATTATGTAGCACAAGAAAAATGAAATATATTACAATGTGCAAACATTCTTCATAATGTCACTTTGATTAGGATCCGTTTAGTTAAACCGACAAACTAATTGTTGATTTTCATGCCTGATATTTGAAAATGTCTGCCGTTTTATCACTAAAACTAAATAAATAAAAAGCATTATTGTGTCAATATTAACCATAATAAATTGTTTGATTTAATTTAATTTATAGATTAACACAAATATAGATTTTTTATGGAATAAGTCCACTAATTAACAAGTAAGAGTGCTATATTCGGCTGTGCCGAATCTTATATACCCTTTACCAACGTACGTACATACATATATACATATATAGTATACAGACATACATACATACATATTTGTTTCCATCTTGGGAGCTTTAATTTTCATTTTTCAAATTTCATACGCTAAACTTTTCTTTCAGAAGCATAAAATATATTCAATTTATAAAGAAAACGAAAAAAATTTTTAGACCTATTTAATTTTACATAACACAAAAAGTGAGAGTTTTCCAACCCTGGAGTCATAATTTTGGATTTTTCTGATTATTGATACCAATCTAGTTCTTTAAAAAATACATAAAATATGTTAAGTGAACAAAGCAAAAACGAAATAAGGAAAAACTTAGTTTCATTTAATTCCTTTAATATTAAAAAATTCAGAAAAGTGCGACTTTGAATCGCGCACGATTCAGGCAGGCTATTTTGCTTTTCCGAAAATTTTTTCAGTTTAAACGATTTTTTCAGAATTGTCGCTTTTTTCTCGTTTTGGCGATTTTTTTCTGTTTTTGGAGGTTTTTTTCTTTTTGGCGATTTTTTTCTGTTTTTGGGCTTTTCTTCATTTTGGAGATTTTTTTTAAGTTTGGAGATTTTTTTTCAGTTTGGCGATTTTTTTCAGTTTTTGGGTTTCTTTTATATAAGCGATTTTTTTTTGTTTTTTTCATTTTGGCGATTTTTTTCTGTTTTTTGGGGTTTTTTTCGTTTTGGCGATTTTTTTTTCATTTTGGCGATTTTTTCTGTTTTTTAGGTTTTTTTTCGTTTTGGCATTTTTTTTCATTTTGGCGATTTTTTTTCATTTTGGCGATTTTTTTTCATTTTGGCGATTTTTTTTCATTTTGGCGATTTTTTTTCATTTTAGCAATTTTTCCGTTTTATGCGATTTATTTTAGTCTTAGAAATTTTTTTTAATTTGGTGCTTTTTTCCGTTTTGGCGATTTTTTTTTTGTTTTTGGCGATTTTTTTCAGTTTGGCGATTTTGTAATTTTTTGATTTTTTAGTTTTACCGTTTTTGAAAATTTCAAGAGTTTTGCTCTTATGGTTTCCAAGATACAGCAGTTGTCAAAATTGCATAGTCAAAAGTGCATTAACTGATGGAACACCCTTTAATTTAAATTTTTGGAAATTTTAGTGTTAATTTTTGTAGTCTGTATAAAAAGTGTATATACATATAATTGTATGTATATTACATGGGATTTTAACATTTTTCGTTGCTCGTTTTGGAACACCCTTTAATTTCCAATTCTCATGTATTTGTTGTTGTAGCGGCTAAAGGTCTACACACTGTGTCCAAATTTCAGGTCTGTAGCTCTTACGGTTCTCGAGAAAATACTAATATAGTTTTAGACATAGTTAATTTTACATAACACAAAAAGTTACAGTTTTCCAACCCTGGAAACGTTTTCTTAATTTTTTTATATTTTTTTAATTTAAAATACCAGTTGTAATCGTACTGATATGTAAAATAAGTTTATTTATTAAAAAAAATAAAAATTTGTTTTCGGTAGTTACTTTTATATGGCAAAATGAAGTTTACGTTTTCCAGCTCTGCAATCGTCTGTCCGATTTTGCTGAATTTCAATACCAATCTATTTTGGAAAATTTCTGACACACCAGTCCAAGAACGAAGTCTCTAGCTTTACTGGGAGCTTCGGAAAACCGATTTCACGTACAGACAGACGGACAGACGGACAGACGGACAGACGGACATCGCTTATTCGTCTTCCCTATGCATAAGGATCCAGAATATATATATTTTATGTGTCGCTTATTGATATTATAGAAATTACAAACGGAATGACAAACCTATATATACCCTTTTACCATTTTTGTTGGTAAAGGGTATAAAAATAATCATTTTAGTTTAATGATATTTTGATTATGTTATTGTATGACTATTTACGAGAAATGAATTATGGGGTTGTACCAAAATAATTTTTCGGAGATATTGACTATTCAATTTCATCAAAAAAGTACTCGTATAATAATAATGTGTTATACAAATTAAATAAAAAACAATAACAAGTTGTCAAGTAAATTACCTGCTTATTAAACTTATCAATTATTTGATTATTAATTATTATTGATTACCAAAAACGCCTTCATGCGGAAAATAATGTACACCAATACCTCGCTTTGCCGCGTTTCGTTTTGCGTTTTTTCGATATTGCGTCGCTGCTGAATTAGTGCGTCGTTAGATTTTCAAAGTTGCGTTTTTTTGGGTTCGAGTCTTTAAAATTTTTTTTTTTGGAAATTTTCTTTTTTTCTTAATTAAAAATTGGTTTTGCAAATATCTATATACATATTTAATAATTTTAAATGTAGAATGGATAGAATACAGAAAACAATAGAATTGAATATTTTACAGGGTGGCCCAGAATGGCCGAAGGTGTTTGAATTCCTTATAACTTTTTTATTATAATTTTTTTATTATTTTTCTTTTCAGTATTTTGTAGGGAAGACTTGGGAAATTTAAAATGGTACAGTACACAATTCAACAACGATATCTAATTATAAAACTGAATGAATACCTTATTTCCCAGTTTAACTGCAAAAGAAATAAAATTTTGAAAATGGACTCTAGAGCTAAAAAGTACTTTCCTATAAAATAGTAAAATATGACTTAAGCACTTTTTTGTCTTTCTTTGTCGCGGTTTCCCTCAGGCTTCCAGTTGTAGTTATCTTTTACATGAAGTGCAGTTTTGTAACCCCTTTTAAATTTTCCGATATACTAACCCAGAACAGATCAATTAAGTTTTTTTCATGGTGCAAATTGAATTAATTCATTATTTTATCTTAAAACTCTGCAGACTGCAATATCTTATTTTTGTTAAATGTAGGGGTGGCAGTCAGAAACCCGGACTCACTTAGACCGTTTTGGTCCATTGTCTAACCAACCAGAGCTCAATATAAAGCTATTATTACGTTGCAATTCAATACTAGCAACGTCAGAAAGTTCTCTGATCTCAACAGTGCCCATTGTGGCCAATTTCTTTCTTGCAAGTCCAGGACAGTGACAAAGAAAGTGTTCTACACTTTACTTCTCATCGATATCCTAGCTGCTATGGCAAAAATCGTTATATTCAACCTTTAACCTTTTTGCATGCCTACCTATGAGACAGTGTCCGGTTAGTACGATTACTAGAATCGAGATCTGTTTCCTATTCTTCAAGATTAAAGAAGCAGTAATTTTCCTATTTAGATGAGTCCATAACTTCCATGTGATCACGCAATCATTTATTGTGATCCACCTTCATTCTCTGTATTGTGCCTAAGCCTGAGTTTGCAAGAGAGTAGGAGTACACCCACACATTCCAAATCCGGTGGAACCTGTAAGGTTGTCCCAATTCTAGCAAGCTCATCAGCCCTAGAAAACCCCTGACAGGCTCTATGCCCCGGGATCCAGGTGATCCTAATATCAAACTGCTAAGAATGACTGCAGCCGAGGGCTGTTGTTATTCTTAGAAGCGGGGATTCGAGGGCCGTAATAGCTGTTCGACTATCAGTGTATATGTTAATCAAAGTCGTTAAAGTGACATTCACTTTCAACCAATTCGCAACTTCTCTTATAGCAAGGATCTCTGCCTAAAAGACACAGTGATCCGGAAGTCGCTTTTCAATACGACGACCTAAAACCCCTGAAAGACTCCATAGCCCACACCTTCTTGTGTTTTGGTGCCGTCCGTATAAAAGTCAACACTCTCCTACCTGGAGTTCAATTTATCCGCAATTCTGTGGATGGTATCAAAGTTTTATAAAGACGTTAGTGTAGTAGAGAAGTGGAAGTTTGATCAATCCTCCATCCCCAAGCTTCATCATCAAGTATTCTACAGTGGCCGGTTACATTTCCATTCCACATAGATGTACAGCGAAGACAATCTGCCGATGTCGTTGCCAATTCCTTCCCTATTAGGTTCAATGGTAGGTGAAGGAGCATCCCCAGTGCATCTGTAGGAGTAGTGCGAAGAGCACTGGTTATATACAAGGATACAAGTCTTTGAACCTTGTGTAAGATATGTAGATACGTCTTTTTCTCCAGGAACGGCCACCATGCGATGATCCCATACATGAGAATTGGACGCACTACTGCAGTATAGATCCAATGAACGATTTTTGGGCTAAGGATTTTTTGCAAAGATAGAGTGAAATTGTTGCTTTTCCCACTCTCTCTAAAATATTAGTTTTAAGACTCAGCTTTGAATGAAGCATTACACCGAGATATTTTGCAGTGTTGGACACTTTATCTCCGTATTATTGAGAGTGATAGGTTGGAAAATACGTATCTTATACTTCCTGGAGAAGAGGATTAGTTCCATTTTATTAGGATTAACGGCGAGTTGTCTGCTATAAGAATTATCAAAACAGTAAAAATCTATTTTTTTAACTTTCCCTGTCACATATAAACCAAAAATTAAATTATAATTAAGGACAAGGACAATATTTGTTATTTTTTTTTCAGAGTTTTCCAAAAATTGCTTAGACTTTTTTATTTATATGGTTTTTGGAAGCTCGTTAGTATCTGAATTTTAATGCGATACATTATTTATGCAATAAAAGTTTTATATGTTCAAATGACCTTAAATCTCAATATCAATGATATTAAAATTAGTGCGTTTATCAATACGATTAGTCAATATATTTGCAAACAAAAAATAATTTTTATTCGATTGCATAAAAATATTTCATACTTTATAAATTATAAAAAATATTAACTATAAACATTGACAACTAAAAAAATATTTTATATATAAAATTTTATTTTAAATTATTGTATTCTTCCAAAAGATATTTATGTATGTATGTTCATTTGGTTATGATTTGATAATCAAAATATTGTGGTTAAACTGATGAATTTTCCGGGCCTATAACAACAAAATAAATTTTACAGACACATTACCCATCTACAAACGATTTGATCTAATGTACAATGTGTTTCGGTTTTCGTGGTTTTGCTTAGATATCAATAGTTTTTTGAGTTAAATTTAAATACAGTATTGTTGTTTACAAATTATCTTCTACAGTATCATAAACACTTTCAAAAATATGCTTGTTATTTAAAAGTTTATTGCATTTCTGTGGTGATCTTTACTGTAGCAAGGAAATCTAAATTTTATCTGCTGTTGGTTTGAAGAAAATTTTTAGATTAATAAGGCTTTTCAAAACTTTGAAACATTTCGAAATCTAGAAGCAGCAAAACTTAAAATTGATTTGAACAAACAATTGACTCAAGAATACTTTTTATTTCAGAGTCTAGAATGGTTGAGTGTATAAAACTTTAGCAGAAATATTTTATGTCAAACAAGGATAACAAAAAAAGATAAATAAATGGTGATTTTTTTAACGTGTCAAATTTGAGTTGGCATTACTGCTTCATTTGAGCACCTACTTAACAGCTGATAGTTGCTTTTTGTTTAGTTTGCTTTAAAATTTCATTATGAATCGACTTACAGCAGAGCAACACGTGCAAATTGTTGAAATTTTGAATCAAAATAATTGTTCTATTCGTCAAACTCATCGTGCACTTCTTCCATCTTCCGATGATGCCCATTTCTGGTTGAATGGGTACGTAAATAAGCAGAATTATCGCATTTGAAGTGAGGAGTATCCACAAGCTTTTGTCGAAACACTATTACATCCGCAGGAAATAACTGTTTGGTGTGCTTTATGAACTGGTGGGCCAATGACTGCCCATATGTCTTCAAAAACGATGATGGTCACAATCTTACTGGTCACAATTAATTGGCCACCAAGATCGTGTGATTTAACCCCATTGGATTATTTTCTTTGGGATTATGTTAAGTCACTTGTCTAGGTCGATAAACCGCAAACAATTGATTACCTAGAAATCAACATTCGAGGTGTTATCGGTGCAATACGGCCGCAAATGCTGCGAAAACTGGTTGAAAATTGGTGTTCCAGATTGCATCTTCTAAGCACCAGACGTGTCAGCCACACCGCAAAATCATATTTAAACATTAATTTAATTTTAAAAATTTTTTTCCTCGTTTTATTATGGTTTAAACTTGTGTCACTCTACAAAAAAAGAACACCCTTTATTTGAAGTCTGTTAAATGATTTTTTAAATTTTATTTATTAATTTTTAGCACCGATTAGTTTCTTTTCAAGGACGTGGTTACACCAGGCGTGTGTCAATACAATGTTAAGCTTTAGTGGACATGGTCCCGCCCACTTCTATAACTACAAAATTCTAGGAGTCAAAACTGTTTGTCAACTGACGTGGGAATAGGATAAAGCAAATTGGTATGCTGGGATAAATTCCACCTAGGGCTTGACATCTTGAGTTGAACTCAATTCCGTTTCCGAACGGAATTTAACACTGTGACATGGCCGTAAATTTTAACGGGCGTGCCTATTAAGAGAACTCAAGGTATGTGCTAATTTTGCAACTATGGGATCAGTATCAGATCCTAAAGTAGTAAAAAAAATTTAGTGGTCGTCCTCCCGCCCACTTTTTTGACAATCATACCAAATGAAAGCAATTTTTTCAGGCAGAAAACTAAAGAATTTTTTAAATCCTTTTAAGCCGCACCGAGTTCTGAAGTAGTAAACATCAAAAAATACAGATGAATTGAAATTCTCTTCCTTGTCTTAATTCGGATAAAAAATTCGTTTCTGCATTTCTTTGGTTTGCAATTAAACTTTAACAGTCTTAAACATTTTTTTTTTTAACAAACACAACCCGCGAAGCGATAAACTTGTCTGCAGAAAACACCTAGGATCTATGGCGGGAATCAATCCCACGACCTCTGGACTGAGAGGATAACACACTTAAAAGTAATATAAATAATTTTGTAATATCAATTATAATATTTGTAATACCAATTAAAAAATTAATTAAATTGTCACCCTTAAAAAAACAATTTGATAATATCAATTAAGTTTTTTCACTCAAATTAATTAATACAATTAAAACTTTAATTGAATCAATTAATTATGAAAATTATTAAGTTTTTATAAAGGCTTTACAAACCCTTAATCATTTTTCAGAAAGAAGGGCGTAAGAATTCCTATATCAGATAAGTAAACGAACAGTTATTTTGCGCGCTTTGTCATTAAAAAATTATTTGCTTCCGTTTTACTCATGTGCTAAACAATTCAATAAATGTTTAAATTTTTTGATTTTGCAGGAAACGTTTTCGTTGTGTTTTGTTTTTTTTTTTTCATATAAAATAAAAACCTAATGCACTCAACGCATATGACATTTTCTCCTTTATAAACGTCTTATGCTTAATACTGAAAAAATAATGCCAGCAAAGTATTTATGATTCTTTATAAAAAAGTTTAGCTCCTTCGAAAATTGCCAGTAGAAAAGAAATTTATTACCAACATAAAAATCGAAGCATGTGTATGAGGGGAGGTTGTTTAAGTTTTATTTCTCATGTTAAAGGTCTTAAGAAAGTCTTAATTGAATTTTATTCTTTAAAGCTCTCAATCTGATTATTTCTGTATTCCAATATTATTCATTTACAATGTGATACATTTTTCTTTTCCGGCATATGATTACTTTAAATGTTTTTTAGCACAAGATTGATTGCTTTTGCAACATTTTGTGGTTTAGAATGGGTTTACAACAAATACAAAAAATCTTTAGAAAAGTAACAATTTTTAATTTAAGAACATAAACTAAAAAGTTTTTTCTTAACGCCACAAAAAAATTACCCAACAGCAATAATGTGAAAAAAATATCACGTTAACTTAACACATGCAATAGAGGGTTATAAAAAGTGATTCTTTAAACATTTGGGTTTTGAAATTAAAAGAAAACACTGGAAATTTGCAAAAGTAAATGAAATATTTATTTGGGCCTGCAAATAAATACTTGGTAGCTATTTGAATGAATGAATTAAGTCAAACGGGGAGCACAGGACACTGCGACCAAAATAGATCTACTGTATCCCCTGCCAGGTGCTAACTAGAGCACCTCATCTAAACCTACTCTCCTGATGAATCTCTGGATTGCCAGTGGGTCTAAAGTTGGCAGTTCCCAATCCTCCAATAGGTGTTTTTTTTTTTTTTTTTTTTTTTTTTTAAGAGAAGTAACACTCAGGCAATTAATGCCTACTGCTAATACTAGGTGTTACCTTCTTTAGGAAAGGGATAGTGAGAGAGAAGGCAGGTGGTGAAAGAAGAGATAGAGGAAAGCTTCATTCTTTTTACAATTCTGCTTTTCGCACGTTTTTAATAATGCAGTGTTGCAGCGCCTCTCTGATGTCAAATGAGGCGTATTAAATTTTTGAAGCTGTGTTTTGTAGCCATTTTATTGATTATTTTACTTCGTCGATGATTCTGCTACACAGCGAAGGAGGGCGCTCTGATGTTACATTAGGACTAGTATCTGCTGAAGTCGGTATAGTTCAGTGACCAGTGACTATGCCTTCATCACTTGAACTTTCCTACAACAACTGACACAAAGGGACACTAATGCACATCAGAAAAATGCGTGGTGTTGTTATTTAATGACTGTCGGATACAGGGATTGAACCCAGGACCTTCGGTTTTGTAGTCAACGTGCTAACTACTTCAGCTAACGCCACCCTAAATTGGCTTGTATCTTCTATGGAATAACGCTTCACAGTTGTTCAGAATATGCTCTGGAGTTTCATCCTCGTAATCACAGAATCTACACAGGCTGTTGCTCTCAATGCCAAGTCTGTTGAGGTGTTTTCTCAGTCTACAATGGCATGTGAGGAAGCCTATGAGTATTCTTAGATTGTTTTTACTCAGTGACATGAAGACTATGAAACGATTTTGGTTATACGTTCCAATCATTAGCTTTGCATGCCTCAATCCTGGAAGATTGAGCCAGGTGTTCCCTATTACTCTTGATCTCCGTCGATATATCTTCCAGAATTTTGTCAAATCCGAGTCAACAAAACGCTTCTGGTCCGACCATGGGTGTACAGCCCCTTTTTGGCCATTTTGTCTGCATTTTCATTTCCTAACACCCCTGCGTGGCCAGGAACCCAGCAGAGTGTTGCCTTATTCATGCTGCTTAGCTGATTTAGCTTAATGCGGCATTTCCACGCTAACTTAGAGTTAAACTCATATGAGCTGAGCGATTTGAAGGCATCCTGACTATCCGAGTAAATGGCAATTTTTTTTCTTTGGTAGCCCCTAACAAGATTGAAATGAGCGCATCTCTCAATGGCATAAGCTTTCGATTGAAAGATGGTAGGAGATTTTCCCAACGACTTATGGTAGTTAGTCCTTGGTCCTACAACTCAAACACCAAAACCTGCCGGCGTTCTGGAACCCTCCGTGTTCCACCTGCTGGAGCCAGTTTGAAAGTAATACAGGGGTTTTATTTCCCCCCATTTCCCATTCTATTGGCCAAACCAGTCTCAAACCTCTTGTCGAAGTCATCACATTTGACATTAACATTTCTTGTCTTCTTAAAAAAAATCATATTAACTAATGCCGGGCATACACTACACGAGCTCACTGCACAAGTCTGGAACTGTACAGTGCGTTTGTGTAGTGCATGGGGGTGGTTGTGCTATTTACGCAGTGAACTGAGTAAATATCAAAATGATTTTCATATTTGCTCAAGTTTGAAAACTGTACAGTGAACTTGTGTAGTGTGTGTTGCAAACGCTCAGTTGTTTCGTGACTTTTTAAGAGTTCACAAGAGTTCAAGAAATGAGTGCAGAATAAATATTCTGGACAGAGTTCCTAGAAATGTACAAATAATCACCAACATTATGGTGATTTAAAATAAAGAATGCACAGTTTACTTGTATAGTGTGTGTCACAAGCTTAGTTTACGCAGTGCCAGACTTGAGCACTGAACTTGTGTATTATATGGCCGGCATAACAAAAACAATTGTTATGAAAATAGAATTTAAGTTACCGAACTAAAAAAATTCCATAAAAAAAAGTGAAAGCTGGACATAATAATTTATAGGGGACCTAATAAATACAATTAATAAAAATTATAATAAATGCTTTAGTTCAAAAGAACTCAAACTTAATCAAAGCTAATGGAGGGAATAGACTGTAATAAAATCAGACTTATGATTTCCATATTGGAATAAAGTTTTCAGGTACCAAGTTTTTCCCTTAAGTAACACTTTGAGAATTTAGAAAAAAAAAATAACAAGCTGAAAAACAAATTTATGTATTAATTTTTCACGGTAAGACAATACATGCGGCTTGAATAATGTTTAATTTTATTTCCTGAACAATCCTTTTTTTTATTGCTAAATAAAATATGTACCTGCCTACTGCCGAGTCTGAGAAAAACAAGGCCAGCCTAATGTACACACCTCGAAAAGTACATTAAAAGAAAAAGGCAAACAATTTTGTGGGAGTATGTACTTCCATAAACACTCCCCATTTAAACAACTCAAGAATATAAGCATTCTCACAATTTACACACATGTCACCATAATCACACACACACACACACACACACACATACACTTACTACTGCTGCTGCTGCTGCTACTTAAGGAAGTGCCATAATTTTTAACCGGAAAAAAGTTTCATTTCCGTTATGTTAGTTTCACTTTATTTTCTTTCAATTTTATTTTTGACGACTTGTGTATTTTTCGGTAGTTTGAGCACTTTATTGTTTAACTTGTTAGTGCACGTTTGTTATTAAAAATGAAAAGAAAAAATATATGTGTATGTATATGAAATAATAATATATAAAAAATGAAAATGTTGTGTATATTTATGAACAGGGTAACTGCAACATGAAAATGGCACATTATGAAACAGGAGCATAAAATAATAAGAGCAACTATAAAGCAAACAAAAATAAAAAATAACTATAAAACATTGCGAAAAGGGCTGAAACCAGACCAAACCAAAGAAATAACAACAGCGAAAATTTTGCTAAAAACAACTTTATAAAATCCATTGTTTCCATTCTATACACTTGTCGTAGTTGCTATTTTCAGGTATTTTTTTTCGAGTATCGTTAACTCTGTATTTATTTGTTGTCGCTGTAGTTGCTCGTATATTTTATTCTTATTTTAAGCAACACAAAAAAATTGGGTCACAGGTGAAAACAGTTTAAAGTTTGTTTAGCTTTGAGGAGTTGTTTTTAAATATTTAGCAAATAATTTAAAGCATATTTTCTTTTGTTTTCTCTGCATTCACTGATGTTAGCCCTGGGGGAGGGGGGATATGTGAGCTTTAAGTAGTACGAATTTTTTTCCTACAAGTATATTTTCTTAAGGCCTTATTTTGTTAGTAATTGTAAAGTGCCATTGATTTTAAACGATTTTTGTTAAAATATGGGCGAAAGAAAATATACAAGTGTCTGATTGCCCATTCATTGAACCTTGGACAGCAGAGTATAATATTCATAGAATGTCGGATTTTAGGTGAGATAAATGCCTTATTAGATTAACAAAAAGATAACAATTTAAATTTCCGTTACAAATTAATTTCAATATATGTGACCCGGTCGGTCTATGAAAATGTGGCTTATAACTCAAAAACAAAATTTCGAGAAATCAGCTGTTAAAGACAAACCACGCATTTTGTCAGTTTCTCGGTGGTTGTTCTCATTCGTTCTGTTTTTGTTGATCTTTTCCATTATGAACTAGTGACGTTTTGAGGAAAAATACTGTTTACGGCAGTTGTTGTTAAAATGTCATTAATTTAAATTTCTCCTTTTCCACTCTAGGAAATTTTCTCGATTTTCAATAAAATTCTGTTTATCTTTCATTTATGCCTTTCTTTCTCTACATTTTTAGTACATTTCAAAGCAAGTTAGGACTTTTTGCTTTTCAGCATGTTAAAGAGCGGCTCAAAAACTATCCGAACTAAAAAAAAAAGTGAAACATAATTTTTTGAGTTCATTTTAATAAAATCTTTTTGATTGCGTTACTTAATAAATTGATAAAATATTGCATAAATATTTACCCAGTTAATTTATTAAGAAACCAGTGCATTTAGGGAGGATCAATTAAACGGAGACTACTGTACATCCCACAAGAAAACCAAAGTGCGATACACTTTACATAAAAAAAAATCTTCAAAATTAAATTCTAATGAATATAATGAGGCCAACTAGAACTCGCACCTATTAAAAGCAAGAAGTGAAATTTTCGCTCTCATATAATTTTAACTTCCGTCAAAGGGAATTTTGATATCGTGGAAATTACTGATCTTTTTGTTTGCTATAAGAGTACCCAACTCTGATTTGGCAAACCAAAAATTCGCGAAAAATTAACACAACCTTAAATATCGTTATTTGGCGTAAATTGTTACATACTTCGGATCTTTGGATGCAAAATTTCTCATACGATTTTTAAAATATGGGAACGTCTATTCGCCTTCATTTAAGCAAACTTATGCACTACCAGTTCAGACTTCTATTAATCAAACATTCTGAGAAAACATAAATAAATTATGTAAAAGAAAAGAAAATATGCTATCTTCCAACGAGCTTCTTGCTGTGACTCAATCGACTTTTCTATAAGAATAGTGTGCTATAAAAAGCTGACTTTTTGTAAAACAGTTCAAGAATTTTTTACAAGAATATTGTGCTGTAACAAAGTTGACTTTTCTATATAAAAAGTATACTGTGACACAGTTGACTTTTCTTTAAGAAAAGTATACTGTGACACAGTTGACTTTTCTTTAAGAAAAGTATACTGTGAGACATTTGACTTTTCTTTAAGAAAAGTATACTGACACAGTTGACTTTTCTTTAAGAAAAGTATACTGTGACACAGTTGACTTTTCTTTAAGAAAAGTATACTGTGCCACAAAGCAATTTTCTATAAAAAAAAGTATACTGTGACACAGTTGACTTTTCTTTAAGAAAAGTATACTGTGACACAGTTGACTTTTCTTTAAAAAAAGTATACTGTGACACAGTTGACTTTTCTTTAAGAAAAGTATACTGTGAGACATTTGACTTTTCTTTAAGAAAAGTATACTGTGACACAGTTGACTTTTCTTTAAGAAAAGTATACTGTGACAGAAAGCAATTTTCTATAAGAAAAGTATACTGTGACACAGTTGACTTTTCTATAAGAAAAGTATACATCTCTTGCAAAGTTGTTGCACGATTCTGATCGATTGTGAGCAAACACAGCACCAACTGAAATGTTGATGGCTTCCACAATCTCTTTAACTTTCAATCATCGCTTTTTAAATTATTTTAAGTAAAGAGATCTCACGAGGGCATCCAACAAAATATGCTGAACCAATTTTTTTACATTGAAGTTGGCGGTTTAGAATCCCCTACAGAATTTGCAAATAAATTGTGTAATAAAATTTTTCGCAAGACATTTTTTTTTTTAATTTTCTTAAAGTAATTTAAGCTGAAGTTAAATTCTTTTTTTAATGAAACATAATATTCAAGTGTTTTCTTAAAGAATTTTAAGTTGAAGCAAATTGTGCTTTTTTTTATTGAAATTATAGTATTTACGTTTTAATATACTTAAAATATAAAGTACGAGTAAGTATATGTATTTGTGCAGTATGTGCATGCATTCCTCAAATATTTTTCACATAAAAACTTTTTATTTGTGCTCTGTTACGCGTGCAAAAGAATTATGTATCTGCGTAATGAACAATGCTTTAAGTATCTCATACAACACAAAGGAAGTGTATTCTATAGATATTTGTACCCAGTAAAAAAAGACACTCCAAAAAAGTCATGAAAATGTAGAGTTTGCGATCTGGAAGTAGTGCAAATTTCGATCCGATGTAATGATTTTTACATAGGGTTGTCATTGCAAGAAGTTCTCTTTTTCGCTGCCTGGTCACCGAATTGGAAGCGATTTTAAGAAAAATTTCCTTTTTTGTGTTCTATGATAATATTTTCATCTAGGAAAAATTGCTAATAGTTACCTATTTTAACAATTAGTTTCTTTTTATAGGAATTTAAACGCGAAACAGTAATTTAATGTAAATTTAAGCAAATAACTTTAAAATTTTAGACCAAAAATAGTTCATAAGTTTCTTAAAAAAATCGATTTTTTAAAAATTCTGGTGAGTAATTTCTAAAACTAGAGGGGAATTACAAGGTTTTGTATGACTAAAATAAACTTCTACTTGGTTTTCTGCTAACTATCGGCAAATTAAAAATATCGATTTTTTGGAAGCAATGAAAATGTACTTCCTTTAGAATGACTTCCAATTTTTTATACCCTTTACCAACAAAAATGGTAAAAGGGTATATATAGGTTTGTCATTCCGTTTGTAATTTCTATAATATCAATAAGCGACCCATAAAATATATATATTCTGGATCCTTATGCATAGGGAAGACGAATAAGCGATGTCCGTCTGTCCGTCTGTCCGTCTGTCCGTCTGTCCGTCTGTCCGTCTGTCTGTACGTGAAATCGGTTTTCCGAAGCTCCCAGAAGAGCTAGAGACTTCGTTCTTGGACTGGTGTGTCAGAAATTTTCCAAAATAGATTGGTATTGAAATTCAGCAAAATCGGGCAGACGATTGCAGAGCTGGAAAACTTAAACTTCATTTTGCCATATAAAAGTAACTACCAAAAACAAATTTTTATTTTTTTTTAATAAATGAACATATTTTACACTTCAGTACGACTAAAATTGGAATTTTAAATTAAAAAAATATAAAAAAATTAAAAAGTCGTTTCCAGGGTTGGAAAACTTTAACTTTTTGTGTTATGTAAAATTAACTATGTCTAAAACTATATTAGTATTTTCTCGAGAACCGTAAGAGCTACAGACCTGAAATTTGGACACAGTGTGTAGACTTTTGGCCGCTACAACAACAAATATATGAGAATTGGAAATTAAAGGGTGTTCCAAAACGAGCAACGAAAAATTTAAAAATCCCATGTAATATACATACAATTGTATGTATGTATGTATATACACTTGAAATTTGTAAGGTTAGTGTATTTTTATACAGACTACAAAAATTAACACTAAAATTTCAAAAAATTTAAATTAAAGGGTGTTCCATCAGTTAATGCAATTTTGACTATGCAATTTTGACAACTTGCTGTATCTTGGAAACCGTGAAAGCAAAACTCTTGAAATTTTCAAAAACGGTAAAACTAAAAAATCAAAAAATTATAAAATCGCTAAACCGAAAAAAATCGCCAAAAACAAAAAAAATCGCCAAAGCGAAAAAAAGCACCAAATTACAAAAAAAATGTCTTAGACTAAAATAAATGGCGAATAACCGGAAAAATTGCTAAAATGGAAAAAAATCGTCAAAATGAAAAAAAATCGCCAAAACGAAAAAAACCCCACAAAAACAGAAAAAAATCCAAAATGAAAAAAAAGCACCAAAAACAGAAAAAAATCGCAAAATGAAAAAAAACCCCAAACAGGAAAAAATTGCCAAAATGAAAAAAAATCTCCAAAATGAAAAAAAGCGCCAAAAACAGAAAAAAAATCGCCAAAATGAAAAAAAACGCCAAAATGAAAAAAAAGTCGCCAAATTGAAAAAAAAACTCCAAAATGAAAATAAGCCCCCAAAAACAGAAAAAAATCGCCAAAATTAAAAAAAATCGCCAAAACGAAAAAAACCCCACAAAAACAGAAAAAATCCAAAATGAAAAAAAAGCCCCAAAAACAGAAAAAAATACCCAAATTAAAAAACCCCAAAACAGGCAAAAATCGCCAAAATGAAAAAAATCGCCGAAATGAAAAAAATCGCCAAAATGAAAAAAATCTCCAAAATTAAAAAAAAGCCCCAAAAACAGAAAAAAATCGCCAAAATAAAAAAAAATCGCCAAAATGAAAAAAAATCGCCAAAATGAAAAAAACCGAGAAAAACAGAAAAAAATCGCCAAAATGAAAAAAAGCCCAAAACAGGAAAAAATCGCCAAAATGAAAAAAAAACGCCAAAACAGAAAAAAATCGCCAAGATGAAAAAAAATCGCCAGAATGGAAAAAAAATCGCCAAAACGAAAAAAAACCCCAAAAAACAGAAAAAAATCGCCAAAATGAAAAAAAAACCCAAAAACAGGAAAAAAATCGCCAAAATGAAAAAAAAATCGCCAAAATGAAAAAACCCCCAAAATAGGAAAAAATCGCCAAAATGGAAAAAGAATCGCCAAAATGAAAAAAATCTTCAAAATGAAAATAAGCCCCAAAACCAGAAAAAATCGCCAAAATGAAAAAAACCGAGAAAAACAGAAAAAATCGCCAAAATGAGAAAAAAGCGACAAAACTGAAAAAATCTTTTAAACTGAAAAAAACTTCAAAAAAGCAAAAAAGCCACATTAAAAAGTGCTCAGAACCGAATGTACGGAACCTTCGTGCGCGAGTCAAAGTCGCACTTTACTGAATTTTTTTATATTAAAGGAATTAAATGAAACTAAGTTTTTTCTTATTTCGTTTTTGCTTCGTTCACTTAACATTTTTTATGTATTTTTTAAAGAACTAGATTGGTACAAGGAATTAGAAAAATCCTTAATTATGATTCCAGGGTTGGAAAACTTACACTTTTTGTGTTATGTAAAATTAAATAGGTCTAAAAATTTTTTCTTTTTCTTTATAAATTGATTATATTTATGCTTCTGAAAGAAAAGTTTGGCGTATAAAATTTGAAAAATGAAAATTACAGCTCCAAAGATGGAAACTTTAAAAAAATGATAAATTTTTTCACAAAATAAATATGTATGTATGTGTCTGTATACTATATATATGTACGTACGTTGGTAAAGGGTATATAAGATTCGGCACAGCCGAATATAGCGCTCTTACTTGTTTTTACTGGGTATGTATGGTCTCATATGTTTAATATAATATTTTAAATAATTGCAATTTTAAGAGAGCATAATGTAATACGCTTTATTTTATATAACCGCATTACAGTTTTTAAGTTTGACTTAAAAAAATTTAATATCAATAATGATATTACAAGTACTGCAGTTACAAAAACGCAATAAGGGGCATTTATATACTTCTAGCGTTATTGGGTTGCAAAAAAAGTAATTTCGCCACGAAATTGTCTTCCAGTGACATAAATCACATTTAAATGAGATCACATGGCAGTACTAATAGTATTTATTGATGTGTTAATACTCTTTACTTTTTTGTAAATTTTGTAGAGCTTGTTTAGTCTATACAGCACAGCCAAACAAACAATAAACAAACATATCGTCGTGGAGAATGCAATAGGCTGTATGTCAAAAAAAAATTAATTTGGTTTTATTGTAGTGTTGTAACCAAAATTTGGGCTCATACAACTGCAATTTATCTTATGCCGTTCAGGCAATCAGAAGAGAGCTTTTGCGCGTTATTGCAATACGACGAAACAAAAAATTTTTTTCAGAAATATTAAGTTTATTGTCTTTCCTGATTTAGTGACATACAGCATATTGCATTCACCACGACGATATATAAAAATTATATTTTGTAGTACGATTATATTAAAATAACAAAATGTTTTCGCCAATATCTAGTTTTATTAATACTCCTCCAGTAAATATTGTATTAAACTTTTAATCCAATAAATTTGTAAACAAAAGATTAGGTTAGGTTAGGTTAGGTTAGCAGGCTGCTGGTAAGGAAGGGTTAAATTCCACAGTCCACCCTACTTGGGTCCAATAAAATGATCCATTTGTGCTACCTCATAGTTGAAGAGAAGATAGTGAGAGAGGGTGATAGGCAAGAGATAGTGATAGAGAAGACAGGTGGTGAATTAACAGATGAGGAAAGCCTCAATATTTTACAACTCTGCTATTTGCATGATAATGCAGTGTTGCAGCGCCATCTGCTGTCAAATGGGGCATATTAAATTTTAAAGCTGTGCTTAGTAGCCATTTTATTGGTTTTATTACTTCACCGATGATTCTGCTACACAACGAAGGAGGGCGCTCCGATGTTATATTAGGATTAGTATCTGATGATTTTGGTATAGCTTTTAGTGACCAGTGCCTTATGCCTGCATCACTAGAACTTTTCCCACATCCCACAACAACTGCAGCGCCATCTGGAGTCAAATGAGGCATATTAAATTTTAAAGCTGTGCTTAGTAGCCATTTTATTGGTTATTTTACTTCGCCGATGATTTTGCTACACAAGGAAGGAGGGCGCTCCGATGTTACATTAGGATTAGTATCTTATGAAATCGGTATAGTTTTTAGTGACCAGTGCTTTATGCCTAAATCACTAGAACTTTTCCCCCCACAACTGCTACAAAGGACACTCATTTACATCAGAAAACTGCGTGGCGTTGTTATTTGTAATGACTTTCGGAGAGCGGGCTCAAACCCAGGACCTTCGGTTTTGTAGCCAACGTGCTAACTACTTCAGCCAACGCCACCCTCAAAAGATTAATTGACTTAATTTCATTTTTAATTGTTTAGTTGTCTTTTTTTTCAATTAAAGTTATTAATGGAAGAAACATTTTTTCTGCTTATACTCAACAAAAATGTGTTGAAAAACGTGCTGATAGTATACAAATAAATATACAAAGTATGAACTTATTTCAAATAACATCCTGATTTTAACAAAAAAAATTCTCTATGTACTTTATTTCTGTGGCAAAAACGAAAAAGTGCTTAAGTCGAGATAAAATAATTTTGAGTTAATCGCATCTTTATAATTTTAATACTCAAAATTAACTCCGGGCAAAATCTTAATAATTTTGTACGATTTTTCAGGAAGTTATAGCGCAAGGACTTTTTACTGCTACTTTTCTTCTTTCGAGTCATAATCTCTTGCGGAATAATAGAGTAATTGAACTTATACTTTGCTAAATTTCAAATGGAATGCATTATCTCTATATATAGTGTGTTAAGCGATGTTTCCTTACAAAAAATTTAAGTGAAAGCCGGTTTTTCTAATTTAACTGTAAGACAAATTAATTTCTTAAAATCGATTTGAAAGTTTAAAAGTGCTGTTGCAGCAGAGCAGTGAAATGTGACTTAAGCACTTTTTCCAAATTGCCGCAAATTTCATATTTGTGTTAGTAATTACAATTTCCGTCTCTCATCAACACTAATTAAAAAGGCTTTAATAACGTGAGAGTGTGAGCAACAGCAATGCAAAAATAAACACAAACGTAATAAAATGAATTTGCACAAAACGCCTACACATTTAATCAATCACCCACATACTTGTGAAATATGTATGTACATATGCTACATATATGTATATGTATGTATATTTAAATATGTATGTGTGAATGCACATGTGCTAACAAACACACATTTATACTATACATTCATTTAATGCAAGAGCAGTGCATGATTTTAAGCAGAAATGCACCCAATGGATATTAGCATTTATATTTGAAATGCACATGTCTAGAATACTTAACAGGATTTTGTAGTATGTGTTATATATTTTGAATATTGCAATTTATCGCTCCATTTGACCCAAATAGTTTTTGTACATTTTACGAAATATGAAATTAATATAGAGTATGTGCATCACTTAAATTAAAAATTAAGCTACAATAGCTACAAAAGCTGCATTAGTTAAAATTAGTTTAAAAAAAAAATTGTAATAAACGGTGTTTTTCATAGAGGTATAAAACTTAGAGTTGGCAACACTTTTTTAACTGGCGGCCATTTTGTTAGCTGTTAAATGATTTATGTTTAGTTTGGTTTAACATTTCAACTTGAATAGACTGACGCCTGAACAACGCTTCCAAATTGTGCAAATTTATTTTGAAAATCATGGTTCTGTTTGAAATACGCATAGCGTACTATCGTGTTTTGACAACTTTCAATTTAATTTGTGAACGCACTATTACACTGATCATCTAACTGTTACTTTCCTTTTTTCATTTTTTCATTTTTTTTTTCATTTTCATTTATTCATCCAAAATAGAAAAACCTAGACTCATGGCAATAATCGGTTTCACTTATACTACTGCAAAGATCTACATCAGTAAAATCAACATTACATCTATTTTACAGTCAACATAATCGTCCATCAAATCAAGTAATTCCATTAAATTGGCACGTTTTTTTTACCACGTTTACTCTAAATGAGGGTCGCTTTGGCTCAAGTAATTGGCTACAAAACCGAAAGTCCTGGGTTCGAGCCCCAAAGTCGTTAAATTACAACACAATGCATTTTTATGATGTGCATTAGTGTCCATTTTGTATCAGCTGTTGTAAGAAAGTTCAATTGATCAAGGCATAGAGACTTGTTACTGAACTGCTCCTGCTTCAGCGGATATTCTAAGCCTAATGTATTGTGCAGCATAATCAACGGGAAAGTATAATAATCAATAAAAAGTGAAGACTTAAAAATGTTATACGCCCCATCGGCACCAGAGGCGCTGTAACACTGCATTATTAAAAACGTAAAAGAATGAAACTTCTCTATCACTGTCGCTTTCTTAAAGAAGGTAACACCTAGTAATGGTTAGGTTAGGTTAGGTTAGGAAGGGTGGTGCTATACCGTACCTGCACTTGGAGATCCAATTGGGGCCATTATGATTCTTTTCTATTGCCCATTAATAGTAATATTTACCCCTCCCATTTATAGCCAGAAGTAACCCTATTATCCATCATTAACCCACTGAATACCCATGACGAACCCCTAATATCCTCCAGCTTACACTTCCCGATATCAGTAATGCTCTCATGGAAACCTCTGCTCAGCCATCTAAGCCTATGACGCTGCAGCTTTGGGCAGTGACAGATAATATATTCAATGGTTTCTGGCTCCTCTTCATACTCGTACATCCTACTACAATCTGGAGTTCCAGTTTCCCAAATGCTGGTTCTTGCTCTGACCGAGCAGTGACCTGTCAACGCGTCTTTCATAATTCGCATTGCCTTCCCATCTATGTCCAGTAGCAGCTTGGATCTTCCTAAGTCAAGTTTTGGCCAAAAACAACTCGAGACCCTACAATCATCCCTACTTCAAAATGAACTGTTGGTCCTGCTTTCTACCCAATGACCAACTGGTAATTTCACCGATCTGTCCGTCATTCTAATGACGGCCCTATTTTTGCCAGTTCATCATCGGCAGTTTCATTTCCTTTAACACTGCTGTGGCCAGGAACCCAACATAGTCTGACACTATATTTATCTATAAGCATGTTGAGGGCTTTCCTACAGTCACTAACAAGTTTTGATTTGACATTGTGTCCCTTCAAAGCTTTTAGCGCTACCTGGCTGTCGACATAGAAGGTTACCTTTTCACCTTCAGCTACATTCCTGGCCACCAGCTCCGTGGCCCAACACCTAGTAATAGTAATCGGCATTCATTGCCTGAGATTTGCTTATCTTTAAAAATAAAATAAAAATTATAATACCCATCCACAGAGACGTCGTACAATGTATACAGAAGAAGTTATTCATGTTGTAAAGCGTGGCGTAGAGGAAGGCCCGACTCAGGCTATAGAGTCTATAATCAGCTACAGAGTAATGATTACTTAATTTTTCTTTCATCAATTGAACAAGCATGATGAACAGGAGCTATAGTTTTAACAAGATGGTGCAACATGTCACATGATTTATTAAGGGAAACGTTCTATAATTGCATAGTTGCACTTTTAAAACTCGTAAATTGGCCTCCTAGAGCGTACGATTTAACGCCGCTGGCCTATTTTCTGTGAGGACATTTGAAGTTGCTAGTCCACGCCGATAATCTCAAAACGATTGACCACTTGGAGGATCGCATTTGCAGCGTTATTGCCGATATACGGCCATAAATGTTTGACTAAACATTGGACCTACAGAGTAGAATACGTCTGAGCTAGCCATGGCGTTCATATATCAGAAGTCATAGAATTATAATGCCGGAACATTATCTTTCGAATAAATTAAATTGCATGTAAATTTAAAAAATTCATCTTTGTTTTATTCCATTTCAAGGTTCTCTTCCTCTATGAAAAGCACCCTTTATAGGACTTGAATGTAGTAAGGTTGAGCCTGTGAGGCCAAATATTAATAACACTTTAATTTACGATTTAATAATAATCTTGTAACGCAGTTCTATTTTGCAGCTGATGTAGCCCTCACCCTGTTCAGGATCATGCCAAAGTTCTGATTCCCTTGTAAAGAAAAACAAGAAAATTATTGGTGTTTTCTTTTTCAATGAACACAGTATTTTTTATTTACGAAACTTATGGTGGAACTAACTTAACTATTTTGTAACAAATATATATATATTTTATAGGACCTGCACTCAGGGGATAACCCCTACTCATGCAATGCATTGTGCTAGAACTAGGAAAATAGGTTATAGAGAAGGAGGACAGAGGGAGTAGTGCCATTTGACATAGTGACATTTGATTTAAACTTTCTCACGATGCTAGTGACAGGAAAGACCTCCGCAGGTAGTTGATTCCACATACGTACAGTTCGGCTAAAAAAGGAATTCTCTCTGTAATGCGTAGTGCGTTTCATTGGCCAATCGACCACAAAGGGATGTGCTCTGAATTAGACACGTGTTGTATGTATAAATGTGCGGGTTTCATAATCAAGTTCCTTAATTTCATTAAAACACATTCCATTGTAGTAACGATAGAACAAGTAAGTGTACCCCACATTGCGTCGATTCTCCAGTGAATCAATAGTGTTAGATACCCTACTGTCACCAATGAGCTTCTTCGCTCTCTCCTGTACGCGTTCGCAGCCCCAAAATATACTTTGAAGCGCCGGCCCATACATGAGAGTTGTATTTCATTTTCGGTCGGATATAAGTGTCATAAATATTAAGGTAATCAGAGAGGATGAAATATCGTTTGCACCATTTCAAAAAGCCGATGCACTTGAATGCTTCTTTTGCAATTTGAAAAATGTGTTCAGTCCATCGAACATCACACTGTATTTTCATACCAAGAACATCAAGAGCATCTGATTCTCTAATACTTATACCTCCCATAGTTACACAGGCAGCAGGAGTTTTGATCATGCTTCTATGTGTAACCATGCAACATTGGGTCTTACAGACGTTAAAGTCGACCCTGTTCACATGACCCCATTCAGACATTTTTGCTAAATCATGGTTTAAAGTCTCATTCATTGTTTGTCGCATAGCCTTAACCTACGGCAGGCTAGGTCTATTGCTGAATGAGAACGAATGACAAATGCTGCTGTCGTCCGCGAAATAATAGAAAGGGTTGAAAGTTTTACAAAGAAAGTCATTTAGAAAGATAAGAAATAGAGTTGGTGAACGGAACCTTGCGGTATCCCTGAATTTAACTTGAACTCATTTGATGAGATCCCATCTACAACAACTCTTATAGTGTAATCGCTGAGGAAACTCGATAAGAATCGAGAGAAGTTAACACCGACACCAAGAGCAATACATTTTGACAAAAGTGTACCATGCCACACTTTATCAAATGCCTTGGATATATCTAAAGCCACTACCTTACTTTCGCCAGAACTACAATTATTTTGAACTTACTGGATTTACCACTTGGGGTTTGTTGTTGTCGGGACACAATGATGAATCGCCTCCCAGGTTAAGCCTCACTTAAACCTCATTTAGCCGACTATAATGGAATGTAACTGCAATGATAGGAAACAGCTGATTGATATTTTTATGTTAAAAGTAGGTTAGGTGACATTAAATCTCTATAACCATTTTCATTACTTTTCACATAACAATATTGATCCTATCGTTGAATTTACATTCCATTACAGTCGGCTAAAGGCTCAGTTAGCAACAACAGGAAACAGCTGATCGTTATGCTATGTGAAAAGTAATAAAAATGGTTATAGAGATGTAACCGGAATGTACGAATCTGTCTGTACATTACTTTTCGCTTTACAATATCAATCAGCTGTTTCAGTTACATTACAGTCGGCTAACTGAGCGTTTAAAGTTGATTTCGAAATTGTTTCTTTAAATAAGTATTATGGGTTTATTACGATTATGAATATATGAAAAATGTGGGAGATCGTATACTCGACTGACTACAAAAACCAATGTCTGAAAAATTCGGAGGATCGAATGTTCAACCAATTACGATTATACACTCTGGCAAATACCATGTTTGCAATTAAAATCAAGCATGTTTATGACTGCTTTGGAACCAGAAACATTAGTAAGATACCGTATCTTGCTCACTAATTGGTTTCAGAACCTAAAGTCTTATACAGTCTCACTTTACAACTGAACGAGAATTCCAAGGAACAGTCACCAACATCAATGTCAGCAAACAATGTATACAAAACAATAATGATGTACCCTACATTAAGCGATTTGACATGCACTCTATAACCTAATATATTACATAAAGGCATTTTTGTAACGGCACATTACAGTCACTACATACGGTCGATTTTAATGCTCGTAAGACCTATGGGCTCAAAAATGCTGCTTCAGCTATAAGTTTGCGCGGTATAAGCATTAAGGAATCACAAACATTAACAAAAACTATTACTTAAACATTATGCAAACTCAATTCATTTTGTTTATTGGGTTGTAAAATTAAGCAGCTCATAAAAGACGCTTTCACTAATTATACTGACAACAAGAAGTAAATACTTGCATTTAAAATTAAGAGCAACATACAACAGAATAATAGACTGTAAGAAAATTGTTAGTGTGTATTTTTGTGAAAGCAAAAAAAAAACGAAAAAGTTTAACTCACTACAATTTCTTTTGAAATTAAAAATTCTTTTAATAATTTTAACACCATCAGCATTTGAAAGAGAACTGACATCAGGCACAATATTACGAAAGCAAACAAACACATTTGTCTTTCAAGAAATTCATATTCATGCTAGTGTGCATTTCTTCCAATTTTCTTGTCAGAAGAAAGGAAGTAGAAATATATTCATTCATAAAAATTCACGTGAGCACTTGTGTTCACTTAGAACAACGCAACCAACTTTTTTTTTTTTTTTTTTGCACCATATATAAATTAAAATATAAATATTTTATTATTTTTATTTTAAATTTTTTATTTGCTTTGTACTTTGATCTACTTTTAAATATGTTGGCAAATGGAAACCGTAAGGATATGCGAATACAAGTGTACGACCTCTTGTATAGCAAAGCGTTTTATTATATCTGTGGTAAAAAAAGTACCTGTGAAAAAATTCTCAATTATTTTATGCAATTTTTTGGAAGTTATGGCGTAGTTTATTTTTTTCCGCCTTATAATCTCTTATGAATTAATAATAATGACGATTGTCAGATCTTACAATATTGTCAGATCTAGCAATGTGCTGGAAATAAAAATTTCCCAGCACAAGGTGGATGGATTGTCAGTTCATACGGTTGTATCAAATTTGTCAGAATATCTTACAATTTATTGCCAGACAATAAATTCATCTAACAAAATTGTCAGACTCAAATCATTTGTTAGACATTTTTAAATAGCAATCGTTTGTGGTTGTGCTAAGTGTAAAAAGTGAAAATATAAAGTATTATATAATGAATAATAAAGAAGCAATTGCAACGATTTTGTCTGAATATATTTTAGTATATATTTTTCTTTAAAATCAAGCGTTTGCAGTGATGCCCATCGAAACAATTCTCTTACAATGATGCCATTGTCAGATGCATAGGCTTTGCACATCTCACTATATTAAAATGTCTGACAAATATCTGGAAATAATCTTACACGGTTGTAAGATTTCTGAGAATTTTTTTCAGCTTCTAGTCTTACAATGGACTAACATTGCTTTTTTTTTGGTAATGAAGTCTGACAAAAAATTACCTTCTTACACGGTTGTAAGAAATTTTAAGTAATATTTTACTAACAATATTGTAAGATCTGACAACCGCCTGTAGAAACTTTGGTATATATTAAACGGAATATATACTTTACTAGCGGCCCGCTCCGGCTTCGCACGGGTATAAAATATATAGCCTATGTCATTTAATGAAAAAATGACTAAAATCGATCCAGTAGTTTTGATTTATTCATTACTGCCCGTGGCCCGCACGCGTTAAATTTAGGGTAAAACAATTCTTCTTTCCCCAAACCATGAAGATTTCCTGCTATCTTTGGAATATCTAAATTCATACACTACATTTTTACTTATTTGCTTTTTACATTTTTACATATTTATTTTATTTTTACAACAATTAACATATTAAAGAATGTCTTTATATACAACTTTAACAGCTTTCTTGTCATTAGACAATACAAACATGTTTTCTCTAGAGGTTACTCTTGAAAGAGCGACATACAGTTGGCCATGTGAAAAGCAGTCAACGCTTAAATCTAAGCCTGCAACGTTGAAGGTTTGACCCTGCGATTTATTAATGGTCATTGCAAAAGATGTATTTACCGGAAAGTGTAAATGTTTAAATTGGAAGAGTAAATTCAATGGTATCTATTATGAAAGTTTTCAGTGATTTTACCAGCCAACGCGTGCCATTGCAAAGTTTAGGTGCATTCAGGTTTCTTAATAAAATAACAGGACAACCTACTTTCAACACCATTTTGTGAGGAGGGAGTCCAGGCGGGTTCAAAGAGTTTAAAAATTCTGTAGGAAAATGAACAGCTTCTTCCAAATCGAGAACAGTATCGACCGAGTAGTATATTTTCGTCGGCGCATCAATCTTTGAAATAATCAAGTTATTTACCTTATCTACTTGTTTGTTAGTTGGTGACAGAATCGCTCATTCTTTAAACCAAGATATTGTCTTATAACTTATGTTAACAATGTCCAGATAGACATTGTTGACTAACTCTTGGACGTTGTCTATCAACATACAAAGGTTTTCTAGGTTAATCCTTCCCTCACTTTGTGCTAACTCTCCATTGCAAACTTTTAGCAGCATCTCTGGAAATAGCCTGTTCTTAGCGAAGACGACGAAACCCTCATATTAATTTAATTAATTTAATTAAATTTAATTTATTGACATGTTGCGAAAGGTTGGATCTTTTTAAGGAAGCATTTATTTCGTCAGCACGTGTTCTTCGAGTCACAACTGGTAGAATTTTACGGAAATCTCCTGAGAACAGAATTGTACATCCACCCAGAGGTGAATTTTTGTTGCGCAAATCGCTCATTGTCCTATCCAGTGCTTCCACAGACGTCTTGTTTGACATGGTAGCTTCGTCCCAGACTATTAATGAGCAGTCAGCATCAATTTTCCTGTATTCCTCTGCTTAGAAATACTACAGACGCTGTTATTGTCATCGGTGGCGATTTTCAGCGGGAGTTGAATGTAGAGTGTGCGGTCCGGCCTCCTACTAAAAGCGTAGCGGCAATGCCGGATAACGCAACAGCTAACGCAATTTTTCCGGTAGATCTCAAATTTTTTTAAAGCTTAGCTGTGCAAAGGATGTAGGGCCTTTTACAATATGCAGTAACATTCTATATGAAATCAACAATAAATTTAAGGTATTTAATTAGATAAGGCTTAATGCTGTACTGGTTAAAATCGATGCGAAAATTAGCCACTATTTGTCGTAAAAAGTAAATGCCAAAATAATTCTGGCAAAAAAACTGACTCCAATACTAAGAATCAATCCAAAAGATTACAAACCGAACGCAAGTATGAAAATAATATTGAAACAAAAAGAAAAGAATTTTAGAAATCAGTCCATAAATAGAGAAGTTATGTAATCATCAATAAATTTTTTTTTTGGTGGGGGAAGGGGGGGCTCAAAATATCCCAACGAAATTTGTTCTAACTTTAAGCAAAATTCATTCAAACCAAAAAAGAATTTTGAAAATCGGTTCACAAATAGCAGAGTTATGGAATAGGGGAAGAAATTTTCCCTGCCGATTTTCAAAAAAAAAAATTACAGGACCTAATTGCAGGCAAACCCTTTCAAACAAAAAAAGAATTTCGAAAATCAGTTCAAAAATGACCGAGTTAGGCGTGTACGAACATTCTCCTTCTCGTTCTTTTTTGAAGTCGGTTAAAAATGTTATTGTGCGATATCCATAAGAGATAGACATATACCATAGCGGAGTTTTCTGTAGACCTTTTCAATGTGTACAATACTTATCACATTATTTTGATAAATCTCGTAGGGTTCAGCCTGTGTTTGCAATTTAAGCGGAAAAAAATACAATTATTTACGATATCACATTAGAAACCTCAAAAATAACAGTATTTCCCCTTTACTTAATGGATGTTATTGTACATATAAACCTTCCTCTTCAATCACTCTATCTATTACAAAAAACCGCATCAAAATCCGTTGCGTAGTTTTAAAGATTTAAGCATACATGGGGATATAGGGACAGAAAAAGCGACTTTATTTTATACTATGTAATGATAGTATGTAGAACAATTATTTCTTAAATAAAATTAAGTTTAACTGTACGTTTGTATGCAGATTGCCCGGGGCCTGTGGAAAGCTTATTTTGTGTACAGACGGACAGACGAACATCATTTATGCGAATAGTCCCAATACTAAAGATTCATAATATTACATATTGTGGAAATTACAGAAGGAATGTCACAAATATCTATATATATATATATATATATATATATATATATATATCTGTTTTGGTGAAGGCTATTTTAAAAGAATAACTAAGTTCAGCTATTGGTAGTAAATATATGTATATTATATATTTATGCTTAAATATAGCATCTCATTTATTTTCCTCTTCTTCTGTCCTTATTTGGTTACGTTTAATACCATTTTATTTTGTTCTTAAAGAAAAATAAAATGAGTGACATGTTTTCATAACATATGATGCTTTTAATTAAATTGCAATGAACAAGTGCAAGTTTTATGTCAAATGGAGAAAATGTTAAGAGCCTTTAAGTTGCAAAATGAAATAAGTTTCGCCAGGCAGATTTTTTTTTTGGAAAACTTGTTCTGCTTCTATTACCGTTGTTGCTGTTTACATAATTACTGAGTTTTAAAGAAACTATTTTTTATATTAACTAATTTTACAAGCACATAAGTTGATTAGTGAAGGTAAGCAACATATTTTTTATATCATTGACGTAAGGAAAAAATGAAGAAATAAATAATAATAGTACGTTTTGGTTGTTCCTTTGGTGCCAGAGAGTGTAATAAAAATTCAAAACATCTGATCTGGTTTAACTTAGTGATCCCAGTGCCTATATTCTGTAACTTCGGCGGGAACTTCTCTAGGCCGAAAATTTGTTTATCATTTTGTAAAATACAGATTGAGTTAGAACAAAAAAACTACTTTCGCATTGATGCTTCATGTAATATACCTTCAGTTTTTATATGAATCAGCTGATGAGGCTCTGACAACCGACCATGGGCGGTATAACAGTGACGGATAAATCTCCACTGTCTACTGCCTTCCTGGTGACGTACTGGCAGACCAAGATCCCAGATCAAATGCAGAAGCAAAATTAGCTACTCATCTTAAATTAAGCAAGGATCAACGAAACTTGCAATAAAAATTAAAACCTACTGATAAATATGATGACGACCTTTGGCTTTAAACACCGTTCATGAAAAAGATGACCTATGCTCCTTATAAGGAGTCAAAGGAACCAATATATATATATTGGCATTTCCACAGGAATGTAAATTTTTTGTAGCGTGCGACACCAAACAAATATGCTTGTCTTTTCAAAGAGAACGAAATTTTTTTTCAACTTCCTTATATATTTACGTAGAACGTCAGCGGCTCTACGTTAGGTAAAATTTTAAGAAACATCGACTTACATTGTTCTGAAATATGTATAAGCTTAATTTCTGGCTGTCGCACGAGACAAAAGCAAGGACTTTCTCGTGGAAATGTCCATATATATAACTGAATTACAGTGCTTAAACAATATAAGTCACTATTTATGCAGGGTGTCTGATGAATTTCGCTACATAAAGCAACTACTACAACAACAACTTCTTTTAAAATTTATATTTATGTTCAATTCGCAAATTTGCATTAACATCGTAGTGTGTTCTAATTATACGATTGAATTTTATTTATATATTTTTCAATTAGTTGTATTGAGGACAGTAGTGCGATTCACTAACTTTTTTTAACGATAATCGCATCGTTAAAATAATTATAACGAAAATTTATCGAAAATGCTATTCAGTAACATTTTTAACGATATTCGCTGTAGGTTAATGTCAGCTGTGTCATTATTTAAGCGACAATAATTTATGTGCTGTTAATTTTATCGACAAAAATCAACAGAAAATATTAGCTGAGTACTATCTTTGTAAAGAAGTTACAGAATCACACAATCGTTCTTGCCAGCGACAAAATGTATAGGCAAAAATTACGATTGTCGGATCGTTAAAAGTTACTGAATCGCACCACAGGTCTAGAAATTTTCTGTATGCTAGATTAATTTCAATTAAATAATTAATTCAAATTTTCAAACTATTTTATAGTGTTAAAGTTAAAACCGTAAACAGCTGATTTTGCTTTCACACAGCAAGTCTAATAACTTTGTGGAAAATAAAAAAGATCTCCTGCAGAAACTGCTTACCACACTATGACCACGAAGTGGGCACAGTTCTCTCTTTCTTTCTCCCTCTCTCTCTCTCTCTCTCTCTCTTTCTATCTTTCTCTCTTAAATGTCATACCTAAACAAAAGCGGCAAAGTTATGTCAAAACGATAAAACATGGTTATCAAACCAATAAATAAAACAATCCTGATTATTTAAACACCTGGACAGACGACATTGTTGTTTGTGATTTTGTTATTAAAATTTTGTTATTTAAATTAAAATAAAATAATTAAAGTTTGAAAAAATTAGTTATTTAGAAAATTTGGAAAACTTGCTTGTGTTTTCTCAAAAACCTTCAAGTTGGACAAAAAAATCTTTTTTTCTCATTAATAATCTTTTTTTTTTTGTGATCTTACTCAAAATATATTAATATGCATTGATTTTACTCAATTTAAATTCAGGAAAAATTTATTTTGTTTCAAATGAACTAAACCCTACAAGAATAATATCAGTCAATTGACCGGTCATTTGACCGGAAGTCATGTAGGTTATATTCATCATTGCGTATAACAAAGTTTCTATCACATTATTAAAGACAAAATGAAAAGTGTGATGTAAACTTTTGTGTACGTGTGATATTGCATCTCTCTCTAACTAATGAATGTAACATATAGTCGAACTGCTCACTCCAGTGCTTTCTACTAATCAATTATAATATTAATATTAATTCGACTGATCATAATTGACTAATATATCCTCCATATACTGACAATAAATATAATTTTTATTATTTTAATTGATTTTGGTTTATTTTAAAAAGTCAATTCAAATTATTCAAGTAAATAAAATATTTAAAATTAAAGACAGAAATAAGCAAAAACAGAACAATCTAGGCGGTATCTAGCCCTCTTCACACCTTTGCATTGCCCACACATCTTTCTTTTAAAAGAAAATATAGATTAAATTAAATTTTGTACATTTCTTTTATTCACTATTTTTCTTACTTATCTTTTTTAACACTTATAAATTTTAATTTTCACAGACAGAATGATTTTTTTTAAATAAAATTCGAGTCATAAAAGTTTTGGCATACATATGTAGATATATAAGATGACCCACTCTAACATATATGCTAGAGTAGAGCAACTATAATTAATAAATAAATCCATCATCACTTCCGATCGAATGACTAATCAATTGACTGTCACTATTGAATTTTTGCAAATGTGTTAGTGAAAAAATTTTGTTTGTGAAACTAGTCATTCATTTTTTGTAGGGAATAATCGTAAAGGTAAATAACACAAACTATTTACTGAATAGAACATGTATAAGATAAATATACATATGTATGCACATAATTCATACTTTTAATGAAGGAAAGAAGAAAATGTGTCAGTACTTTAGTCAAAAGGACATTAAATAATAAACTAAAAGTATTAAATATCATATTCTTAAAAATCTTATTTTTAACAAAGAAATGTTTTAGTATTTTTAACATCCCGAAAAACTTCGAAAATAAGATAAATATTCACATGTGGTAACTCTGATGATGGCAAACAGAAGGCAATTGTTTTCTTTTGCAGCTAACTTCATTGTAAAACGCGTTGTCAAAATCGGATTTTCCAATAGCAAAGCGTTGCCGTCGCGTTGCCGCCGCGTTATTTCGGTATGCTCCATACAAAATGTATGGACATGATAACTTTTGACAGCTAAAAAACGCTTGCCGCCCGTGTTTAGGGATGGCTGTTAGAAACTTGTGGATTGGATTTATTCCACATTCTACAATTTGATTATTAAAATTGCTGTTTAGATCGAATTGGATCTCGTCTTATATAAAGATATGGTTGATCATGGATTCGTCCTATCTAAGCGGATAAGCAGGTGTGCGCGATTTAATTTGCTTGTGATTTAAAACTTGTAGGGATACAAATTCAAATCTTTGTGCAGAATTGTCTGCACGAACTGTCCACTGAAACTCGTCTCAACAGATAAATTGCTATTGCAAACATTGCTACAGCAATCCTTTCTAAGGGATTTCTGTTGCAAATTGGTATCCCTAAATCTAGCCAGTGTTATTATGGCCATCATTAAACTAATCCCCCAGAAATAAATTTTAGTTGTTTTCCAAATTTTTTAAAAACATTTTAAATATTTGAGGATAAGTCGTCAAAACTAAAAATTTCGTTGAGAGTGCTTTTATGTTAATGTCTTTGTTTACAATTACTCTATTTTGGAGTTTTTAAAGAAACTTAAATAATTTTTTTTTATATTACAAACATTATCTATTTGTATTATTTTGACTTTAGTTACTTGTTTTCCTTTTTGCATATAAGCTTGTAATTAATTTAAAATGCTTTCAATTATCTCAAACTAAATCTAAGTGATTATGTGGGAAAAATATTTTGATTTTATACATGAATTACGTGATTTGTTTTGCTTAAACTTTATTCTTCCAGAATGAGGAGCAGCTTGAGAGAATTTTTTTTTAACCAAAAATTAACTTAATTTTGCTAAAAATAAACTCCCTTGCACCTGCATACACAGTCTGTTTGATCCCATCAAACAAATATTTTAAAAGTTTTCTTCATTATTTTGTAGCAATTTTTTTTTCAAGGAATGTTAACATGAGTGCTTAGTTTATTTTAGGTGATTATGGGTATGTAAGAGTGTGTAGCACCTGAAAAGTTTTTGATAAAATGTCTTCAAGAGATGATAACGTGAGTAAGTTTTTATTACATGAGCATTCCTGCGTGTTAATTGCAGATATAAATGCTACGTATGAGCTTGGGGAAAACTATCACTTCAATATACATATATAGAGTCAAATTTAGTTTAAGTAAAACAAAAGTAGGAAGGAGTTAAAAAATAATTGACATGAAGTAAGTTTGATATAAATTAAAAATTTCTAGACTATGGGCTATGTAGTACAACAACAAGAAACATATTATATTATATTATATATATATGGGAAGCTCTTAGAATAAACTGCATGTCCCAACGAAATATTACTGGTATAAGTGGGGAAGACAGGTGGGGGGTACCTATAATACATATACTAATTATTAGGGTGCCCCTGTGGCTGAGTGGTAGCAATGCTAGCGTCTCAGTCCAGAAGTCGTGGGTTCGATTCCCGCCATAGACCCTGGGTGTTTTCCGCAGTGTTGTGCTGTTAAAAAAAAATTAAAAAAAAATAATAATCATGATTTATTTTTATATAAAAAACACTGAAACCGGAACTTAATGCATATAAGTAGTGCTTAACTACTAAAACAAGCAAAAATTCATAATTTTTTTTATTCACTCATGCTCCTGATGAATCGCCTGCCATTGAATGACTTCGGATACGAATTTTCCACAATGAATTTTGTAACATTATTTTGTTTTTAAATCATTATTAAATATAAGTACAGCCAGGATCACGCGTGACTTGTGCGTGACTAATATTTGACTCACGCGTGACTAGTGTGTGAACTATGCGCGACTAACGCATAACAATGAAAGCACATAGGACAATAGCTGCTTAAACCTTTTTTTTTATTAATCCGTGCAATGACCGCCTTTGGTCTACTTAATAATATTTGCCTTGTAAACAATTGTTGAAGATAAGTTTCTAAAATTAAATTCATTAAAACAAATAACTATACTTGTTTGCATGATGACATTATGTATAACATTTATCGGAAATAAAAAGTGAACAGTTTTTTTCACACGGAACCTTTGTACTACTTTGTATGCAAGAACCCAAAATTTCACGTAAACAAATAGTTTGTATTTTTTATAGCTATGCTATTTATTGCGCGATACAGGAGTTAGGATGTGATTTTCGCAACAAAAATAATCGACACTATTACAGTCATAAACTTATATTTGTTTTGGTTTCTTTGTACTTAAAAGCAGAGTATGAAAATAAACGAAACAAATTCTTTGATTTTGTTTTGTTTCGTTCTCTGAAGTGAGTGAAACAAAAACTCATTGCTCAATTTCTTTTTGTATTGTTTTTGCACATGAGCACAAGCCAGGGAACACAGCTGATCGGCTGTTAGTTGGCTAAAAGCCACCACCGGCCACAAACAGTACGATTATATGTAAGCCGTTAGAAAAGAAAATATTGGGAAATCAATTGAAACGTTTTGAAATATTTGCGGAGAATTTGACATCATCATGTAATATAATTTTATTGCACTGTTATTTCACACAAGAAATTTGTTTTATATACCTAAGCAGCATAGCTATAATTGGGTGTCCTAAGACACCTCCCTCCCTTCTTTTTTTTCGATAAGGGTTAGTGCATTAAAACTATTAAGATTGTTAACCAAAAACTTTTGAATGTTCATTCAGTTTCACTCACGCCGGCTTGAAGGTATGCATATTGAAGATCACACGTGATTATCAAAAATTATCTCTGACTGAATTATATGTATCCAGTATGAATTTATATCCTCACTTTGCTGTTGAGTTAACTTTTAAAAGCTCCTGATATTCGTGTTAGTCTTATAGTTAATACACGTAAATGTGCACGTGTTCGCTTCTGAGCTGCATACATTCTGTCTTGCAAAATGTTTAAAAAGTGTACGTAATCAATTAAGTAAATTTACGAGTTGGATAGGTACTTATTTAATGTAAAATAACTGAAATTTGTTACTTAACCATTACCGCACCATCGCTACTGCCAACAATGTTGCTACTTTGTGCCAAAAAAAATATGCATAATACATTTTACTTCCGTCTGCTAAAACTAAAATATTTTCTCATCCATTAACAAGAAAAAAATTAAAACATTATATTTTAAGAGAAAAAGTTTGCAAAAAAAAAAGGAAATATTGTAAGCAAAATAAGTAAAAGTAGAGGAGAAAACTGAGGGCTGAAATCAATAACTTTATATTATTTCCGAATTCTGGGTGCTAATCGTCGCTTTGGATAACGAGCTGATTCGATCACGTTTTTTCAGTTCAAGATTATGGCCATATTATTACATTTTTCGATAGCGAATGACATAATCTCAAACTGATAAAAGGATCGATTAGACTCCTGTTCAACAATTGTGTTTTTTTCTCTCTACGGACGGAAAAAAAGACGCAGTTGTGATTAAAACAATTATTTTATATTGTCTATGCTAGGATGTTTGTGTATATAATATACGCTTTTCTTTCAGACCATTTTATCTAACACATTTTTAGAGCTTTGCTCTTTATTCCAGATACAGGAGCTAAGACGTGATTTTTGTAACAAAAATAATCGAAACTATTATAGTTATAAATTTTTTTTTTTTTTGTGATTTCATTGGTTACATTTTTAGCTTTGGTTTTCTTTATTTTTCTCTGTTCATAAAGAAGGAGATTGCAGATGACTTACTAGTTAGAAATTAAAAAAAGGGATTGTAAGTCTGCGTTTACATACTTATCCAAAATGTCTACACATGCAAATATTCGCGGTAAATTTATTTTGTTTTATAAATATATAAAATAAACTAATTTTATAAATATGTATGCTTAAAATAAATAATTCTAAGAATACAAACAATTTTATTGCATTTGTTTTTAACACATGCAATTTGTGGTATATATAGCTAAGCAGCATAGCTCTTATCGGGTGTCCTAAGACACCCTCTTCTTATTTTCATATATATTTTAAACTATGGTATAATATTTAATTAAATTTTTGCGCTCTTAGGAAATTTAGTTCTTACGAGATTTCGAGTTAAATCTTCTTGCTGTTTACCAGACTTCCCACAAAAAAATGAAGTCTACCTTTTCAATCGATTTCCGTACAACATATTTATATAAAAGACACTTTTTGAGTAATATTTTAAGAAAATTGTATGGCAAAGCTAAGTGAAAACGATATGGATTTCGATAAACATTTCAAATCAAATCTATTAGATTTCAAGACAATGTAAATGCAGTATTATGAATATGGCGAAAAAAGCTTTATGTTTCATTATCAAGACAACAAGCAACCAGTTTTGAAGAAAATGATTTAGAGAATTCAAAAACAAACACTTAAAAATATTTCAAGCCAAAAAGGTTCTAAATCGTCTTATAGGGCATTTACACCAGCACAAAACAAAGCAGTTTTTATTGAAAATCTTTATGAAAATCTATACCGTTTACACCAAGTTTTTTTTTTACATTTATCTAGACTTTTTGATCCAAACCAACAATCATTAACTGAAAAATTTCCAAAACTGCAACCAACTCACTGCAATGTAGCCAATTTACACACCTTTTTAAGTAGACCGTAGCTAATTCAACCATCTTTTATGCAAATATGTACAAGGTAGTAAAAATAAAATAAATATATTAGATTTTGAGTAGATTTCCAACAAATCTTCTTACAAATTTGATTTCATTTTGTATGGGAAATCTAGTAAAAATCACCCAGACTTAGCTCGAAATCTCGAAAGTACTAGATTTTGAGATAATGTAAATGTCATATTACTGCATTATTTATCAGATTTATTATCCAATGCAAAATCCATTAAGCTACAACCAAGTAACTTTTGAATTACACATGTTTATTTTTTAGTATAAATTAAAAAAAAAAACATTAAATTCTGCTAGATTTTAAATAGATTTCGACAAAATCTAGTGAAGAAATAGTTTTTGTTTTGAAAAAAAAAATTAAATGAAATCCTCAAAATTTCACGTTTTTGTATTCACTGTGTCCGACTCTTATGACTTTCTATGTCCGCAGAAGATGCATTACGAACAGTAGTCAACGCAACGCGCATCAAGTATATTTTTATTATAAAACTTTATGGATGATTAATAGAAATTAAACAGTTCATTCTGTATGCATATATACTCGTACATATGTATATAGCTCAAGGCTAACGTCAAATCTTCTATTTTTTACCCTGACATCTTTACACCATTTTAATATTGAGGCTACAAGCAAGTTTCCATTGCATCGACAAAATAGAATCGAACAGAAAGTTAAAGTAGAATTTTATGCGTGGTTTTCATGAGTTTCACATCCGAGTGAAAGTGAATCTTTTCCACATATTTTGGTGTAATGATTCACTTCTGAATCATTTTTTTTTATTTTACTTTTACTTTCGAATTAAATAGAATCTGCTTTTTTACACAACAAAATTAATTTTATTAAAACAAAACATCTTTTTTGGACTTTGTTCGATGTCTTATCTAGCTAACTCTTAAATTAAAACCAATACATATTTGGTTTTAATATAAATAAAAGGAGATATGTCTTTCGAAATGTATTTCTAAATAGTTAAAAATTATGTGAATTGTGGACACCAAATATTCTTGAATACGTTCGAAACATACACTCACTTTAATTTTTTTTTTCACTATTTGCTTTCACTTTTGAAGTACAATGTCAGTATCTCGCAAAGGTCTCATTCTTGTTTAAGCCGTAAGCTTGTGTGTTTGATTCATTGATACGAGTAGTGGATGTAAGCCGGAACTTATGCGCCTAACTACGAGTGTTGTATCTCGACTCCACCTACGATGATTTTGTACTAGATTAAAGAAAAAAGTTTGCAATGTTCTCTATTCTGGTACCAAATCCTCTAAGTCGAAGTGAATGATTTCATTTGATTTGTTTCGTATTTTGTTCAGTAGCGTAATTTAGTTTACGAGTTTTAGCTCGTACTCTTAAATTTTATGCAACTCTTATTAATCTAATAGTGCCGACTATTATAGTCGAACTTGTGAAAATGAATGCAGCCCGTATAAATGAAGTAAGTTGCGACAAAAATTTTAAAGAATTAATTTTTAAACAATTATACAAATATTAAATATTAAAGTAAAATTAATTTAGCTCTCTCTGACAAAAAAAAGCCTTCATTTCTGATATCAATTACTAAAGAGAAATATGTTAGAAGTTAAAGCATGTATGTACTTTAACTTTTACTACTTCGACCACTCGCAGTCCTTAATAACTCGCTTTTATAAAAGTAGATATTATGCTCGTATAACCTCAAGTACTGTTCATACATTATTTTTTATTTCTCAAGCACACACATTGGCAATAGACATGCATGTTCTGAAATGAAAAAGAAATTCCTTTAAAAGCCCTTCAACTTAACAAAGGATTTTTCAAACTTCTATATATTTTCGACATACATATCACTTTTTTTTATTGTTAAACTAACTTTTTTCGTAGTATTTTTGGTTGAAAAATTCTATGAAAAAAAATAAGTTGAGAGAAAAAACTTGTGGCAAATGCTTGTTTGCCATAACTTACTCGTTCGTTTGTTAACATTAAACCGTGTTCACTGACACACAAACATTAGAAACACCAAAAGTTTGGCATTTTTTTTTTGCTCATGCACACATACATGAATAAGAAAAAAGCAAGAACAACATACTTACTGTTCATTACACCGATCAACAAAATTTTGCAATAATAGGCCATTTACATTACCTCGAAATCTAGTACTTACGAGGTTTCGGGCTAAATCTTGCTGATTTTCACTAGATTTCCCATACAAAACAAAATATATTTTGCCATTAGATTTGTAGGAAATCTAACCAAAAATATAATATTATTTACTGTTTACCACCCTCTACAACATATTTATAAAAAAAGATGAGTGAATTAGCTATGGTTTGCTTAAAAAGGTGTCTGAATTGGCTACATTGCAGTTGTATGGTTTTAGTTTTGGAAATTTTTCAGTTAATAGGGCATTTACATCAGCACAAAATCTAGCATATTTTTATTAAAATCTTTATGAAAATCTATGCCGTTTTTACCAGCTTTTTTTTACATTAATCAAGATTTTTTTATCCAAAACATAGCCCATCAACTTATCCGTTTCCAAAACAACAACCAAACAACTGCATTGTAGCCAATTCACACACTTTTTTAAGCAGACCGTAGCTAGTTCACTCAACTTTTGTTGTACAGGGCAGTAAAGAATAAATAAAAACATTAGATTTTTATTAGATTTCCTACAAATCTACTGAAAAATTAGATTTCGTTTTGTATTGGAAATCTGAAAAAAAACAGCTTGATTTAGCTCGAAGTCTAGCACTTTCGGGATTTTCAGCTAAATCAAGCTGCTTTTTTCCAGATTTCCCACACAAAACCAAATCTAATTTTTCAGTAGATTTGTAGCAAATCTAATAAAAATCTAATGTTTTTATTTATTCTTTACTACGCTGTACAACAAAAGGTGAGTGAATTAGCTAATGTCTGCTTAAAGAAGTGTGTGAATTGGCTACATTTCAGTTGTTTGGTTGTAGTTTTGGAAACAATTCATTTAATGGGTTTTGTTTTGGATAAAAAAATGTTGATATATATCAAAAAAAAAAGTTGATGTACACGGTATAGATTTTCATAAAGATTTTAATCAAAATATGCTATATTTTGTGCAAGTGTAAATGCCCTATAAGAAAGATACTTAGTGATTTTTAATTACCTACCTGCCCTTATTTCAAGACCATGTACGTATTTATTCATACTTTCATTTAATCAGGGCTGGTATGCCCTACATTGAGAAAATACAGCCTTGGAATGATGACATTTATGAAACTTTTTAAACGACAACAACTATGCACTAGATCAGGGCAACATCCATCCAAAAGTGATACGATTATGTAGGATAATGAATAACAATAACAATACCTTGATTCACTAACTTTTTGCAAACCAAAAATCACTATATTTATAAGCTTATTTCTATAAGACAAAAAAGTAGACAAAAATTTTTATATTACATGGAAAAAACTATTATTTTTGTTGACCAGTGTTATAAATTTTGAACGTCACATAGAAAGTTCGTGCATTAGCATTTTCCTGTCATACGAGTACCTTGCTGGTCGTAATTCTTTGCACATGATTTAATGCAGGCTTTGTTTTAGGATATCATGCCACACACGAGTATAATAACGAGTGAAGATGACTTCTTTTTTCTTCGTGTCAAGTATGTTAAATGTGTATGGATTTTCAATGTCTTAAAGTGAAGGGATATTTTTTCTACCGGATAAATACCTTAAAGTACTCTTTTTGGTGCAATACCAAATATTTACCAGCAATGGAAACTAAATTGTAGAGTGTTAGTGTTTTCACTGTCACTTTGTTTAAGTTTAACTACATTTTGTAAAGTCAAATCCTAATGCTAGTAGAGCAGTGTAATCGAAAATTTAACCTATTGAATTCAACTTCAAGCAAAAGTGGGAGAAAACCATTAAAAGCATACACATAATGATAATTCAAAATTCATTCGGTAGTGTTGCATTTTCTACTCTTTTGATTTTAACAAAATTTAAAACATACACATTCTGCTCTAACTAGATTGTTTACCATAAACATAAAAATTGGCCTTGTGGTGTACAATGGATGTCAAAGGCCATATATGAAAGGAATTTTTAGTTTTGTAGACATTTTGCTTCATATTTTATATGTCGTTAGATATCCATCACAGATCAAAAATGTTTATTTGTATTGCTGTATAGTTATAAAGGCAATCATTAAATGTGTTGATAATAATTTAAATAGGGGGCGTAAGAGGTGCCCATATATCTATCTTTTCTGGTAGTCAGGCAGCTCTTAAGTCTGTCATCATATGAAAATTCCGTTCCAGGCTAACTACTTTTAGAGTGTTTTGACTCATTACAAAAGTTATCCATGCGGAACAACGTTTCCATTCATTGTATACCCGGCCACAGCGGGCATCCAGGGAATGAGGAAGCGGATGAACTGGCCAAAAGGGCCTCTGCTGCTCATCTTATTTGGGTTTGGGATTTCACGGAGTTTTGCACTTCCCGGGAAATGGGAATAAGAAATCGCGTTCCAGGGAATTCCCGGGATATGGGTGCCACAAAAGTCTTTATATTTATGAAATAAAGTGTACTTTTAATTTTCCGTTTTCCTGGAAAAATCAGAAAATTTTCCCGGGAATATAAGTTAGACAATTCCCGCTCGAGAATTCCCGTTTCCCAAACCCTGATTCTAAATCAAATACATATCGCACACTAAATCATAAATGTGAGAGGACTAATTTGTAATTATTAAAGCTTAAATTTGGCTTTAGTCTCACGTTAATTTAAATTAGAGAGTTTTAGCACTCTCCTGTCCAATTCCTGCCATATACTTATGCTGCTCTGAGGATGGTAAAGCAAGATTTGTCAGGTAAGAGAATTTCTTAGTTAAATTCTATATACAATTTTTTTGAAATATATCTTAGTACTTAATAGTGTTGTCATTCGAATGATAATTATTTGATAACTAATTTTTTTTTAATTCTTTTTGTATATTCGAGTAATTTCACATAACTTTTGTTGGACAAAGGAATCATTGGAATAATTTTTGTCGAATATTCGAATAATTTCCTTATAAAGCTTATATCAATAATATTTTACATTTAATAACGATTATTCGAATTTTTTTTTAATTTAATTAAATAATTATTCGGGTAATTTTTGTCGATTATTTGAATAATTTCGAATAATTTTTGTCGAATATTTGAAAATTTTTCCTTATATAGTCTATATAAAAATTTTATTTTGCATTTTATAACTTTTTAAGTATTTATATAACTATTGTAAATTGAAAGCATAAAATTTATCCACTGCAAAACTAGATTTTTGAGTTATGCCTCTGTTGCAATAAAGGAGCAATATGCCTAAATACGTACACATAAGTTTTAACTAATTCTGCTTCAATTTCGTCCAAGTTTGTTATTAAAATAATAGTTTTTTATGTTTTCAATTGCTTTTTTAATGCCAAAAAATTCAACTATAAGTATGTGTGGTTGATTTGCTAAAAAAATAATTCTAGTAAAATTTTTTATTCTTTGTTCGTTAGAACAATAGAACAAAACTTCCAAATTAGTCATTTATTTGAACAATCAGAAAATCATAAAATTGTATAATTGAAACACGAATAATTGACAACACTAATACTTAAGGAATTACAAAAAAAATTTTTCTGGCAAAAAAAAAATCATTCTTTTAATATGAAAAGTAAAACTGTAGTTTTACTGCACACCACAATACAAAGAATTATTTATTTTTTTATAATTGGAGATATCGTCCCTACTACGTCAAACTATCCAATATGCAAATTTGCAATTTTCAGAAGAGCCCAAAGACTAGTCAATTGTGAATTTAAAGTCAAGATAAAAAAATTTGCCGCAAATATTTCTAAACGTTTACATTTACTTCCCATTCTTTTCTTTTCTAGTGGCGTACGATTAAATTAATGTTTTGTTTGTGGGTGGCGGCGGCTGTTAGCCGGCTATGTCCTCCGGTCTGTGCTTATGTACAAAAACTACACAAAAACAAATTGAGCAATTCTTCTCATTGTTGTTGTTTTGTTTTTGTTTCACTCACGTCAGAGAACGAAATAAAAAAAAAATTTGTCAAACAATTTGTTTTCACTTATTTTCGTATTCTGGTTTTAAGTACAAAGAAATCAAAACAAAAATAAATTTATAACTGTAATAGTGTCTATTATTTTTGTTCGAAAATCCCGTCCAAGCTTCTATGTCGTGACATAAACAGCATAGCTATACAATTACAAAAGATGATAGATACTCAAACGCTGAAATATTTTGACTTACATTTCCATGTAGCTTTTGAAGGTTTTTGACAAAACCTTTTTCAGATAGCACTTTCATTGTAATTACGAGCTAACACGCTATTGATAGACATGATTTTGAAACTAAATTGCAAAATGCTTGTAAATCTCGAAAATTATAACTTTTTCAAAAATCAAGACAATGCAGTCACCTAAAAAAAAACTTGCAATGCTACAAAATTCTATCACTTAAGTGCTAAAGTTTACGGGCCAATCCTACGATGTCGACAACGTTCGACTTGTCGCACACTTACATTTGAAACAACAACAAAATATTAAAATTAATTTTTATTTTGAATGTAAAGCTTGGTACTCTGTTCGAAGTTGTGAAAAGTTTTCAGCAACATTCATTATTTCGCGTAAAAAATTTGACACGTAACAAGTGATGCCCATTTTACTTTTTCGGAAAAAATGTTCGTATTTATTGGTTTGAAGTAGGCAACACTGATCAACTTTTGTTTACAAAAACATCAGCTGTCAATATTTTGCACGAAATAAATGCCAGTCTCATTATTTCACAGATAGCAAGAAAATGTTGCCAGATACATTTCATACATTTTTCACGAGTTGAACAGAGTACAAGTTTTGCAACATTATTTCATGAAAATTTCACGTAAACTTTTTTTGTATGGAATATGTCAACATTTCCCGTGAAAGAGTACCAGGCTTAAGTGTGCAACAAGTCGAACGTTGTCGACATCGTGGGATTGGCCCTACGTTAATAAAATAACAACTATTCATACTTTCCTGAAAATAAAATTCAACTTGAGTTGATTGAATTATAGCGAACTCATATTTTGCTTATATTAATAACAGAAAATAAAAAAACTATTTTAGAAATATTCAGCCTTTTTTTTTTTTTTTGTTGCTGAAAAGCTTCTAGTTTACTTTTGTAACTGCAAAATCCTGCCATTATTACGACATTCCTTTTTTATTTATTTGTCTGTATGAATTGTTATAAAAGGATAGTTTTTACTTCCTTTTCATACAGTCCCTTCGAATTCTTTCTTTAAAAAAAATTGTGTTAACTAAACTATCGAAAAAAGCGCTTGATTGCAAAAAATATGTTTTAGTTGCAACCTTTTGTTCAACACTTTCCCCATATGTACATCTGTGTATACATACATATACATATGTTTATGTATGCATGCATATAAACGTATACATATGTATGTATGTTTATTCATAAAACGGCTTACCCTTGGGCCATAACTCTTCATCACTTTGGGAGATCCATTTAATTTGCAATTTAATTTTGAAATCGTTTTTATGGTACATATCTGTTTTATTTGCCTTAGTCAACTTTTTTGTGCAATAAATTTCATTTTATTATTATTTTAATGATTTGCATTTTTTTTATTTATACTTTCAGCTGTTTTGCATTCATTTACGAGGAAAGTTTTTTGTCTGCTGTCATTTCATTCTTCATTATTGAGTTTTTATTGTTGAAAGGTTTTGTTTTGTCTTACATTAAATTTTATTACCCTTTTTTGTTTAATATAAAAAAATTTAATTTAAACATGAAAATTTATTTGCTTTCAAGTGAATGAGATTTAATGTTATGTTATTTTTGTTTTTAGTTATTTTATGATTTAAGATTAATATAACTTTAGTATACAAAAAACATTCAGTAATTAAACTAGTTGAAGCTTTTTGCAGAGTAATTGAAATATATTAAAGCAATTATGCTGCCTACATACATACATATGTATGTATGTATATACTCATATATAATTAATATATATTATTTTTTATATAAAAAAATGTATACAAATATTTCATTTCATTTCAGTCCTGGCTGTATTTACTTCTTAAGGTTAAAGTTAATGACTAATAACATGACTTTATTATCAACAAGACAACTTTAGATTTTCAAGAGAATTTTCTAGCTTTTTTATACTATCTTTTTGAAAAGTCATTTTAAATCCTTTTTCGTCTTATCCTGGTAACACTTTATTGGACATGTACGTTTTTCTTCCATTAAAAATTTTAAATAATTTAAGTCCCTTGATGTTTCATTTGCTCACTGCTAAATAATTATGTTAGTGTTGAGGGACTGTCTTTACGTTAGTGTTCATCAGTCTGTTGAACAGAATTTGTTTAGTTAATGTAATTTAATAAACATTATAATTTTTTTAATATTAAGTTATAGCACATGTACTTTAATCTAATACATAGTAAATTTTCTTTATTTTTTTTTCGCAAAAATTTAAAAAGTTCTTAGCTAATTAAAAAAATATTTCAGCACATTTAATATTTGGCAGTTTTTAGCATTCATTTAGCAAAGTTCTTTATTGTTTTCTTAATCATTAATATTAAGAATTAAGGACTATTTGTCCATTGACTGAACTGAAATAAATAAATAAATAAAATTTTACTTTGCCAAGTGCTTACTATACGCAATATAGACCTTCAAGTAAGTTAGAGATATTCGGGCATGTCACAGAGTTCAATTCCGTTCGGAATCGGAATTGAATAAACCTCAAAATGTCAAGCCCTAGCCGGAGCATACCCCAGCATACCACCGCCTCCCACAGTCTGGACACACCTGACAAATTTCCGTATTTTAGTTTTCTTTTTTAGACACCATCTCCTACAAAAATGGGCTGGATTGAATTCCGATTCCGAACGGAATTGAACTCTGTGACATGGCCGATTGTTATTAGTGGTCTCAAGATAACTGGGCCACTTCTTCTCTTCTTATCGATATATTGAACTAAGCTAATCCTTTAAAGCCTCAATAAAAAAAACACCTTTAACATTTGATAATATAAGCTTTTCAAAATAAAATTCGACACCAGCATTAAGAAAAACATAAGTAAGTCCTTTTTTAACTAATTTTCCTTATTCTACAGATAAAAAAAAAATTTTAATTAATACATTTCTTCTGTCGTCGCAAAATAGTATAGAATTTAATATTTAAATGTTTTTCTGAACAAATCAAAATGTATAGGGCATTCGTTTAAAAATTTTTAATAAAGAACGATTTTTAGGGCTCCGTACACAAAAGATGAAAAGGAACCCCGTTGTTTTTGCTACGATGCCCGTCCGTCCGTCCTTCGGTCCATCTGTCATCTGTCTAGCTGTCCTGATATCTTGATGTCCTGCCTTCCGGCTGTCCAGCTGTCCGGCTATCCGGCTTAAATTTTTGCATCCATTTGCGGTCCGCTAAATAGTTCCTCAAAGGGGAAAGAAATACATACATATAGACGGTGCTTAATAAACGAAAAGCAGATTTTTTTCAAAAGTACATTCCCTGTGGCTGAGTGGTAGCGATGCTGTCCTCTCAGTACAGAGGTCGTGGGTTCGATTCCCACCATAGACCCTGGGTGTTTTCCGCAGACAAGCTAATCGCTTTGCGGGTTGTGTTTGTTCTTAAAAAAAAAAAAAAAAAAAAAAAAAAAAAAAAAAAATTTGATTCCAATTTGATTCCAAATAAGTTTGTATTGATTGGAAGTGTGACGAACAATTTGCACACAAACTGGTGTCACACCCTGTAAAGAAATAAACAAAAGAATAAAACACGCAACAACATCATATCCAACAAAATAATTTACAAGCAAAGGGATTAACGGTCACTAACAAAAATATACATACATACAAACATGTACATTAAAATAAGTTAGGGACAATAGCAAGAACAAAACATAAGCATACAGAAATCTCTGGGAGTATTACAACAATAATGTAAAGGGAAAAACAGTATAAAAGGCCGAAGAATTTGCAAACAATGATCAGTCGTTGCGTAGACATCAGTTGATCAGGATGAATCCGGGTAAGTTTGTATTCAACTAGCAAACATTGTTAGCGATTAGCTAGTCGCGAAACCATACAGTAGAACCTGGATAAGTAGATATTTAGTAAACACTGTTAGCGATTGCCTAGTCGCGAAACAATACAGTAGAACACGGATCAGTAGATATTAATAAACATTGTGAACGATTTCCTAGTCGCGAAACAATACAGTAGAACCTAGATAAGTAAAAATTAATAAACATTGTGAACGATTTCCTAGTCGCGAAACAATACAGTAGAACCTGGATAAATAAATATTAATAAACATTGTTAACGATTTCCTAGTCACGAAACAATACAGTAGAAACTAGATAAATCGATATTAATAAACATTGTTAGCGATTGCCTAGTCGCAAAACACTACAGTAGAACAATTAGCACCTAGATAAATAGATAATAATAAACATTGTTAGCGCGAAACAACATCGATAAGGAGATATTAATAAATATTGTTAGCGATTCCCTAGTCACTTAGCAATAGTAAAACACCGAGAACTAGATATTATAAACACTGTCAGCGATTACCTAGTCGCGAGGTAATACAGTAGCGCATCGATAAGCAGATACTTGCAAATATTATCGCGCGACAATATAGGGTAATCTCGGTAGTATCGCAACGATTGTTCTCACCACTAAAACAGCACAACGCCACCACTGAAACGGGAGTAGTAGGCCAGTAGCCGATATGTTCAACTGTGCGGAAACATAAGTAAAATATCCATAAGGCCCCAATTTTCCTGATAACACTAGCACTACATAGGACCACAGGAGTAGTACAAAGATTGACTACGGAAGCATAGAAGATAACTCGCAGGAAGAAAACCCATAACAAATCCGGGGAGCTGAGAGGCCATAAGCAAAACAAATGATATAATACTACGGAATTGAAGTCAAGTGAATTATATATCAGAAAAAACTAAACTTAGTAATTTTAAATAAAGACTAGTAATAAATTAAGGAAAAGAACGTGTTATTTCTTGTAACGACCATTGGCATTTTCAGGCTGAGTATACCCGGCAGAAAACGACGTTACAGAAGGAAGTCATAAAAAAATATCATTCGTTTTTCCTTTATAACGATATGTATGCTCATTTCCTCAAACAAACGTCATAACTCAAAGTATGTGATTTTTTTAAATTAATTGTGCTCAATTTATCACCATGTCATTCCTCATGTTGTGCAAAAATTTCATACAAATATCTTGTTTACTCAAATCTGGAAAGAAAATCTAAATTTTCTTTTTCCATTAAAGTGTGTGTAAATTTTAAACTCGTTCTCTGAGAAACTGGATTTTTTTGAGTTATGATGTTGTTTTAGTAAATAATATTTTTGCACCAAAAAGTACCAAAATTAGGAACAGTTTTAAGAATTTAAGGCCATGCATTGGCAAAATACAACTCAAGTGGATGTTGTATGGAAATACACCACCATTACATTGTGTATGTGTCATTTTCCACTATGGAAAAATAATTTATTATTTTAAACAGATCCTATAACATTTTATTTTCCCATAAATATTTGTAAATATAAAAAAGTAATAGTGCATTTGCACTGTCCCGAAATCTAGTACTTTCGGGATTTCGTGCTAAATCAAGCTGCCTTTTTCCAGATTTCCCATACAAAACCAAATCTAATTTTTCAGTAGATTTTAAGGAAATCAAATAAAAATCTAATATTTTTATTTATTCATTACTACCCTGTTCAACAAAAGGTGAGTGAATTAGCTACGATCTGCTTAAGAAAAGTGTGTGAATTGGCTACAACATTTCAGTTGTTTGCTTGTAATTTTGGAAACAATTCAGATGATGGGTTTTGTTTTGGATAAAAACGTCTTGATAAATGTCAAAAAAAAGTTGAATAGATTTTCATAAAGATTTTAATCAAAATATGCTAGATTTCGAGACAAGACATTTTTATTATCTAGAGTTTTCTCATGACAAAATTTGTAACTAAATTCAATCAATAAACTGTTGCCAAAAGAGCTCATCGCTGATCACTAACCAAAAGCATAATTTATTCATTAGAAAGCATACATCTGCTTTTCAGGCATTCAGCAGCCTTTTTCAATACTAGAGCCAGTGGCGTTAATTAGCAACAGCTACACTCGTGTAAGTAGGCTAACTAAAATCCACGTCCATCATTAAGAGGCAATCCTGCCACCATCCTTAAAAATAAACTATTCCTCTACATGGCGATCCTACATTACTCTGCAGTAACATTTAATACTTTCAAGGACACGGAAAGTCCATATCTGAACGCACCGTGGTTAAATCAATTTTGGCTATTTTTCAGTATTCGTAGGAAATGGGAAGAAAAAGAATATTGGATTAATGACATGATTAATGTTCAATAGTTTAATGTCACAATATCCTGTTTTTGTAACAATTACAACACAATTTGTTTAAAAACAAGCAAATTCAGGTTATAAAAAGATTTTGGTAATTTTTCTAAAAATTCTAGGAGACGAGGAAACAAAGAATACTGGAGAAAACTAGTGGACGTTTTCAGATTGATTAGTTCTTTATTAGTTGCTTTTTGATTTCTAAAAAAAATAGGGTGGTATAATTTTCGTCCACTGGACAATAATTATTTCTGACTTCATTGCATTGCGCGGACCAAAATCGGTATATTGCTTCGATAGTGGAATCTTGGTTTTAAACTTAACAATATTATCTATAATAGTATTACATATATTTTCCAGTTTGTAAATAATTTTCTATAAGCCTTAGGATGAAAAATCATTAAAAAATCCAAGAACCCTGTTCTGGTTGCCATCTTTCGACTACGAAATTTGTTTAATAGATATAAAAGAAATTTACAATATTAGTTTTAAAATCTAGAACCGAAATGTCATAGTTGAAAAATGCCAACCATGATAAGGGATCGAAATTGTCTACTAAAATGAAGAGTATATAAAATTCCTCGCAACCTAACAACTATGTATATCAATTACCCTTATTCCAGTTGTCGACATCGACGTCACTTTAACACAACACCAAAAAATTGGGGCTTGTGTACTCGTTGTCGAAAACAAGTGACTCCTGTTCACAAAATTGATCTCGAGAGCGAGTAAACAAGTTCCTATTTTCTGACATTGTGTTAAAGTGACGTCGATGTCGACAACTGGAATAGGGGTGAATATCACTTGTTTTGTTGACTGACATTTTTTTTGCTGCACTTTCAGTAAAAAAAAAAAGATTTTTATTTTATATTTTTAACGAAATCGTATTTACGGTTGAAAAGATTTTGTGCCTTTTGTTTATTACGACTTCGAGTTCATTTTATTTAGTTATTTATTTTTTATTTGGCATTACGAGTACAGGCAGCAAATATTTGAGTCTTGTGCAGAACAAAGAAATATAGAGAAAAATTACTGAAATAAGTTTATTATTTATTTTTCTGTATATTTTTTCCACTGCTGGCCTGCTATTGTTTATTGATGTGACATTTAATTTCTTCGATGTCAAACACTTACATACATACGTTTGTGTATAGTTCAGTTTTTCAGGACGAAAATTGTACAATGTCAGCTGCAGGATGTATTCATTCACACCAATACAATATTTTTACTTTCTTTATTCGTGTCAAGGATCATAAGCATTGAAAAGTTATGTAACAAAAAGTATACTTTTCTTTTGCTCTTAAATTTATTTAAAGTAGATACATTTTTAGAAAAAAAGCAGGAAAGAAAACAAAAAATGTATAAAGCTGATGATTTTATTAGGAACAATTTATTTATGTGCAGAGAGAGGATGTAAATGCTATACATTTCCATGACTCGGTGGTTGCTTACACTCGAAGTAAACTTGATTGATGACCTCTGTGATATGTACCAGTAGTTATTTTAAATAATGGTCGTACAAAATGGACTATATATTTTTTTGAATTCCATAAATAATAAGTTGGGGTGGGGAGCATAAAACACCCTCCTTTTTGTTCGATTGTTAATAAAAAACTATCAACTGCAAAACTATTTAAATAATTCAAACAACTCACTTCATCACAATCTGTCTTATAGCTACACTATTCTGTCCATTTCACAAAGAAGGTAATACGTTAGTTTAATATCAACTTTCCAGCCCTGGTACCATCTTTTTGACTTTTCTAATTTTCAATACTACACACAGAAAAATTGCATGTTAAAATCTACGAAAAAAAGTTTAATTTAACAATTTCGCGAATAATTTTGCTTCACGTGTGTTTCATGTGAAATCAACATGATTTAATCTCTAGCTGCAGATCTTCCGTGTCCCAATCACTTGATCTGATTCACCCTTAGCACAAATTAACATGCAAAATAACCTTTCTAATATTATATTTAATGCCTGCTTCTTTAAAACATTAAATAATTTCCGTTCCGCAATTTGCATCAGAAGCAACAACAAAAGATGTGTTGTTGTCTACAATAAATTTTGTCGAGCAGGAAATTATTTTACTTTTTCAAGCATAGAGCAGTTAACAATAGGAGGGTACACACATACACATACATACATACATACATACATACATCTAGAGACAATTTTAAGTTTTGTGTGTGTATTTTATGTTAATGTAACACATTAAAACTACATGTCAGTTGTTTTCTGCTGTGTTAATGACAATACCCTATAGGAACTCAAACCCATTTGTAAGTAACTTCAAATTGGCTTTTTAATAACCACATCTAGTTGCTTAAGTGACTTTTTTCTTGTCGCTGACTCACTATTTTAACATAGACATGTCATAGGCGGTAGTCAATTCGTCATCTCTGCATGACTTTTAAATTGACTACTAACTACCCATTTTTCAACCAAGACTAGTCACGTGACCGGTCCCCAAGTGATAGGGACCAGTCCGAGTTCTAACACTTCCTATGAAGCGGACCAGTCACTTTTACATGGGGATGGCCTAGGATGGGGTTAATTGATACTTTGTATGCACCTTGTGACTTGTCACTGAACTACGCCATAGGGACCTATTCGATGTTAATAATATAAATTATTTATAAATAAAATTTCGACATTTAACTGTAACAATTAACGCTTATATATTTTTTTATTGTTACAAATGCAATGACATTTTTTTTTTAATTTTATTTTTAATCTGAAAATTGTTTGAGATTCGAACCGACAACCTCGTGCATGACAGGCTGGCACACTACCCACTCGACCACAGGGCCACTCATATTTCAAAAGTATAAATACCATTTAAGCTTAGGTTAATATCTAAGTATAGTTACTGGACTGATCCCAGAGTCACATTGAAGGGAGCAATTAACATTATATTTACACTATTTGATAGGTCCTGTGTTCGACCACATCGAACATGTTCAGTGCAGTTTACTACAATACTAGACCGAGTCCGAATTAAATTGGCTCAAGATCAAGACGACACACCACGAAAATGGTCAATATGCCACCATTTAAACGATATGACTTTTTTCACCATACACTACTACGTACTTTTGATAACCCCCACATTATCTCCAGTTATAGGACGAGTACATTTGGATCAATTTTCACCATATTTTCTGCAGGGTATATATATATATATATATATATATATATATATATATATATATATATATATATATATATATATATATATATATATATATATATATTTATATATAGAAATAAGTAGTATGTTTATATTTAAAATAAAAATATCATACATTCATACGAAAGTTTGTACTGCTCATAGAACATATTAAACATTTGACTTCATGACATACTTCTTTTGTTTTTGCTGTTCTTTTCATTTAGTTATTTTGCTTTTATTTATTTCTTACGTGTGCTTATATGCATGAGACTTAAACCAATTTGTAGTCACTTGCAAAATAATTAATTTATAGCTGGTGTTGTTTCGCAACCCATTGTTTTTATTTACTACAGGGTACCTTCAAATAATAAATTTTTTCAAACAAATAGACATTTAAATCGACAGACAGACTTGCAGACAACAATACGATAATAAATACATTTGTAGATTGCAACATATTCTAGCAAGGATGTATTTATCAGTAGAGATGATACTGATAAATACAAGTAAACGCCACCTTATCCGCAGGAGTCTAAACTATTTCAGCCTATTTTAAAATACATATCATGCACGTCAAAACAACACACATTTGGGAATAAAAAATCTCATCTACTACGTTTATACGCGCACTATTTGCAAATAAATTAACACACTGTTTATACGGCCTAGTAAAAAATATTTCACTTACTTATTTGGCAAGAATTCAGATTATTAAAGAAATAATTTTTAGCAAATTAAAACACAATCAAAAGCAAATAAAAATTTAATTAATTATTCATATTAAAAATAATTTTGGAAATTTATGGCCAGTTTCACTACATCGAAAGGAAAGATTCGACTGAAAATTTATATTGAAAACAACAATAAAATATGAAAATTTATTTTTGTCTGCAATACAAATTTTCCGTCGACAATTTTCTTTCGATATCCTGAAACAGGCCATTACTATAAAATTGACCTGCTTTTTGTTGTGAATTGAATTCTTTTTATTTAGCTGGCGAGGCCTATCTTGTCTTATGTCAATAAAAACTCAATTTTTATTACATATTTTTCCCGACGTTTCGTGAATTTTATGTTCACTTGTTCAGGGGATTTGTTAACAATCGAGTTGTGTTGTTAACATCGAAGATCAAAAATAAAAAATATACAAGTTTACTTGAACCAAAAATTACAATATTAAAACATATTTTATTCATAAAAAAATTTTTTTTTGGAGAAGTAATACTCATACTATTACTAGGTGTTACCTTCTTTTGGAAAGGTATAGTGATAGAGAACACAGGAGGTGAAATAAGAGATAAAGGAAAGCTTCATTATTTTACAACTCTGCTTTTGGTACGTTTCTTAATAATACAGAGTTACAGCGCCTCTGGTGTCAATGAGACGTATTAAATTTCCAAAGCTGTGTTTGGTAGTTGTTTTATTGGTTATTTTACTCCGCCTGTGATTTGAACTTTCCTACAACAACTGACACAAATAGATACTAATGCACATCAGATAAGTGCGTGATGTTATTATTTAATTATTGTCAGATACCGGGCTCGAACCCAGGACCTTCGATTTTGTAATCAACGTGCTAGCTACTTCAGTCAACGCTACCCACATTTATTTTGTTTTATAAAAGATTTGGAAATCTGTTAAATCTTAAATCAAAAATAATTTTCTGTAAATTTGTCTTACTTTACTTTTATTTCGCTTCAGAGGAATATTGCAATCACCACAATCACCATCAAAACAACCTTGTAACTTGTAGTGATTCAAATAATTCGCCATCATTAATTTAAAAAAATTTATTTCGCACTCAAAAGTTTCAAAAGTCAAGTAAGCAAGACTTTATACAAAATACAAATAATAAACAGATGCAAGTGCATTTTCTGTTTTTTTTTGTTTGAGTACATTAAAAACTAATTTACACAAATTGCATATTCTTGAAGATACACGCAAAGAAAAACTATAAATAAAGCAAACATAATAAACAGCAAAACACTATGGGTCTGTTCATATAAATGCAAACGATAGATTCGATCGAAAATTTATATTAGAAACATAAATAAAAAACTGAAATTTGTTTTTGTTTACAATATAAATATTCCATCGAATATATCGTTCGCATTTAGATGAACAAGCCCTATGATTGAATTCAATATTTGCACTCAAATAATATTATTATGCATTGAATAGAAACTTGATAAATAAGTTATGCAACACATTTACCTTTAATTGAAGGATATCTTACTGTTATCTATACTACATTATATTGATACAGTAATGTAAATTTTATTATAGTCAAAATATAATAATGTAATTACAATATGTAAATACTAACTACTAAGTTCTTTGTAATGCATTAAAATAACCAAAATAATTAAAGTTTTCAACGACCACACATTTATTTCAGAGAACATAATATTTGTTGTCACAAGCATTCCAAAAACAAGTATTTTTCCTGCGTGTATGTGTGATTTTTTTTTTTGTTAAAGTTTATATAAAAAAGCTTTATTTTGAAATATATTATAACCAAATTTTATTTAATTAAGCCGCTACATAATTTCATTAATTGACAAATTATTAAAACTTATTACAAAGTATCCATCCTTACCCATTATTAATATTTATTACAACATACCCAACCACAAATCAACTAAAATATTTATTACCTTATACACCATAGACCATAACAAAGAAAATGAATTTAATATACGTGTATGTATCATAGAACAGCAATGAGTAGTGAAAAAGTGAGTAGAGTTGAATCATGACTTATAATTTCTTATACTTATGCGCACTCATACTTATGGCAATGTTGTCTATGAATCATATTTACTCGAAAGTTTGAAGTGCGCATCGAATTCATACTTAGCAACATTTATGGCGTTGTTCGTTTTGACTTTCCTTAACTTAATGCCTATGGACGATGCAAAATAAGTATGATTCACAATGCTAACTTTGCGTACGAACATAACCTCATTATGAGGTTATGTGTTTCTCTATTGCCTTTTTTGTTGTTTTTTTTTTGCACGAATTGCAAAACAACGTTATTTACTACTATTGTATACTACTAGAAAAGCCATGTAATTTAAATGGGTTTGATCATTGGTTTGTATCAAAAACGACCGACTGGATGAGTTCGCCTAAAGTCTAATGCATCAATTGAGTGAGCTGAATCAATGTTAGTAGTATAAGTATTTTCCTGAAATTAGAAATCATGATGTCGACGTCGCATTCGTAATTATTTCAACCTGTACTAATAAAAAAATCAATGTCATCGTGAAGTATGCGTAAATCAGAGTGGTTGAGTTTAAATGATGTCTACTCACTTATATACAAAATTTCATTGAATCAGTATGAGTAGCGAAAAACGATTTATTGCCAATCACTGGTATCTGTGTATATACAATACATATGTGCCATAATTTATGAACATACATAGTACAATATTTAAGCCGTATCTGGAAAATACCAAAGGTAATTAGTTATGAAAGACATATACATACACATCGAGAGAGACATAATTACACGATATACCTACACACACACTTAATTATATATATATATATATATATATATATATATATATATATATATATATATATATATATATATATATATATATATATATATATATATATATATATATGTCTTCAATAAAGCAGTGTTGACGACAATCTGAGCGACATTGTCGCCCATCTCGTCTTGTGTGACCTCGGCGCCATTTGTATGAAAATTTCGTCGACGATTTGTGTGGAGCTGTCTTCAATATGTCTTCTACGACTTACCATTGTCTTGTACCCGTCGTCAAAGATGTCTTAAAGACGTGGCCAACTGCGAATGGTTAACACTACGCCTTCCCCGCTGTTGTATATGCACTTCTCCTAAACTAGCTGTGCTCTCTGCTGTTCAATACATACGAGACTCACTCTGCTGACGTTCACTGTTTGTACATAAACAATGTCTCGCTGGCTACTTTAACACACTTATGCCCGACCATCTGCTGTGTTGTTTACTTTACTTTTCATTCCAGACGACACAATAGACTGTAAAAGTTCAATCAGACGTGCCATAACCATGACCATAGAAAACAGTTGTTCGAGCCAAACTTATGAGTAACACTGTAGTTGATTATAGGTGACTCGCCATAACGCTATAGCCATTACCATAAAAACCAGTTTAATTTTGGTTTGCTTATGGCTATGCCACGTCTAATTTCAGCTTAAATTCATTATGGTTAACTGTCAATTATAGACTAACTCACTATAGACTGATGCGTCACCCTTTTTATACTTCACATTATGCTTCCAGAATGTGACAGCAACGTCTAGCCCATCTCAGCAGCATTTCCAATGTTTGTTTACTAATCGCGGATTGGCCAACTATGTACATACATGTGTATATACATACATCATTACAGAAGCATTATTTGTGTATATTTGTTTTAAGTGCACTACCATGTGCGCGTGTGTGTGCGTCAAACTTTATATTGAAAAATATTTTTTTTTATGTTAGCTATTTTTTCTATATGGAGTTTGACATATGTGATGATAAAAATATATCACGTGTAGACGTAGGGTTATAAATAGAAGTTGTATGTACGCATGTATATTTACTCCTTTAATAAAATGAATTCTCGATAGTTCGTTTTGTTTACCAAATGTTTTTAAAATATACATATATCGTTGGAAAGATCCTATGTATTTTCTTTCTAATTCTGTTTATAAATTGTTCGTTGGGTATCTACACTCAAGTGAGTGTGTCCGTGTGTGTCTTGTACTACCGTGTAACCTTGTTATGCTGTGCTAAACTATTAAACTCTGTTATGGAAGGAAGGTGGAAGTCGAACTAAAATTATTTTTGTACATAATTTGAAAATAATTTTTCATTTTAGAAATTTCATTTTCCTATCACGCACATACGTATGTACGTACATATTTCAGCATATGTTAGTTTTTCTAGAGTTTTATTTTGCTCTTTCTTTTTTTTCTGATTTTTTCTTTTAGCTCTTTTGCTACGAGTATAAGTTTGTGACATTTCAAAGCATACGTTGAGAGAAAGAAATTTGAAAGAGGGAGACATTTTAAATTTTAAACAGTACGCTATAAGCACTTGACAAATAATTCTTGGAAAAGCTTATGAACAATTTTATTTTAATTTACATATACAATAAAGTTAACTATTTATTGTATATGTACTAACTAAACCAACTAAAAGTAAAACTATCAACTATAACCAATTAAAAATGTTGCATGGAAATACGGAACATAAAATGGCTATAAATAGGACATGCTTTGCGTCAGCCATGTAGTGATTTAAAAAGCACAGTTATCAAATCGATTACGCAGAGGTAACAGCCATAGAAGTAGACTATTCGCATATGTGGTCCTACCAAATTGAAATTACAGCTAGCAGCCAATATGACACATACAAAAGTAATGAATTTATTTATAGTTTCTATATTTCCTGATGAAGCTAACCAAAAAGTAGCGAAATATCGATAAGAGAAAATTAAAAATTAAGCTTAATTTAATATTTCTTAAATTATATTTATGAGAGCGTCAAATTAATAATTTTAAAATAAGTGGATTTATATAAAAAATAAACAAATTTCAAAATAATTCAATAAATCTCCTTTAGAGTTCGGTACACCAAAGGTGATGTCCGTCCGTCCCGCTGTCTGTCACAGGTTATTTTCTCATGAACCGTGAGAGCTACGGAAATTTACACAGCATATGTAAAGCTTTGGCCGCTAAAACCAGAAGTATATGACAGTTAAAAATTAAAGGGTGTTCTAAAGCAAGCAACGAAAAATATTGAAAACATATTGTGTAATATAAAGACAATTATAAGATACTTGCCCCATATTCATAAGATTTTACATGAATTTGAAATGTATTTGATTTAAAACTATTCATACAAAATTTTCCTTAAATGGATTTCAAATTAATTAAATTTTTTTATGAATATGGGGGTTTAAATTTTAATTAATGCTGGAATCCGTAAAATCCAAACTTTTGAAATTTTCAAACACAATAAAATTTAAAGATGGCAAAATTAAAATATTCCTAATCGAAAAATCGCCAAAATGAAAAAAGCGCTCATAAATCACACAAAAAAAATCACCATAGCAAAGAAAATTCGCCAAAAAGCAAAAACAAAAAATCACTAAAACTAACCATATATGTATGTATAATGTAAAAAAGAAAATAAAAGAAATTAAAATAAAACGAACAACAAATCGCCAAAACTAGAAAAAGTATTAATACCAAAAACAAAAAAAAAGTTAACAAAGACCGAAAAAAGAAACAAGCCCCATAATTAAAAATTAATCGCTGTAATTCAAAATATCGTCAAAAAGCGAAAATAATCGCCAAAACGAAAAAAAGCCATAACAAAAAAAAAAAACGACAAAACAAAAAAAAAACACAAAACCGAAAAAATACCAAATATGAAAAAAGGACCAAAAGTAAGAAAAAGCATCAAAACTAAAATAAGTCTCTGCCGGTAGCTTAAAAATTTTTAAGAAATGTCTACATCCGGCCTCGCATTCTGTAACTCGCTAAAGCTAAAGCTAAATTCGATCGATAAATTTAAAAATTTTTGGCCAATCAATGTCTGATTCAGCAAAACATGTTTGAAAATTGCATTCGTAGCCGAAAGTCGATAAATCAACTTTATAGATTTTTAGCGATAAAATTAAAAATTACATAGTTTGGATTACACTGAGAGATAGTCTATGAAATAACTTCCAAGGCAAAAACGAACAATTGATATTATTACACATGTGCCCAAAAAAGCGTAACCAATAATTACTGATGAAAAACTGTTTGACTCGAATATGTATTTATTGATTTAAACATTTTCCAATCATGTTGGATGCTACAAACTTGTCTATTAGTTATGTATGAAACTGTTTCATTAATACATAAATACTGAATCTGAATCAAATAGTTGTTTCATTAGTAATTAGTGGTTACGCTTTTCTTTTAGCACATGTGTAATAATTTCAGAAATGTAAGCAAACTGTTCGTCTTTGCCTTGGAAGTTATTTTATAGACTATCCCTCGGAATATATCCAAATTATGAAATGTTTATGTTTATATCAAATATGTCCTACATGCCATACAATGTATTACATTAACTTTGTGCTGTAGGGTATAAAATCTAAAAAGAACAAATATTGTGTTTACACACCTAAACAAAAAGTTAATGTGTGTGTGAGCGTTGATTTGAAAGTGCAAACTTTATGCCAAAACGGGCTTAAGCATGAGCTGGTTCATTTCCCTTTGCGCTATTTTCAATTAAATTAAGATTAATGGCAGAGCGAATCTAAATTCATAATTCATAAAATTTCTTGCCTTCTAGCAATTTAGTTAGCAGCAAAAGAAATAACTGACTGACATTTATGAAAACAACAACGAAAACAACAAAGGCTATATAGTACATATAAAGGATACAAAAGGATATTCAGAGTAATCAATGTTACAAAGAAACGTATTCTCTTGCAGTTGTATTATGTTCACTACTATAGTGGCTGTATAACTTTAGTCATGCTAACAAAAGCCCTGCTCTCAAAACATAAACTTGGCATGGCGAACTTACAAAAAAGAAAAGGAAATAAATCAATGCTGTAGATGAAGAAGAAGAAAAAAGGAGTAAAAGCAAAATATCTACAGACATACATTCCTCTATTAAGTGTTCGCATAGTGCAAACTAAACGGCTGCAGCCAAGTTTTAAGGATAAGAATCAGTGAAAACAGTTCTTGAATGTTTAAACTGTAACCAAACATTCACTACCAGTTAGTGATTGCAGCTAATGAATCTTCTTTAGCCCGCTGATGGGCATTTGCATTTTTAATGCATTTTCAATTATTAATTAGGATAGTTTTGAAAGGGGAAATTATGAAAAAGTTGATGATGGATTTTTTTTAAATATACTTTAAATTTCAAGTGAAAAATATATTTAATTTTTCGCACTCCTCTGGAACTTGAAAAACTTCCTGTACTAGGATGATTCTTCGTAAATGTGGTAAGTGTATACATACATATAATGACTTTCATTCCCTTTTATGTTCTCGTCTATTTTGTTTATGAATATAAATTATTTACAATAATTCTTGCATAAAGAAATGTATTTATTTATTCATGAATGGCTGTATGTTTAATTATGAATATTAATACACTTTATGAACGTGGAGTATGAAATCAATTATTTTGTACTTCATATTTTAATTGACGGTAAGATGTTGTGTGAAGAATGCAAAGAGTATAACATGGAAATTTTTTTAAAATAAATTGAATATAAGTTTTATTAATTGAAATGGGTTCAATGTGCTGGCCTTGTGAAATAAATTAAATGCTTAAAGTTTATTAGATATGAATTAGAAAAATAAATAAGATAGAAAGAGATGAAGAGAGAGATAGAGAGAGAGAGAGCAATAAAGCTGTTTCCTATGATTTAAATTTAAAAGCACTATTACTTTCAAAAGCTTAATCGTGAATATATATGAATCGTATATATGTATATGAAAAAAAAAATTTATTAGATATGCATATTTTTAATCCTGTGATAGTTTTTGAAGCTATGCTCTTTATGGCGCGATACAAGATAAAAATAATTGACAGTTTTACAGTTATAAATTTATTTTTGTTTTGATTTCTTTGTATTTAAAAGCAGAGTATCAAACAAAATGTTTGATTTTGCTTTGTTTCGTTCTTTGAAGTGAGTGAAATCATTAGTCCTAGTTTACACTATGCAAGTCTTATTGCTTAACTTATTAGTTGCAAACTAATCAGCTTATGCCGGCCATACACTACACAAGTTCAGTGCTCAAGCCTGGCACTGGGTAAACTAAGCTTGTGGCACACACTATACAAGTAAACTGTGCATTTTTAATTTTAATTCGCCGTAATGCTGGTGACTCTTTGTATAATTCTAAGAAATCTGTCCAGAATATTTGTTCTGTCATAATTTCTTGTTGTGAACTCTTCAAAAATCACGAAACAACTGAGCGTTTGCAACATACACTACACAAGTTCACTGTACAGTTTTCAAACATTAGCAAATATGAAATTCATTTTTATATTTACTCAGCTCACTGCGTAAATAGCACAACTACTCCCATACACTACACAAACGCACTGTACAGTGCCAGACTTGTGCACAGTGAACTTGTGTAGTGTATGGCCGGCATTAGCACCAATACTTGTATAGTGTATATTAATACTTACAATGATAAAGACTGCTCAATTTGTTTTAGTATTGTTTTTTCACATGGGCCCAAACCAGGGAACGAAGCCGATCGGCTGTAAGCTGGCTAACAGCCGCAATACATTAATCGTACTCAGTTAGGAAAGAAAATAATGGGAAATAAATAGAAACGTTTTAAAATATTTGCGGCGAATTTGACATCATCATATAATATAATTTTGTTGCATATTTATTTAACTGTGCTAAGCAGCATAGCTCTAATCTGTTGTCCTTAGACACATCTCTTCTTTTTCTTTTGTATAGTTTTCGTGCGAAATTAAGTAAAAAGTAAGAAATTCCTCAAGAAAAATATTATTCATGATAAAGGGCCTCCAAAAAAAGGAAACATTTCTAAGGAAAAATTATTAAAAAAAAAAATTGCGAATGCACAATGTTTATGTTTATGTTTGACCAGAATATTTAAATTTTTGATTTATGTTAAATAAATCCTTATTACTGCACCATTAACATTTCCTTGAGCGAAATGAAATTAGCTAATTAATTGAATAGTGCGGGAAAATAATTTATTGAAATTTAGAAATTCATTAGAAGCATGTGTTAAGTTATGGTTATTTTTTAACAAGTTATTTCATACTGTTGAGATATAAATAAGAGCGGTAAATAACTACTATTTGTGCTCGAGAAATAAATATAAAAAATCTTTACTTATTCCCGCAGAAAGAAATGCCAATGTAAAATCAACATGAAAACATTTTGATTCGAAATCACATTAAATTTAAAACAAATAACATATGGTGTAACTCTAATGGTTTTTAATTGTTTTTTTTTTTAATACAACCTTTTTAAAAAAAATCTAAGAGCATATTTCATCCACTCATTTAAATATCAATTCATATATAAAAGTCATAAAAAAATTAATGGAAATCGATATTTAAATAAGAATTGATATTTAAATAGAGTTGGCAAAATTGGCCCTAAAGAAACCAATTTGTTGTGTTAAATTAGAAAATAGAATGTGAAAATGATTAATGGTCTAAAAAAGTGATTAAGACTCATTTTTAAACGATTCCTGATTTAATTTTGAGCTTTCTCTCATTCATAAAAATTAATTGTAACCTTGTAGTTGCAAAAATCGAACAAGGGAATGAGCACACAAAGTATAGAATGAAAAAATATTAAATAAATGCCACTACGAAATAAGCATTAAAGAAGACACAATTATCTTCAGTCTCTTAACATCTCTGTGCACTTTGTGTTTTTGTTTTCTTGTTGTTTGTTTTGCTGTCCCTGTTGTGTAAATAGTCAACAAACTTCGCATTGCCTGCCAAAACTTGCAGGCTGTGTGCAAGCCTTGTACTTGAAGAATCACAGGTTCAATTCCTGGCGTAGAATCTGGGTGTTTCTGCAAACAAGCATATGGTGTTTTGTTTTTTTATTTTTATTTTTTTTTTAATAGAATTTTAACTTGAAATAAATTTTATGTTAAATCATAAATGTTGAACTTAAATTAAATTCATGAGGTTATTTATTTAGTGTATATCTAAAGTATACTAAAGACTGTTGTGGCTGCAGCGGTAAGCGCGTTGATTTCCTCTTACGGTTCTCGAGAAAAAAACAGCCTGACTGCAGTAAATTAAATTCATGTTTTTTTACCTATTTTTGTTTTGTTTTTACACTATTCTTCGTATCATTTAAGTATCAAAATCACGTTGTTTTAATTTGAAATAACTTTGATTCCTCATGATTCTTTATTTTGATTTAACACTACCGTGGAATATTCAATCAACATATATAAATAAAGTAATGCAGCAAAATTGTTGCTGAAAATATTAAATTAGCCGTATTTTCGTAGATTTTAATATGCAATTTTTCTGTGTGCTTTATGTTTAAAACAAATAAAAATTAAGAAATAACAATTAATTCTGATCAAAAATATGCTCGTAATACTAAGAAAACTAAGAACTAATAATTATTAATTAGTTTTTATATTAATGAAATGATATATATGTATATAACTTCTTATATCCCTGATGAGCACGTTAATAAATTTTTGCACTTTATTAAAATACTTTTTTATTTAATAACATAAATATGTTGAGTGAAAAGCTATATATAAAGGACTTAAAATCTTAAAGGAACTGATCAAAAGAAAATAAACCACAAAATATTTATTCATATCAGTATAATTGAAACTGAGGCTCTGCAACAACATAAAGTATTTACTAAAATTTCATTAATATTTTTTTTTTAATATTTTACACTCATTTCTGTATTCTATAATAGCGTTACAGAAAGTGGCCATACTTTTTTTTGTGATTGAAACTTATTTGTATATAGAAAATGCAAAATTATAAATCAAAAGAAATTTCAAGCAGTTTTTGAAACTTTAACTCTCAAGGAAGGTATCAGTATGTAAAGAGTTCAACAGTTCGTAATAATAATTGTTTATAATAATTAAAAAAAGCGTTCATTTATATCGTTAGCTGGAAGTAATTGGATTCGAACAGTTTGTTGTTAAGAAGACAGTTTATCTTATGCCCTAAGTCTGTTTGACGATTGTATCGTCTTGTCTATGGACGAAAAAAAAGCAGTTTTGATTCTTTAAAACAATTATTGTTTATTGTCTGTGCTAGAAGGTTCGTGTATTTGCTTTATGATTTTGTTCCAAACATTATATCCAACACATATTTTTTCATTTATTTTTCAAACCATTGTAAAATACTTTAGAGGGCATTTACATCAGCACAAAATCAAGCATATTTTGATTGAAATCTTTATGGAAATCTATACCATTTACACCAACTTTTTTTTTTGACATTTATCAAGATTTTTTTTATCCAAAACAAAACCCATCAACTGAATTGTTTCCAAGACTACAACCAAACAACTGAAATGTATACAATTCACACACTTTTCTTAAGCAGATCGTAGCTAATTCACTCACGTTTTGTTGAACAGGGTAGTAAAAGATAAATAAAAATATTAGATTTTTATTAGATTTCCTACAAATCTACTGAAAAATTAGATTTTGTTTTGTATGGGAAATCTGGAAAAAAGCAGCTTGACTTAGCTTGAAATCCCAAAAGTACTAGATTTCGATATAGTGTAAATGCACTACTAATTGAATTTTTATATTTTAAAAACATGGCAATAACACTTAAAGTTTTCATTATCAAAGACAACTACCATTTTTGAAGAAAATTATTATTACTTCAAAGACAAGAACTCAGAAACATTTTCAAACAAAAACGTCCTAAGTCTTCTTACTGAATTAGGGCATTAATTTCTAATTTTTTTTTTAATAAAATAAAAAAATTTTGCTTTTAAAATAATGATTCGACAATCACTCAATGATTAAAGTATTTGTCTTCGAAACTGAGAGATCATGGGTTCGTATCTATTTAAAGCAGAAAACAATGTCCCCTCTACATTGAATTAAATTCATGCTCTTTCAACTTCAATTAGCTTTGATCCAACATGGTTTTTCGAGTTATTTCATTACCAAATTTACATTGTTTCAACTGGAAATAACTTTGGTTCAAGATGTAACTTCATTTTGATTTAAGAGAATAGCAATTTTGAAATTGGTATAAGGTTATTCTAAAAAGAAAAAGAAATTCGTTGAAAAAATCACTCTAAATCATTGCTAAACGTATCTATATTAACCTTTTTGTTTCCTAGATTTTAAAATTAAGAGCCTGTCCCCCGTTGTCGATAACGTTAAACTTGTTGCACAATTATATTGAAAACAAAAGCAAGTTTTTAAATTAGTTTTTAACGTTGGACAGGCCCAAAAGTTTTGTGTGTGCATATCAGAGAACTGTTTGAGTTGATTCACTTACGCTCTCCAATGCTTACAATGCTTTTTTTTTTTTTTGTTTTTTAACATCAGTATGTACTAATGATATTGCTGGCAGTGTTGCCTCTCTAACAACTGAATGTTATTAACTCACTCTCTTTTTTTAAGTGTTGTTAGTAAAAATCAATAAAAGTTCTTACTGTTGTTGATTGTTTTGTATAGCAATTAAATAACTCACAAAAGCATGTTGACTAGATGAAGTCTTAATTTAATAAAACATGGCGTATTAGTTAATAGTTTTTCATGTCTTAAAACAATTTATAAAATAAAATGGTGCTAGATACTTTATTTTATAATATTACATAATAGTGCATTTACACTGTCTCGAAATCTAGTACTTTCGGGATTTCGAGCTAAATCAAGCTGCCTTTTTCCAGATTTCCCATACAAAACGAAATCTAATTTTTCAGTAGATTTGTAGGAAATCTAATAAAAATCTAATGTTTTTTATTAATTCTTTACTACCCTGTACAACCAAAGGTGAGTGAATTAGCTACAGTCTGCTTAAAAAAGTTTGTGAATTGGCTACATTTCAGTTGTTTGGTTGTAGTTTTGGAAACAATTCAGTTGATGGATTTTGTTTTGGATAAAAAACTTGACAAAATTTGTCAAGAGTTTTTTAATGTCAAAAAAAAAGTTGGTGTAAACAGTATAGATTTTCAAAAAGATTTTAATCGAAATATGCTAGATTTTGTGCTGATGTAAATGCCCTATAAAACTACATTTGTCGGAAGGGGTTTTAAAAAGTATTCAAAATAATCATACTGATTCATTGCTTTAGTGAATCATATCAATGAATAGAGATTGCAAGCAGTGGCATGCATTTATTAAGAACAGTCTCATTGATATGAATCATGCAATAGCATCATTCATTATTTTAATGTTAAGTGCTAGCTAGCTCAATAATTATTCATTTTAGAAAAAGCTAAATTATGCCGTTTGATTCGTACACATGCAGATCTCCGGTGCATATCATTGAGGTGTGTTTGACCTTTTTCGCTTGTGAGTTATTGCATTTTTAAGTAAGTTGGATACATTCATAATTATATACATATATTAATTCGAATTTTGTGTTTGCTTTAAACTTGGTTTTAATTTATATACCGATTTCATAAAAAATAATTTGGACTTATTTCATTTCGTTAGGTGTTAGAAGTTTAGTAGAAGTTATGGCGTTGGGACTTATTGGTCGTGGTTTCATTTGCACAAAAACTATTAAGAGAAAATGATAGAAAATATATAAAACATCTGAGATAAAAGCTCGCTAGCAAATTAATGGAAAAAGTCTGGTTTTCTATCTGAATCAAACAATAAACAAAAAAAATAAATTAAATATTTTAAGTTAAGAGTAATTTTTCTAACCACATGAATATCTATTTGCTTTTCCACAAAAACTCAATTCAATCTAAGCAAAAAAAAAAACGCATATTCTTCTTTCAAGTTAAAAGAAAAACTTTAAAAAGCTCATGAGAACCTTCAGTCTCTGCACATGAATATTAGAAGCTAATATTATACAAAGTTTAAGGCCATTTAAAGAATTTTGTTTTAGAAAACTACTTATAAGATTTCGTAAGATTTATCATAAGCAAATATTCTTTTGTATAATATTGCAAACTAAATTGAACAGCATTAAGAAGCAAAAGTACCCAAAGAAAATTATATTATGTAAAAAAAAAATAAAAAATCAAATCAAAACCAAAAGAAGATAGCAAAAAGCAAAAGGCCAAGTTCTCAACTTATTGCTTATAATACTGAAAAAAATAAGAATTTTCTTTTAATGTGCTTCTGTGTGCGGAAATAATTCCTTTCGTTATACGTTGATCCCTTTAAATCCTTCGAGAAGCGCAAAATGATGAAAATAGAACTTAAGCCACAAATATAAATTCGCAATAGTTACATAAAGGGTGTTTTTTTATTGAGGTATAGAACTTTAAGTTGGCATCACTTTTTTAACTGGCGGCCATTTTGTCAGCTGTCAAGTGATTAATATTTAGTTTGGTTTGCCATTTCATCATGAACAGGTTGACAAAAGAACAACGCTTGCAAATCGTGCAAATTTATTTCGAAAATAATGGTTCAGTTCGCGAAGTTTACCGCAAGCTCCGTCCATTTTATGGTCGACATAATCGTCCATCAGAGCAATTAATTCGGTTAACCATGGATCGTTTTCGCACTACGTTTACTCTATGTGATAATACGCATCCGCAGAGACGTCGAACAGTGCGCACCGAAGAAACAATTGCCGCTGTAGAGCAAAGTGTTGAAGAGGACCCGAATGAATCGATTCGCCACCGTGCACAGCAATTGGAGCTTTGTCCATCAACTTTATGGAAGATTTTGAAGATTTTGAATGTGGATGAGTTGTGGTTCCAACAAGACGGCGCTACATGCCACACAGCGCACGTCACAATCGATTTATTGAAGGAAACATTTGATGAGCGCATATTTTCCCGGAATGGACCTGTCAATTGGCCACCAAGATCGTGTGATTTGACACCATTGGATTATTTTCTTTGGGGATATGTGAAGTCGCTCGTCTACGCCAACAAACCAGAAACGTTAGGGGACTTGGAAGCCAACATTCGTGGCGTTATTGCCAACATACGGCCCCATATGCTCGAAAAAGTGGTTGAAAATTGGACCTGTAGAATTGGCTTTATTCGAGCCAGCCGCGGCGGCCACATGCCCGAAATCATATTTAAACATTAATGGCATAAAATTATCCTTCCAATAAAGCCAAATTGATGGACATTAAAACGATTTTCTTGTGTTTTATTTCAATTCGAAGTTCTATACCTCTAAAAAAACACCCTTTATATACACTATTTATCATTCATAGATTCACATTTCAACAAAATAAACCCCAAATCACTGCCTCATTAAAACGTATCATAGTTTGATCTCATTTATTGCATATATGGATTGTCATACTCCAAGGAATTGATGAAAAAACTACATATGCATATATCTAATGTTTTATTTTCCTTTTACAGCAATTCTCCATAATAATGATTAGTCTTTATAATGGCTAATATTTTTTTTTTTTAATTTTTGGGAAAGAAAAAATAACATGAAATATTAAAGTAAAAACTTAGCGCGGATAATTTTGCTAGAGTTTAGTCCTGTGAATTAAAATTTTTTCACTTCTTTTTCAGAAAATATATCTTTTTATTGCAATAAGAAAAATATGTTATTGCTCTCATCTAAAATTTTACAATCTGTTAAATAAAACTTAAAAAAAAATGCATCGACTGCAAAAATAGTTTAGATTCAGTTAAGGAAAACATTTTTTTTAAGAGAAGTAACACTCAGACAATGAACACCTACTACTATAGCTAGGTGTTGCCTTCTTTAGGAAAAGGATAGTGATAGAGAAGGCAGTTCTTGAAGGAGGAGATAGAGGAAAGCTTCATTATTTTGCAACTCTGCTTTTTGCACGTTTTTAATAATGCAGTGTTGCAGCGCCTCTAGTGTTAAATTACCGTATTAAATTCTTGTTTTTGAAGCTGTTTTTAGTAGTCATTTTATTGGTTTTTTTACTTTTCCAGTGATTCTGCTACACAAGGAAGGAGGGTGCTCTGATGTTACATTAGGATTAGTATCTGCTGAAGTCGATATAGTTCAGTGATCAGTGACTAACTATGCCTTCATCACTTGAAATTTCCTACACACTAATGCACTAATGTTGTTATTTTAATGACTGTTGGCTACCGGGCTCGAACCCAGGACCTTTGGTTTTATAGTCAACGTGCTAACTACTTTAGCCAATGCCATGATTTTCTACTAGATTGAAGTTTTAAAAATGATTCGTTTGTAACCATGTGTTACCTATAATACTATTTAAATTCGGTGCCAATCAGATTGGGAAATTCTATATTTAGTTATTTTTGAGTTTAGTTAACACTCTAACTGTTAGCAACTTTATATATATCTAGAGGTAACACATTTAAAAATGCTTTGCTTCACTGCTTCTCAATTATTTTTAACTTTTTACTAAGTTTTTCTAGGTTGCTTCAGTTTTTTATTTAATTTTTATAGCCAATTTTATATTTAAAGGGGCGTGGTCACGCTTTATTTTTCAAACACTAATGTCCGCCCACTTTTAGCAATTCAACATCGCGTTGTTTACAGATCTCAAGGTGTGTGCCAGATTTCGTAAAAATCGATTAAGTAGAAAAACATGATATATACGGCCATGTCACAGAGTTCAATTCCATTCGGAAACGGAATTGAATCTACCTCAATATCTCGACCGCAAGCCGGAGTGTACCCCACAATACCAGCGCATCCAACAGTCTGGACACACCTCACAAATATCCATATATTTGTTTTCTTTTTTAGACACCATCTCCTACAAAAATGGGGTAGATTGCATTCCGTTTCCGAACGGAATTGAACTCTGTGACATGGCCGATAATATTATGTTTAATGGGCGTGACCCCGCCCTCTTCTAGAAGCACAAAATTATGGCATTCTTGGAGCCAAAATTGTTTGACAAGTTTCGTGGCAATCGGATATGTAGAAGTACATATAATTTAATAGTTACCGTTCATTGGGCGTGGCCCTGCCCACTTTTTAAATGAAAGATTAAATATTTTTTAGAGCTCAAGCTGTGTGCCAGGTTAAGCACAAATTGGTTCAGTAGAAGCACGTGAAATATAATATTAATTTTTAATGGGCGTAACCGCGCCCACTTTTTAAATGCAAATTAAAATTTCTTTAGTGCTCAGGGTATATAATATTAATTTGTAAGGGGCGTGGCTCCGCTCACTTTTTAAATAAAAGATTGAGTCTTTTTCAGAGCAAGTACTTGAAATATAATTTTTTAAATGCAGGATTGAGTATTTTTTTGATCTCAGGGTGTATGCCAATTTAAACTAAAATCGGTTGAGTAGCAGCACGTGAAATATAACAATAGTTTTTAATGGGCGTTAACACGCCCACTCTTTGAAATGCAAAATTAATTTTGTTTAGTATTCAGAGTGTGTGCCAAGTTTAGCAAAAATAGGTAAAGTAGAAATTCGTTAAATATAATATTATTTTTAATGGGCGTGACACCACCCACTTTTTAAATGCAAGATTAAGTCTTTTTCAGAGCTCAGGATATTTACTGAGTTTAGCAAAAATGAGTTGAGTAGAAGCATGTGAAATATAATATTAATTTTTGATGGGCGTGATCGCCGCCCACTTTTTAAATACAAGACTGAGAATTTTTTCAGATCTCAGGGTAAGTGACAAATTAAATAAAAATCGGTTAAGTAAAAACACCTGAAATATAATATTAAATTTGCATGGACTAACCCCGCCCACTTGTTTAAATGCAAGATCAAGTCTTTTTTAGAGGTCAGGCTGTGTGCCCAGTGTAGTAAACGCTCGTAAAATATAATATTTAATTTCAATGGGCGTAACACCGCCCACTTTTTAAATGCAAATTTAAGTCCTTTTTATAAGTGCAAAGTTTACTAAAAGCTCGTGATATATAATATTTAATTTCACTTGGCAATTTTGATGCCCATTATGTGTGCTAGGTTTTCCAGTAATGAGATCAATAAAATATCATAAAATCTGTGAAAAATAATCAAGAGGTGCATCCCCGCCCATTTTTTTGACAATAGTACCAAGTAGAAGTTAGGACCTCTCTGAAAAAAAAAGAATTTTTAGCATCACTCTAAAAGGTACTGAGTTATGAAGTGGCAAGTATATAAAAAAAGTTCAGACAAATTTATAGTCTGTTCCTGTTTAAAAGTGAATTAATAACTGTTGTTAATTAGTTAATATATTGATGGAAATTGTTATGTCATGTTACAAGATCAGTTATTGAATTGATGACATTTGCTCATACAATTAATTCAAAGGACATTTTTCTGATATCAATGTGCTACCGTTCCATTGAGGCTACAATTTAATTCGTTGCCAATGAATGCTCACCAATTGATGGAGATGTTAATATTATTATAAGTAAAAGTGTCAAGTGGTCAAGACTTTTCAGAATATTGTTGTCAAGTCAAATCAGTAATATAATGATTTTTCTATAAGTATAAGAACTTTTTTTAGTTTGTGTAGCAGATAAATTTTTATTTTGCTGCATTAAAAAAGGCCATAAATGGTATTTGTAGGAAATTGAGTTTTTCAGTTATTTCAATACATTTCATACATAATACAAATACACATCGTCACAAAAATTTATTGCAATAGTTAAATATTACAATTTCTATTATGTCTTACCTACTCCTGTAAAGTTAAAGTTATTTCAGATAGGGCTTTACTTTTACTTCAGATCCACGATATTTATAGTCATGAAAAATTTATTTAATTATTATTATTTATTTAAATCTACCTATAAATCATATACTTTTATTTTAAATTTATCTTACTTTTGAAACAACCCTCGTTATTTTAAACAATAAACATTCTGACTCGCATACAGAACAGCAAGAAATTTCAAAATGAAAAGAAAATAAAAACCATCTGCCTCAAAGTGGGATACATGGAAAAGCCATGTGTATTGAGAGTTTAGATTTCACCTTGTGTGTGTCAATGAAAGCCTGTCAATTCAATAGGCATGCTTTGCAATCATATTGTGCAGTCTTTTCACTCCATTATTCCGATAAATTAAATCCGAATTCAGTTCAATGTTTATGGTCAAATGGTCTTAAGTGCTCCCTTTTCACTCTTTTTTTTTTTTCTACTGCATACAATAGTTTGCCTACACATACATTAATTTCTATAGATTACATATATACATATTATCTATGTATATATGTATGTATGTACATATGTATATTCCAAAGATTTAAGCATTTGTCATACAGTTGAATGCGATAATGCATAAGAATTGTGGGCATAATGGGCTACGCTCTATGGAAATCTAATTTAATGCTTTCGCAGAAGTAAAAAGCAGAGCAAATCAATATTTGTGACACATATATAAAGCAAAAATATTAATATACCAAAAGAAAATGTTGGAGAATATGTTTGTATATGATTTTTGCAAACCTATTTAGTTGATTTACAGCGAAGTAATAATTGAATTAAATGGAATTGAAGGTATGTTTTTTATTACAACTTGGCAAGAGGCAAGAAAGGGTGAGAAAAAAATCAAATTAATATAAGCCATATGCAGCGAACATATAATTGACACAATAAGTTACAAAGAATGTTTAATTATTTTGAAAGCAAACTATATTTGATAGTTACACTTCTGTTAACAATTGTGAGTTAAAAATGTTTTACAAGGACATGAAAAACAGATTCAGTTTTAACAAGAAGGATGCATTTTAACATTTAAAAAAAATTTACTTTTGACGGCTAGAATATTTTCAATTAAATATACACTTACTATTTTATAATTTGTGATAAATTCGAATATTACTTTTTATTATTTAAACACACAATGTTAAATAAATTGCTGCTGGAATACCACGATGTTAACACTACCGTTCTTTACATATGAATGTCTGCTTATGGGCTGCATTTATTTAATGTTACAAATACAGTTACAAATTATATAGTAACGTACTTTGATAGGCTAAGTAAGAAAAACTTTAACCAATTGTAATGTAGCAGGCCAGATAATTTAATGTAACTCACTCGCACTGACCTTTAGCTTACTACCGACCAGGCTAGAGTGAAACCCAGCTTTTTAGTCATAAGTAAAAGATTCCAGAATAATACTGGACACACCCAGAAAGTCTCAGTTTATTCAGTATCATTGGCGTAGTAAAAAAATGTTTCTGGGGGTGGGGGGCATTATGACATGGCATTATTATTTTCATGAGAAATAGTAAAAAAAAGTAATTACATGCAATTTTTAATAATTCTGGGGGGGGGGGGGCAACAGCAATTTTTGGAGGGCAATGTAACCCCCATAATGGGCTTTCTACGCCTATGATCAATACTGACTTTTGATAAGATCTTTAGTCTGTTTTGTAGTTCATTCTATGGTAGAATCATTATAAATATTGGTAATTGATCTAACATCTGCATTGGTTTATGTGTTTGTGTGGTTGCATATGAGTATTTTTTTTATACGCAGAAGGTACTCGTTTAACATTATTTTTGTTGTTATGATTTAAGTGATTACTTCAAAATACTCTTATATGAGACCTTCTCCGAGAAAAAAAAACGGGTTGGGACTTAAGAGTGGATTTTGGTACTTAAAAGGGTGTAGAATAAGATGAATACCAAATCGCATCTCCCAACTAAGGGTGTGTTCAAAGTGATAATGCGTTATGAAACTTTAAATGCGTTTTTCTCGAAACTTCATTTTCACACACTAGGTCCCTTTTCTCGGAGAAGGTCACATACTACATGTTTGTGTGGTTGGATTATGTGCTTTAAAGTTAACAAATATTTTGATAAAAAACATTGATATTAAGTTTGTATGTACAAGTATTTTCCAGAGATTTGGTTCAAAACAATATTGAAAGTTTGTTGCATCAATTAACAAGAAAAAAAAAATATATATATAAAGCGGAAATGGGCATTAACTGACACCACACACATACACACACACAAAGTATCAAATACAAATTAAGCTGGGGCAATCTTCAAAATTAGCATGCTGTTCCATTCTGCTAATGTTTTCCAGTATATTTACGATTAAATTTGGTGTTATTTGGCTTACAGAGCAATACAAACTTTAGAAGTATCTAACAATAAATAACTCTTTAATATTTTTAATTGTTTAATTTTTTAATAAAACTAAAAATTCCTTTTTATTGTGTCCTCTCGTCGATAATAAAAATTACAACTTAGTTCGGGCTTAACTGCATTTTTTCGCCCATAGGAGCAAAAGTAAAACTACTTCTCTGTGGCTGGTTCCACAACATGAGTTAATAAAACATTATGCTTTGTCGTATTGGTATAGACAGCAAAATTGGTAAATTTTAGTAAACTAAAAAAGTTATTATCTGGTTTATTTATCTCTCCAAGTTATTTTGGGTGTCAGTTGAAAAATAAAACAAGTAAACAAGTTAAAGTTGTCGTATGTTCCAGGCCCTGATGGACTTCCATGTTGTATTTAAAGCATTTCAATAATTTTCTGTGCAATCCATTAACATTCATCTTTAACAAATTGCTTGGACTAGACTATTTTCCTCTTGTCTGGAAGTAATCGATTATAATTTCACTGTTCAAATCTGCATCCAAGGTTAACATCGCAAATTATAGGGGTATTGTTGTACTAAGCGCGATACCTAAGCTTTTTGAAAAAAAAATTTATGATACGCTGTCATTCTAGGCTACACGGACTCTGTAAGTCACGATCTACAGTTACGAATCTTTTGGAGCTTATTACTCGCGTAAATCATGGATTTGTTACTGCCAAATAAACTGATGTTATATATATTGATTTCAGTAAAGATTTCGACAAAGTTAATCATAATGATCTTCTGTATAAATTAAGTCGGGTAGGATTTGCAACACCATTCATAAAATGGATTGAATATTATTTAAAAGACAGAAGGGAGTAGGTAAAGTTTCGCAATACTTTATTTCATACAACAATATTAAACAGCAACAACTTTTGCAAGCTGATAGTTATTAATAATTTAAGTACATGGTGCATGCATGTGCATGATTTTTACTAGATCATCTCCAATAAGTGGATTTTATACCATAAATTCTCAATTTCTTGAACAAGTTGATTCCTTCAATGATCTGGATGTTCTTTAAGATAGAAAATTAGATTTTAGGAGCCACATCATATCAACCACTAATAAAGCTAATGGTGTATTAGGTTTTAGAAAGCGATGGTCTAAAGAGTTTTCTGATCCGTACGTAACTAAAAATTTATTTACCTGTTTGGTTCGACCAATACTTGAGTACGGATGAGTTGTATGGGACCCATATTAAGCAGTTAATTCTAATAAAATTGAATCTGTTCAAGTCAAATTTTCGTTATTTTGTCTCCGCAGCTTAAGTTGGGATCCTCAGACTAGGCTAACATCTTCAGGGCAATTATGAATGAAATTCCGCGAGAAATTTCTCACTTTTCCTATTAGAATTTTTTGTTTTCCCTATTACTTGCCATTAGTTGGAATTGTTCCTTGGGAAAAATTTCTCGCGGAATTTTATTCATAATTGCCCTACTTATGAAAAATGTATCGCGGTAATAAAATTACCTACTTTAAAAAGTCGGCTAACTTGCTTCTGAATGGAATAAATTTTACAGTTCCTTGTCGTCCAACTATAGAAATTAAAATCCTTTGGAGCATTAACTATTATACTTCTAACTATGCCAATGGTGATCCTTTCCGTAAAAAGTGTGATGAATTTAACAAACTGTAGCCTTATTTAGACTTTAATAAAAATTTAAATATTATTAAAATAGTCATCATTATAATGGATGTTTTTTATTGAGGTATAGAACTTTAAGTTGGCATCACTTTTTTAACTGGCGGCCATTTTGTCAGCTGTCAAGTGATTAATATTTAGTTTGGTTTGCCATTTCATCATGAACAGGTTGACAAAAGAACAACGCTTGCAAATCGTGCAAATTTATTTCGAAAATAATGGTTCAGTTCGCGAAGTTTACCGCAAGCTCCGTCCATTTTATGGTCGACATAATCGTCCATCAGAGCAATTAATTCGGTTAACCATGGATCGTTTTCGCACTACGTTTACTCTATGTAATAATACGCATCCGTAGAGACGTCGAACAGTGCGCACCGAAGAAACAATTGCCGCTGTAGAGCAAAGTGTTGAAGAGGACCCGAATGAATCGATTCGCCACCGTGCACAGCAATTGGAGCTGATAACCGACTATTTTGTTCCCGAATTGGATGGCATGAATGTGGATGAGTTGTGGTTGCAACAAGACGGCGCTACATGCCACAGCGCACGTCACAATCGATTTATTGAAAGAAACATTCGATGAGCGCATAATTTCGCGGAATGGACCTGTCAATTGGCCACCAAGATCGTGTGATTTGACACCATTGGATTATTTTCTTTGGGGATATGTGAAGTCGCTCGTCTACGCCAACAAACCAGAAACGTTAGGGGACTTGGAAGCCAACATTCGTGGCGTTATTGCCAACATACGGCCCCATATGCTCGAAAAAGTGGTTGAAAATTGGACCTGTAGAATTGGCTTTATTCGAGCCAGCCGCGGCGGCCACATGCCCGAAATCATATTTAAACATTAATGGCATAAAATTATCCTTCCAATAAAGCCAAATTGATGGACATTAAAACGATTTTCTTGTGTTTTATTTCAATTCGAAGTTCTATACCTCTAAAAAAACACCCTATATATAATAACTTAATTTATTGTCTTAAATATATGTATATATATATTTGCTTTAAGCTAAAATTGTTTAAATTGTACTAGTCTGTAAGGTTAACTCCACAGACTTAACTCATTAAATAAATAAAATAAACTACTACAATGGCTAATAATATAGGGTGTTTATTTTAGTGTCACAACTTTGAGTTTGACATCACTGTTTCAGTTTAGCACCTATTTAACAGCTGATAGTTGATTTTTGTTTAGTTTGCTTGAAAATTTCATCATTAACGACTAACACCAGAGTAACGCGAGCAAATTGTTGAAATTTTTAATCAAAATAATTGTTCTATTCGTCAAAGTCATCGTGCATCCAAAAAACTTTTGATGAAAAAATAATTTCACGTAATGGCCCAAACTAATTGCCCACCAAGATTTAACCCCATTAGATTATTTTCTTTAGGGGTTATGTTAAGTCACTTGTCTACATCGATAAAACACAAGCAATTGAATACCTGGAAATCATTATTCGAAGACTTATCGGCGAAATGCAGCCGCAACTGCTGTGAATAGTTGTTGAAAGTTGGTGTTACATATTGCGTTTTCTACTTGCAGCCATGGCGGCCACATGGCAAAAATCATATTTACACATTAATTTCATAAATTTTCCTTTCGGGTCACTTTATCCATGGCGTATGATTAATATATATATATATATATATATATTTTCAGCAATATCACTCATACGTTACGAGTGCTGCATATAACCGTTACCTACTTTTTAGGTAAACAAAAATCTGGGGCCTAATCGTCGCTTTCGATAACGAGCTGATTCGATCTCGTTTTTCAGTTTGAGATTATGGCATTCGCTATCGAACAATGTAATAACATGGTTCGATATCGAATGCCATAATCTCAAACTGAAAAAATGTAATCGAATCAGCTCGTTATCGAAAGCGACGATTACACCCCTGGTTAAAGTGTGAGTTACTTGTACATATATAATTTTATTTGGTTGCATTTTGATGCAAACAAATCGAGTTTCTTAGTCCCAGTCCAGAGTTGCAATTTTTGTTGCAGCAATTCGTGAATATATGGGAGAGTGTTAAAATAGAAGTATATACATTTTGTATTGTTCTCTCGTTCTTTTTCATTAAAAAACAAAAAGTTGCTGCAACAAAAATTGCAAGTCTGGACTGAGACTTAGCGACACAAAATCTTAACACCCATATGGTAATGCTTATTTTCTAAAAATATATATAAATATTTTTGTATACTTATAGGTTCTAATCTATTACGATTGGTTGTAATGGCCTGTGTTAATTTTACTAATTTTTTCAACACAATATTAAAATTCCAAGTTATCGGTGAAAGTTTTCGAAGTTCTTACTAAAAAAAATTAAAAATACTCAGACCAATAATGAAAACAATGAAATTCCGCGTGATATTTCTGTTATAACGAATAAAATGTCACGCTTTTCTACCCAGTGCGGAAGGAGAAAAAATTCGGAGATTTAAATATAAGTATTATGGACCTCTAAGTATAGACTAGTATTTTTTTTAACACAATCTTGGGCATGGGGTATCACAGACTCCTATATATGAGGGATCGTCTTGTGGCATATGTCGGACGACTGTGACATGTGCTGATCAAAGGAGATGACACTTGGACCGCTAAGGAAATGTGGCTGACTTCTTCTGGTCTAGGGCATGCCAAAGCATTGATGCAGCTATTTTCATATAATGGCATTTTGGACCTCAACAGGAATAATTTACGGCTTATCACTGGTTTTCTTTCTGGTTTCTGTGGACGAAACTATGCTCTGTGAAAAAGTAACCAAGTTCCTTGGTTCATTTATGCTTAGACGATGACGAGAACGCCACACATTCTTTGCAAATTTGTTGACTTATGAAACAGTAAAAGGAGTGTTTTTCATTGAGAGTTGCTGTATTAGGTTGGCTTCTCCAATAAATGTGTTGACTTTCACAAGAAGAACCATGTAGAGATTGACTTAGTTTAATTTACAGATCTATGGCACAAAAGATCGTTCCTTGGAACAGATTTTCTCCCAATTCTATTCTATGAAGGAGACATCATGGCAGCAAATGTTAGTAAAACGTTAGACCGATGACTAATATACGATTAAATACGTTATTAGTTACACGATTAACTATAGAAATAAGAAGAAATAGTGCGAAACCCTTTATTGATATACAAGACATAACATTTTAGATTCCTTCGACATGAGGTCCCTTTTTTTCACTCTTTTTATATGTTTACAATAAGATTAACAACACTTAATAGTCTTGTTGAATTTTAGTAATAATACTGAAAACATAAATAAGAAATAAATAAAACAACACTGACAAAGGGTCAATATTAGAAAAATTATTGCCAATCCTTAGATTTGAGCACTGCATACATTATGGCTAATGTGCTATGTGTACGCTATCTTTCTGTTGGTGGACAAAAACGACATGTTTTTCTTTAGGTTAGGTTAGGTTAGCAGGCTGCTGGTAAGGAAGGGTGAAATTTAGAGTCCAGCTCACTTGGGTCCAATATAATGATCCTTTTGTGGTACCTGTGTGGTGAAGAGAAGATAGTGAAAGAGGATGATAGGGAAGCAGGCATAGTGATAGAGAAGACAGGTGGTGAAGGAAGAGATAGAGGAAAGCTTCATTATTTTACAACTCTGTTCTTTTACACGCTTATTTGCAGTGTTGCAGCGCCTCTGGTGGTGAATGAGGCATATTAAATCTTGAAGCTGTGTTTATTGTTATTTTAGTACGCCGATGATTCTGCTACAAAATACCGACGAAGGAGGGCGCTCTGATGTTACATTAGGATTAGCATCTGCTGAAGTCGGTGTTGTTTTAGTTACCAGTGTCTTATGCCAGCATCACTGGAACTATTCCCATAACAACTTATAGAAAGGACACTAATATACATCAGAAAAATGCGTGGTGTTGTTATTTTAATGACTGTCAGAGATAGGGTTTGAACTCAGGATCTTGGGTTTTGTAGTCAACGTGCTAACGTACTTCAGCCAATTCCACACAGTGTTTTTCTTTTTTCTGTCTAATTTTTTGAGCATGGGCTCATCTATGGGTGTGTTATCATCCAAAATGTTTTATGAAAACAACTTCAGCTCTCATTAGCAAAGGTAAAAAAGTTATAAATATTAGGCTAATATTATAATTACATCAGGAACTTTGAATGATCAAAACTAAGCTACTAATTATCTAACGATGTATCATACTTTCAACCCGACCGTTTGACAACTAAATACCAAGCTACAGAAACTTGGATTTGTTGTAAATGGGAATATATTAAATATTGAAAATTAAAAAAAAATTAAAGGTCTGTGAGACCCCATATCTATTTTTAAAGGTTAAGGTAGAAACACATAAAAATTAAGAGAGGTTTCTTAGCACACCTGTTTATAGCTATGCTGCTTAGCTTTATAAGAGATAAACATAATGTATGAAATAACAATACAATTAAATAAAATTATATGATGATGCTAAATTCGCTGCAAATGGGCAGGAAATGGCAGCCAATGGGCTGTTCTCGGGTTTGTGGTTTTAAGCACAAAGATATAAAAACAAAAATATATTTATAACTGCAATAGTCTCGATTATTTTTGCTACAAAGATGATGCCCTAGCTTCCGTGTGGTGAAGTAAATAGCATAGCTATAAAATTTATCATACAAAACATATAAGAGCAATCATAGCATAAAATGGCTTTTCGCAATAGATGTTATAGAAAGTATTGTGTTATCACATATGGGTGTAAAATTTTGCTTTGAGCGAACGTTTAATTTAATTTTTCTTAAAAAGTTTAAAAACGTTGCACTTTTTCTTAAAAAGAGAACGTCATTAGCATAGCTAAGCCAAACAGATTCTTTTTGACGAATTAAAATTAACAGAGTAAAACGAATTAACAATGTGATTTATGAGTGTGTAATATTTTTTTGTATAAATAATATGAGCGGCCAAATTTATAAGATATAGTGGTACATTATGTTTATTACTACGAACTCTCTATTAAAGCTTTAAACATCCCTGCAAAATTATGTTACAAAACTGACTTCATGAGCACCCACAGGTATTCATTTTATATTCTGCTAAATTATTATAATTTTAGTGATGGCAACAGCAAGCCTTACGAGTATATTAATGGCATTTAAAATTGTGCAGTTGGAAATTTTCTAAAATTTTGTGACATCAAAATGACATTTTAATATAATTATCAGCCACGAAATGTGAGTATTCTGATTTTATTTTTATTTATTTTTGTTTGAAAACTGCATGTGCAATTGTGTACTTTATGGGCGTATATGAAAAGTTAATTTAGTTATATGTACATACATATGTATCTACATACGTTTGTACATATGTTTGTACATATGTTTGTGTGTCTGCCAGCAGGAATTAATTTAGGCCACAATGCAAAACCACATTTAATGTTTTCATCCGTGTTTAATAAATGTGCCAGGAAAATGAACTTAAGTGTATACATAGTGCTGGTAAACGAAAAAAAAACAGTTTTTATCAATATGGGTGAGCGTGTTTTTGTGAGTGAGCTTCTATACAATAAAGCTTTGCAGTAAACAAGTCGAAAGCCATTTCAAAATATTGTTTTGTGTTGTAATTTAAATTTAACTTAAGGTATCAGTATCATGTGACCATGTTTTATTATAGTTTTCTCTATCAATTAAAATAATTTTAAAAAATAAGTAAAGTTAGTTGTGTCTTTATTAAAGTACCATTTGTTAAGCCATATGTTTTTGGTATGATCACACTGTCAGCTGTTAGACGAAAACGAAATTTTAATCACAAAATATTGCTGCATTGTGATAAAATGGCTACTAAGAAAACTAAAATATAAAAAGTTAAATCGCAAGAATGCTGGCTTAAAAGTGTCCTGAAAAATAAGGAATTATGGAGATAATTGGTGGCTTGGTAAATTCATTTTTGAACTTGAGTTCTGCAAAACCAATTCTGTGAAAACTAATATTATTAATTAATTATTAATTAGCGATTTGAATGACTTTTACACAATTTTAAATCTTTTGAAATATTTTCTTTTATTTTAATTTGTCCTCTGCACAAACAGCAGCTGAATTTTTGCTTTTTTTTGTGTTAAGCAACGTCTATATGCATTTTCCCCGCTTATGGAAATCGTCAGTATACTTTATCCAAAAAATGTTTAAATTACTTAAAAAAAGAGCACTTTGTGTATTTATAATAAAGGTCTAAATACGTTATTGAGAAACACAATATACAAAAACAATAATACCCCAATTCTGTTCGACGATTGTATCGTCTTGTCTATGGACGAAAAAAATCATCAGTTGTGATTCTTTAAAGCAATTATTATTTATTGTTCCTGTATTTGCTTTATCATTTTGTTCCAAAAATTATGTCCAGCACATATTTTTTCATGTATTTTTCAAACCATTGTATACTAATTTAATTGAATTTTTATGTTTTAAAAACATGGCAACAATATTTATATTTTTCATTATCAAAGACAACAACCATTTTTGAAGAAAGTAATTTAGAGAATTCAAAGACAAGAACTCAAAAGCATTTACAAACAAAAACGTCCTAAATCTTCTAACTGAATTAGGGCATAAGTTTAATAGAATCAAATAAAAGTATTTACAAAACAAGCATCTTTATTCGAATTTCAATTTATTTTATATTACACCATCTTTAGTTTTCTGATATCAGATTATGACAGCGTATACTTTTTCACCGTTACTACACAGAGAAAAAACTGCCTCATAGAATCAAGAAGATTTTCTCTATGAACCGTTTTTAGGCTGAGGGGTATCCCAGCAGAAAGAAGCGAAAATTTTTTCATATAGATTCCTTATTGTTTTTATGTGGTAAATCTAATCAATTTTATCATGAAGAAAACCACATAAAATCAAGAAGATATCTTATTACTTACAACTTTTTTTACTCAAATTCCGTTATATTTGGCACCAAAAAAACAATCCATAGAGAAAAACTTCTTGATTATATTAGGTTTTCTTATAAATTGTAAACTATAGGGATTTGTTATTGATTTTATTTGGTTGCCTTCTTCATTTTTTTTAAAGGTTATCTTCTTGATTTTATTAGGTTGCCTTATTGATTTTTTTCAATAAGATTTTCTTCTTGATTTTAGTAGGTTTCTATATGATTATGTGCAAAGCATCTTATTGATTTTTTTTATAAGGAAATCTTCTTGATTTGATGAGGTGTCTTGTGATTTCATACCTATAAATACACATAGAGACAATTTTTTACATGATCTTTTTCATTTTTGTATAAGAATGTTTGCACAATAATTTCACTGGTTATTCAGGCTGCTTGTTGGCATATTGGGCAGGTTAGTTAAAAATATAACATTATGTGTATGTATATGTATAAATAAATTACATCTACAACATACTACACATATACATATATACATATGTATATGGTATAGAATTGAAATGAAAATACATAAGTACAGAGAATAAAGACGCATTTTTTTTTAATTTTTATTGAAAAAATCAATAAGATAACCTCATAAAAACTACAAGATTTCTTCTTGATTTTTTCAAAAAGGTTTTCCCTATGAAATTAATAAGATTTCCTTATTGAAAAAAAACCATAGAGATTTCTTATTAATTTTGTTCAATTTTATTAGGTATTTAGTATGCACTGTTTTCTCTGTGTATGCTTGCACGGAGAACTCATATTGTTGCACGCAATTCGTCATTCGTCCCAGTTGTATTCCTTTTATGGTTTTTTACTTTGTAATTTTTTTTTTAATAGCATCACCACTCAATGGATAAGCCCCTACTCATGCAAGGCATTGTGTTAGATCTAGGAAACTAGGGTATGGAGAGGAGAGTAGAGGAAGTAGCGTCTGTGGACATTTGATTTAAGCTTACCCATATTGGAAGATACAGAAAAGACTTCTGCAGGTAGTTTATTACACATACTAAAAAAGGAAATCTCTCTGTAATGCGTAGTGCGATTTATTGGCCAATATACCACAAAATAATGTGCTCTGAATGAAGCACGTGTTGTGCGTAAATATGTGCGGGTTTTCCTAATTTCATTAGAACACATTCCTTTGTAGTAACGATAGAACAAAGAAATGTATCCCAATGAATCAATAGAGTTGGATACCCTACTGTCACCGATGAGCTTCTTCGCCATCTCCTGTACGCGATCGAGCAACCCCAAAATAGGCTTTAAAACGGCGGCCCTTATATGAGAGTTGTATTCCATTTTGCGTAGGATCTTCGTGCAACGAAGATCACACTGAATTTTCATGCCAAGAACATCAAGAGCTTCCGTTTCCTTAATATTTATACCCGCCAACCCTCCATAGTTATAGACGGAGCAACATTCCAGGTCATGTGTCTATGAGTAGTCATACAACTCTGTGCCTTACGGAAGTTAAAATCGATCCTATTCGCATGACCCTAATCAGAAAAGAACTGTCACTCTCAGTTCACTTCTCTCCTATAAAGTGAACTTTCGTGTGTAAAATGATTCCTTCTTAAGGCAAACAATTGAGTTAATATATTATCAATTATCTTACCTGATGTAGACATAAAAAAAATTAAGTACCCGGTCAGCTTATTTTCATATATAGTTTTGGCTGTTTTTCTTATATTTGACGTTTTTTCGCTTTTAAGATTTTTTTTTTTTTGGCGTTTTTTCCATTTTGGCGATTTTTTTTTATTTTAGTCTTAGACGTGTATTTTAGTTTGGCGCTTTTTTATGTTAGTCTTAGAGATTTTTTTAGGTTGGAGCTTTTTTCGTTTTTGGATATTTTATTCGGTTTTTAGTGATTTTGGGGATTATTTTTGTTTGGTTTAGCTTTTGTTTTTTTTTATTATTTGGCGATTGTTTTTAATTGTAGTCTTAGAAGCTTTTTTTTTGGCGCTTTTTTATCTTAGTCTTAGAGATTTTTTTGGTTTGCGCTTTTTTTCTCTCTGGTGATTTTATTCGGTTTTTGGCGATATTGGGCATTTTTAGGGTTCCGTACACCAAAGGTGAAATGGAACCCTATTGTTTTCGCTACGCTGTCCATCTGTCCGTCTGTCCGTCTGGCCGTCTGTCCGTCTGTCCGTCCGTCCGTCTGTCCGTCACAGGGAATTTTGTCGAGAACCGTAAGAGCTACGGACCTGAAATTTGGACACAGTGTGTAGACCCTTGGCCGCTACAACAACAAATGCATGAGAGTTGGAAATTAAAGGGTGTGCCAAAACGAGCAACGAAAAATGTTAAAATCTCATGTAATATACATACAATTGAAATTTGTAAAGTTAGTGAATTTTTATACACACTACAACAATTAACACTAAAATTTAAAAAATTTTAATTAAAGGGTGTACCATCAGTTAATGTAATTTCGACTATGTAATTTTGATAACTTGCTGTATCTTGGAAACCGTAAGAGCAAACTTCTTGAAATTTTCAAAACCGGTAAATCAAAAAAATCTCAAAATTATAAAATCACCAAACCGAAAAAAATCGCCAAAATCAAAAAAAATCGCCAAAACGAAAAAAAGCACCAAATTAAAAAAAAATTCGAAATCGAAAATAAATCGCAAAAAACCGGAAAAATCGCCAAAATGAAAAAATCGCCAAAATGAAAAAAAAAATCGCCAAAATGAAAAAATCGCCAAAATTAAAAAAATCGCCAAAATGAAAAAAAATTGCCAAAATAAAAAAAATCGCCAAAATGAAAAAAAATCGCCAGAATGAAAAAAATTGCCAAAATTAAAAAAAATTGCCAAAACGAGAAAAAAGCGAAAAATAATAAAAAAAAAATTGTTTCAGCTGAAAAAACGTAAAAAACAACACTATTAAAAAAAATGCTCAAAGCCAACGTACGGAACCCTTCGTGCGCGAGTCAAAGTCGCACTTTACTGAATTTATTTTCTATTATTATTGTTTGCGTATTTTTTTATATATTAGCGATTTTTTATTTTAGTCCTAGAGATTTCTTTAAGTTGGGCGCTTTTTTATTTTTTGGCGGTTTTATTCAGTTTTTGAAGCGATTTTTTCATTTTGGGATTTTTAAGGTTTAGCGTTTTTGAAATTTCAAAAGTTTGCCTACATTACATGAACTAAGAGAATGCCCTTTAATTTTTTTTAATTTAGTGGTAATTGTTCTAGTCTGTATAAAAATACACTAACTTTACAAACTTCAAGTGTCTATTTTTATGGAATTTTAAAATTTTTAATTGCTCGTTTTGGAACACTTTTAACTTTTTAAGTGCCATATATTTTTTGTTGTAGCAGTCCAAGTTCTACAAAAGCTTCAGATCAGTAGCTTTTACGGTACTCGAGAAAACAGCCTGTGGCGGACAGACGGGCGTAGCGAAAATAATAGAATTCATTTTTACCTTTGTTGTACGGATTGATAAAAACCTTTTTGTTGCTGATTCAGCTTTGTTCTTGTAAGCAAGACATGTTTTATCAACAACAAATACATTTTTTTTATATGAAAATTTTTTTAATACATTATTGAATGTTACTTTGTCTCAGTTGTTCCTACCAAGTGAATGTCTGGTGCAAACCTTTACTAAACATGAACATTTATGGTATGTGTGTGTGTGTGTATGTTTATATGCTTATGTATTAGTGTACAGTGCAAGCCCAGCTAGCATTTGGGTGATCATTTTTGGCAGAAATATCTTATATGATTCTCTACAGATCGCTTTTGATGATTAAAAAGTGATTTATCACTTGGGCGATTGAAAGAGGATTCATTTATGATTCATCTATATGATCAAATAATGATTTCTTGAAAATAGAGGAACATCATGCAAAACGCAAAAAGGTGATTTAAATGATTTAATATGAAAATTGCTCAAAAATAATCAGCAAATCGTATCATAACTGATTCTTTGGTATGATTCATCTGTAGGGTACCATTTTCTCACAACGGGAGTATCATTTATGATCGAAAAATGAGCTCATATGCGGTTATTTTTCCCGTCAAGCTGATTCGGAAACCATTGGATTATGATACAAAATGCTACCTGGGAGCCCAGCTAGCATTTGGGTGATCATTTTTTGCAGAAATCTCTTATATGATTCTCTTCAGATCACTTTTGATGATTAAAAAGTGATTTATCACTTGGGCGATTGAAAGAGGATTCACTTATGATTCATCTATATGATCAAATAATGATTTCTTGAAAATAGAGGAACATCATGCAAACCGCAAAAAGGTGATTTAAATGATTTAATATGAAAATTGCTCAAAAATAATCAGCAAATCGTATCATAACTGATTCTTTGGTATGATTCATCTGTAGGGTACCATTTTCTCACAATGGGAGTATCATTTATGATCGAAAAATGAGCTCATATGCGGTTATTTTTCCCGTCAAGCTGATTCGGAAACGATTGGATTATGATACAAAATGCTACCTGGGAGTGTTTCCATAATGTGTGTGCGTGTGTGTGTGTATCTGTGCATGTATTTGCATTTTAATGCTAGTAGTAATTTTAACCTTTTAATTTCAGTTCGTTGCGCATGTTTACTAATGCATAATTTATGTATGATGGTATTTAAGACAAAAACAAAAATAATAATTAAAAAAAATATATATATACATATGTACATATGTATATCTATGTGTACAAATATTTATATAACAGAGCTAAATATAGTTAACAACAACAACTTCAACAGAACAATTAAGTTGTAATATGATGTAGTTTTTGTTTAAATGGATTTTTATGACACTAAGTGGATATTAAGATAGTTATGTGTGTGTTCTTTAAAACAATTACGAGTATATTCTTTCATAAAAATTATAATGATATAATTACATCTAGACAACAAAAAAAGCTTTCACTAACTCTTGTTGCTATTTTTCTCTAATTGGATTTTTTTTTATACTCTTAACAAAAAAAAATGTTAAGGGTATAAGTACATACATACATATAGAGGTTTGTACTTCCATGTGTAGTTTTCACAAAATTAATATGAGACACCATAAACTTCATAAATTATGTACTTATATTCTGGGTTTTTATTGGTAGAATAGTCGAATAAAAGTCTTTCCATCTGTCTGTACATGAACTCGATTTTCTGTAGCCCTAAGAAAAACTAGACACTTCCCATATTGGGCTGCTGTGTCAGAATTATTCCTTAATAAACTGTTATTGAAAATCAATCGATAAATACTCAATTGATGATGTTAGGCATGATATATTAAAATTTATTTTTTTTTATAAAAGCAACTTAGACTGCTGTTACATAAGCAAAGTTTACTTTGCAAGGTCTTGTTGTTGTCTGCTAAAAAGTTAAGACTTTGCAAAGTTAACTTTACGGATGTACTTAAACAATTTTTTTTATTATTTAAACATTTTCGGCACTATGTATAAGCAAAAATTGGCATGAAGTTAGCAAAAGTGACGAAATTGAATTAGGTGTTAACGAGTTCCTCCATACAATTAGACATTAGAAATGGTTGCATTACCTAATTTTAACCGATTTTTACTCCCTAGCATAATTTTTAATGTGAAGTTTCATGGCAAAACTCTTTAAGATCATGTTCAATTTTGCCACTTATGCTAACTTCATGCCAAATTTTGCTTATACATAGGGCCGTTTATATTTTAAAAAGAAATGGAGCATTAATGTGCGTTTCTTAGCACGATTGTGCTGAATACATTCACACGTATTTTTACTCTCTTTCATTTGATCATCGATGAGACAGCTAGACAGCTGGAATTGTAAAGCAGAATTACCTAAAAATTCTACCATTTCCACCCCTTTTTTGTTCGTATTTTCCAAAGTATCTTAAGCCTTGAAGAGAAATGTCTTAGGACACCCGGTTAGAGCTATGCTGTTCAGCTATTTAAACCAAATTTCTTGTATTAAATAACAATGCAATTAAATTATTTATATTCTTAAAACTATATTTATTTAATAGGCATTAAATTTATTTATTTTATTATTATTTATAAAAAAAATTAATTCGCCGCAAATATTTCGCATGTGTAAGTGCAGACTAAGATCTTATTACTAAGTAATCTGGCATCTCTTTCTTTGCGAACAGAGAAAAAAAATCAATAAAAAGAAACCAAAAAAACTAAATTTATAACTGTAATAGTGTCGATTATTTTTGTTAAGAAAATCATGTCCCAGCTTCTGTGTCTGTTATTAAGAGCATAGCTCTAGATATCGGATCTGTTCTGTAACCGGAACTATTTTTAAAAACGATTTTCCAAAACCAGTAAATGTCTATTTTATATTCTACAAATTACTCGATTTAGTGACATTCTAAATTAAGTTAGAATAAAATATTTGAACCTCAAAGTCAGCTGGTATTAACAGAAATTTTATTTTCAATAAAAATTAAGCATTTAAAATACCTGACTCTAAATTTTTGCTATGAAAGGTCTGCAACCCGAAAATAAGAACGCGTCACATTAATTCAATAATTTTCAAAATAATAGAAAATGTGTATTGAGATACTTAAAAATAAATAAAATTAATAAATTTATACTGTAAATTAATATTTGTCCATATTAAATTAAACATTTTAACGTGACTGGACTTTCATTTTATTGATTATAAGCTTTTTTTCTCTGAGTGTACAATTAATTATTATTCATACTTGGAGCAAAAAAAGTAAACAAACGTTATTGTTTTTGAGACCAATTTTTTTTTAAAGTATAGAATACAAATCGTTTAGTTTCTTCATTTCACATGATGTAATTTATATATTCTTCCTATCGTAATTAATATCTGAGATATAAAGTTACCAATTTTACCCATTTTTCTTCATCTTCGGCCCCTTAAAATAACTCACTTATGCTTGTTGTCTGGCTTGAATTTAAATATGTATTCACCATATACTTTAGTTATTGCAAGTGTTACTAAAATTCACTCACTTATTCGCACATACACACATATATCGACGGTACCATTGCAAAACATGATAAGTCGACATAACATGTTATGCTGAGACTAGCATTTCTGAAATCGTTGTTTATTATCAAGTTTAAAAAAACTACCTTTTTAAATGTTTTAAGTACACTTAGCATGATTTAGTTTGGAGTTAAGTAGTCAAAACAAAATGTATTTAAATTTTTCTCCAAACTAAAACATGCTATATGTCCTTAGATGACCATTGTAGGTGAGAAAGGACCTCCAGATAGATGCTAAGTCTACTTAAAGGACAATTTTAAGTATTTTAAGTCACTTTTAACTATGATATACAACAAATTCATAAAGTTCAAATAAACTAATATAATTCTATTTTAATTATTACATGGTAACAAAAGGTCCCAAGTTTATAATCCCATAACATTGCAGAGATATCTATCATTAATATACTATGAAGGTGTTTATCTCGAAACTAGCTTTTTTGACTTAGCATGTTTTAGAAAAGTGCCGTCAATATGTACATATATAGTATATAAACTGTTCGCATTATTTTGTGCTGTTGAAATTTATGCCAACAATTATGTTTGAAAATTTATGACGCTTTGTGCTCCACCATATAAATTTTATCTTAATTGTTACACATCATTCAGTAATTTTATTATTGGAAAAAATTGCAATCCCAGATGAAAATCATTTTTATGTAGATACATATATATTATATATACATACATTTAAGCATATATAAATATATAGATATGCTTGCCTTACCACTGAAAGAGAGAGAGAGAGAGGGAAAATAAAATAAATTTTTATCGAACATAATAGGGCACAAAGGATAGTGAAAAATATTTTATTTGGCACTATTTATTTGCAGCTTTATTCTTCTCTTTGCTTAACTAAGTTCTAGCACTAAAAATGGAGAAATTCTTGAAAATGTATTTAAAAGAAATTTATCTTTAAGGCACAAAACAAAGTTACAAAAATTATGTGGGCCAAGAGGGTAAGTGGTAATAAAATAAAATTAAGAAATTAAAAAGCGTGTGTGTGAAGTTAAATTTAAATCTAGTAAGCAGAGACAAGAACCTTAAACTTAAGCAGAGCATTTTTTTTGCAATTAACAGCGCTCTGTTAACCATTTAGCAGTCCTAGTAAAATAAATCAATATGTATTATATTCCCAGTAAAAAAAGACACTCCAAAAAAGTCATGAAAATGTAGAGTTTGCGATCTGGAAGTAGTGCAAATTTCGATCCGATGTAATGATTTTTACATAGGGTTGTCATTGCAAGAAGTTCTCTTTTTCGATGCCTGGTCACCGAATTGGAAGCGATTTTAAGAAAAATGTCCTTTTTTGTGTTCTATGATAATATTTTCATCTAGGAAAAATTATTAATAGTTACCTATTTTAACAATTAGTTTCTTTTTATAGGAATTTAAACGCGAAACAGTATTTTCATGTAAATTTAAGCAAATAACTTCAAAAAATTTTGACCAAAATTAGTTCATAAGTTTCTTCAACGAAATCGATTTTTTACAAATTCTAGTGAGCAATTTCTAAAACTATAGAGGAATTACAAGGTTTTGTATGACTAGAATAAACTTCTACTTGGTTTTCTGCTAACTATCGGCAAATTAAAAATATCGATTTCTTGGAAGCAATGAAAATGTAGTTCCTTTAGAATGACTTCCAATTTTTTTTACTGGGATTGAAGGCGAAATCTAGGTATGTGGACTAAGACTAGGACTCGTGATATGATTAATGAAATCATAATAATTATATATACGAAAGATATTTAAATAATACAGAAATTTAACTTAAAACATTTTACCAAATTCGTCAAGTTTATATCAATTATAACTTTCAAACTCAATTTCAGAAATTCAGGCTCCATCAAATTCAAAAAAGAATATATCACACTTTTTTAATATTGAGCAATATCAAGAAATTCAAAGAATTAATTCTAAACTATACACTGGATTTATATAAGAAAAATTTGAAAGTCCTACTAAAACAGAAATATATTACTAATAGGGCATTTACATTATCTCAAAGTCTAGTACTTATGAGATTTCGAGCTAAATCTAGTTGCTTTGTACTAGATTTGTAGGAAATCTAAATAAAATCTAATATTTTTATTTTATATTCACTACCCTTTACACAATATTTATATAAAAGATGATTGAATTAGCTACGGTCTGCTTGAAAAGGTGTGTAAATTGGCTACATTTCAATTGTTTGGTTGTAGCCTTGGAAGTTTTTCCGCTAATGGATTTTGTTTTGGATAAAACAGTCCTTATAAATGTCAAAAAAAAACTTGGTGTAAGCGGTAAGATTTTAATTAAACTCTCCTAGATTTTGTGCAGGTGTAAGTGCCCTATAAGACAATTTCAAAGCAACATAGTGATGGTGAAAAGAAATTTAAACAGATACTTTGCTAGAAGAATATATTTAATCTAAGCATATTTTAGCAACAGTTTTCCAAAGAATATTATCTTAAATAATTAAAGCATTCACAAACTGCCACTAAAGTGTTTAACTTATGCGACAGATTACTTAAGGAAGAAAAGGATATTGCTTTATAGCATTATGTAAATATTTTATGAACAAACTCAGTTTACACTAAATTAGTTTAAATAATTCACCAGCAAACAAAAAAAAAATTTCTTGTGTCTTAGCATGCAAGCCTGTTACTATTTTACAAAACAGTTTATAACAAAAAATACAGAAGGATGTGAAAAAAAAATTAATGTTAGTTAGCAATAGAAAAAATAAACTTTTCAAATCAATGCAGCTACTTTTTTTTATTGCGTTTTAACAATATCCCCATAGTAAAAGAAAAAAAATGTATTGCGTAAATTTCAGGCCTATTAAGTTTTAATATTGGTTCCTTTATTTTCCATTGTATAGAATACTTTTAGTTTTTTCTTGTTTTAAAAAGCAGAATGTATGAATTTATCTTCTAACAAAATTAAAGCTTTTTTTTTAATTATTGCACAACACATGCAAAAATACTTTTTTTGTTTTTCTGTCACTTTACATATCCAATGTTCACTTTTCTATAGTTGTCTTCATAATAGACATCCTCTTGTTTTTTTTATATTCAACTATTGTCTATTGTTTTCTGTCCTTTAATAAAAAATGAGAAGAAGAAAAATATAACAACAGTATTATTACTACCAGGTGTATATGTCTTCTTTATGCAACAATTTTTAATAAGGGGAAAGGACATTCTTTTATTAAGGGAATATTTAGCAAATAGTTTTTCAATTAAGGTAATATCAGATAATATAAGTTTAAAAATAATGGCGCGTAGTCATAGTCAAAACAAATTATACTTTAAGAAGTTAAAACCAGTATTTTGTATGGTAATACTGGTTTTAATTTCTTAAAGTGTACTTTGTTTTGACTATGACTACCCGCCAATGTTTTTTAGAGGTGAAACGGACATTATTGGTTTCGCTGTGATGTCTGTCCATCCGTCTGTCTGTCTGTCCATCCGTCTGTCTGTCTGTCTGTCTGTCTGTCTGTCTGTCTGTCTGTCTGTCTGTCAGTCTGTCTGTCTGTCTATCTGTCTGTCTGTCTGTCTGTCTGTCTGTCTGTCTGTCTGTCTGTCTGTCTGTCTGTCTGTCTGTCTGTCTGTCTGTCTGTCTGTCTGTCTGTCTGTCTGTCTGTCTGTCTATCTATATGTCTGTCTGTCTGTCTGTCTGTCTGTGTGTCTGTCTGTCTGTCTATCTGTCTGTCTATCTGTCTGTCTGTCTGTCTGTCAGTCTGTCTGCCTGTCTGTCTGTCTGTCTGTCTGTCTGTCTGTCTGTCTGTCTGTCTGTCTGTCTGCCTGTATGTCTGTCTGTCTATATGTCTGTCTGTCTGTCTGTCTATCGGCAACAGGTTGTTTTCTCGAGAACACTAAGAGCTACGTACCCTAAATTTTCACATAATATATAAAACAATAAATATATGACAGTTAAAAATTAAAAAGGGTTCTAATACTTAGTTCAAACTCATGTTTTTAAACGTGTTTAACGCCTCATAAGAGCTTAAACTTGACTTGACTTGTTTTGCTAAACATCTCAAAAACGGTGTTTTAAATTAAAACACTTCCTTAAACACCCCATTAAAAAAAATTGGAAGTCATTCTAAAGGAAGTACATTTTCATTGCTTCCAAAAAATCGATATTTTTAGTTTGCCGATAGTTAGCAGAAAACCAAGTAGAAGTTTATTTTAGTCATACAAAACCATGTAATTCCTCTCTAGTTTTAGAAATTACTCACCAGAATTTTTAAAAAATCGATTTTTTTGAAGAAACTTGTGAACTAATTTTGGTCTAAAATTTTAAAGTTATTTGTTTAAATTTACATTAAATTACTGTTTCGCGTTAAAATTCCTATAAAAAGAAACTAATTGTTAAAATAGGTAACTATTAGCCATTTTTTCGTTTTCCATTTGGTAAACAACTAATTAGTGAAGAAATACTAAATTATTTACAAAAACATTTTTTCTTAGGAAATAATAAACCAATAAAAAAGCATAATTGTTCCTCATTTTTTACAAATACAATAATTTACTCACGAAACGTCAACCTTAAGCATCTCAAATGTAATGTGAACGGTGGTGTTTAATTTTTTTAAAAACCTTGCTTTAAACACGTTTAAGACCATATGTGTGAACATGGTATAAAGCAAGCAATGAACAATTTTTAAATCCTAATGTAATATACAGAAAATTTTATATGTATAGACACTGGAAATTTTTAAGGTTAGTGTATTTTTATGCAGACACTGAGATTAAAAAAATATTAAAATTAAGGGGCATTACATCAGTCAATGAAGCAGTTTAAACGGTTTTTTTAGTTTTGTCGCTTTTTTCGGTTTTCGGCGTTTGTTTTCATTTTGACGATTTATTTTCATTTTTGTGATTTTGACGGTTTTTCGCAAATTAATTATACATATGGGGCCGTATGTTGGCAATAACGCCACGAATGTTGGCTTCCAAGTCCCCTAACGTTTCTGGTTTGTTGGCGTAGACGAGCGACTTCACATATCCCCAAAGAAAATAATCCAATGGTGTCAAATCACACGATCTTGGTGGCCAATTGACAGGTCCATTCCGCGAAATTATGCGCTCATCGAATGTTTCCTTCAATAAATCGATTGTGACGTGCGCTGTGTGGCATGTAGCGCCGTCTTGTTGGAACCACAACTCATCCACATTAAAAATCTTCAAAATCTTCCATAAAGTTGATAGACAAAGCTCCAATTGCTGTGCACGGTGGCGAATCGATTCATTCGGGTCCTCTTCAACACTTTGCTCTACAGCGGCAATTGTTTCTTCGGTGCGCACTGTTCGACGTCTCTGCGGATGCGTATTATCACATAGAGTAAACGTAGTGCGAAAACGATCCATGGTTAACCGAATTAATTGCTCTGATGGCCGATTATGTCGACCATAAAATGGACGGAGCTTGCGGTAAACTTCGCGAACTGAACCATTATTTTCGAAATAAATTTGCACGATTTGCAAGCGTTGTTCTTTTGTCAACCTGTTCATGATGAAATGGCAAACCAAACTAAATATTAATCACTTGACAGCTGACAAAATGGCCGCCAGTTAAAAAAGTGATGCCAACTTAAAGTTCTATACCTCAATAAAAAACACCCATTATTTAAGTTATTTTTTTTAATTTAGCGCTTTTTTCGTTCTGGCGATTTTTTTCTAATTTAGGTGATTTTTTTGGTTTGGCGATTTTATAATTTTGGGATTTTTAAGTTTTACCCTTTTTGAAAATTTCAAGAGTTTGGCTCTTACGGTTTCCGTGATACAGCAAGTTGTCCAAATTACATAGTCAAAATCAGTGTTTCAAAAACTGAAATGCTTTTCATTTCAGTTCATTTTACTTCTGCTTTTGCTTTTGAAAAATATGTACATACATTAGTTTTAGTCAAAGCAAAATCACAAAACGGTTTATGACCAGCAGTCGACAATTTGAAAAGTTTGAAATTGATTTGCTTTTGCTTTTGGTTTTGAAAAGTGCTGCGTAATTGTTCATGAGTCATTTTCTGCTTCTGCTTCGACTGCGACTGTTGATTGTTTTCACAAGCAAAAAGCATTGATTCATTTTAAACAGTTGGAAAATGCAAAAGCATGGAACACGCTTTAATTTAAATTTTTTAAATCGTTGTGTTAATTGTTGTAGTCTGTATAAAAATACACTAACTTTAAAAATTTCAAGTGTATATACATACAATTGTATGTATATTGAATAGGATTTTAATATTTTTCGTTGCTCGTTTTGAAACACCCTTTAATTTTTAACTCTCATGTATTTCTTGTTGTAGCGGCCAAAGTTCTACATACTCTGTCCAAATTTTAGGTCCGTAGCTCTTACGGTTTAACAAAAAGAAAAAAATAATTTCACCTTGTTAGTTACTTTAATATAAAAAAATTAATTTTCCAACCCTGCAATTATAGTTTTATATTTTTTATTTTACTATTTTTATTTTATACAAAAATGTATGATGTTAAGTGAACAAAGAAAAAAGGAAATTAAAAAAATTGTTTTATTTACTTACTTTAATATCCAGAAAAAATTTTTAAAGTTTCCAGCTCTGGAGCTGTGATTATTATTTTTATAATTTTCTACACCAATTTTTTTTTTCAAAACGTAAAATTATAATATAGTTTATAAAGAAAAGGAAAAAAAATTAATGAGACCTAGTTACTTGTATATATCACAAAAAGTGTAAGTTTCCCAACCCTGGTCTCATCCTTTTTAATTTTTTTGATCTGTTACACCAATCTTTTTCTTTTAAGAATATAAGATATGTTTAAGTTATTGAAAAATAGGAAAAATTAGTTTAAGTAAATTACTTTTATATAACACAAAAAGTTAAAGTTTTCCAACCCTGGAAACGTCTTTTTAATTTTTTTATTTTTTTTTTTATTTTAAATAGCAATTTTATTCGTACTGAAGTATAAAGTAGCTTTATTTATTAAAAAAAATAAACATTCAGGGCAATTATGAATAAAACTCCCAGGGAAATTTTTCCCAGGGAACAATTCCAACTAATGGCTAGTGATAGGGAAAACAAAAAATTCTAATTGGAAAGGGGAGAAATTTCCCTGGGAGTTTTATTCATAATTGCCCTGATTAGTTTTTGGTAGATACTTTTATATGGCAAAATAAAGTTTAAGTTTTCCAGCTCTGCAACCATCTGCTCGATTTTGCTTATTTGCAATACCAATCTATTTTGGACCATTTCTGACACATCAGTTCAAGAATGAAGTCTCTAGTTTTTGTAGGAGCTTGGGAAAACCGATTTCACGTACAGACAAACGGACAGACGGACGGACAGGATCAAGAATATATATACTTTATGGATCGCTTATTAATATTGTGGAAATTACACACGGCATGACAAACATAGCATTTTAACATTTTTTGGTAAAGGGTATAATAAAACACCAACATCTTATTTTCTTTTTCAATCTTAATTGTCGAAAAGAAAGGATTTTTCGTTTTAAAGAATCACGCAGTAAGAGCAAATTTATGTAAGATTAGTGATATTATTTCAACTTCAAGCAACAAAATCTAACTTGCAATAATTTTTTTCCCCATTTTTAACTTTTTTCATTATAAAACTGTTTGGCACATGTATGTCTTCAATCTAGATTATTGAGACATAACCTGCTGCCTTAAAACAAACTCTTCGAAGGCTAATGGCATCAGCATATCAGAATTTTCATTTAGTCCATTGTTTCAAACTTAGCACATGTTTGCTCATGAATCTAAAGCACAAATGTAAATATGTATGTGTGTAATTGTGTATACACGAGTAAGTGTTTTTGTTAAAGTATATGTACACATATGTACGATGTGATGTAAATTGTTTGATTAAATATTTGTACCCTCTAGTACGTTTAAACTTTAAAGTTAAGAGAAGTTTGCTCATGTGTGTGCTTTGTGTACTCGTATCTTAGAAGCATTTACAATAGATGGTGCGTGTTGACAAAAGTTTGTTTCCTTATCGGCATTTACAAACTAGGTTGGATGTGACTGCATCCCTTTTATGTTTCAACAATTTTTCCCAGAAACTATTGTATTTTTTTTCTACTTTAGACTTTGCTTAGTATTCCTCTTTAAAGATATTTTAAAATCGTTTTAATAAAAGTTTGCAAAAACTTTCCACCATTGGAAGGGGATTTTCATAAGGCTATTTATTTTTCTTTTCACGCAGATTCTGGGTGTAATGAAAAATGTCATTTAGCTTTGCAAAGTGTTTTTATAAAAAGTTGTTCTCTATTTTTGTTGTTTAACAGCAAATGTAATTGGAAAATAATTTGGCTCAAGCTTGTAGACGTTGTTATCAAACAAGCATAAATTAGACGAGACTTAAGTTGAATGCTTTGGGCTGCAAGACAATTGTGAAGATTTTTCCAAAAGTAATTATAATAATTTATTTTGTAATACTTTATGTAAATCAAGCGAAACTTTGCAGACACAATACCAGACAAATGCGCCAAAGATTAGTATGTGAACAGAATAAAATTAAATTTTCAACAACTTAAAATTATTCACATGTTAAGCAATTTTGGGCAAAACTGGCATAAAAACTATTTGTAATTACAAATATACTCCTATAGCCAAAAATGCTTTTGTTGTGACTATAAACTAGAATTAAGTTTGTGTCTTTTCGCATTTGAAAAGGCTTAAGTAAAATTATCATTTAATTTAAATATTTTCACAAACGATTTCACTTGTTTGTTTTTTAAGTAAGCTGTCAAAATATACTTTTGGTGAAAAATAACTTCATTTCTTAATTTAATTTAACACATGTGATCTTTATTTATTTCAAAATGACACTACTACACGCAAAGAAAATATATGGTTGTAGAATGGTTGAGAAAACAATATTATGTTCTGTGGAATAAATGTGTGGTCGTTGAAAACTAGTTATTGCTATTTTAAACATTAATTTCGTTATGATAAACAAAGTTGTGTTTGATATGGTTAGAGTTTAACAATAAAGTTTTGTTAAAAATTTATGACTACAATATAATTTGTATTATTGTGTAAAAATAATATGATGTAAATAACAATATAATGTTATCCAAAACCATACTATGTTAAGTTTTTAAAAAAAAAATCTTTTTTCAGAAAAATCTTCTGTTAGTTCAGTGTTTCGTTTGTAAGCTATCGGTAGTGCACGCGTGGTGTAAAATAAATAAAAAAAAAGTATAAACAAAAGGGTAGATAAATAAAAATATATATATTCATATGTATGTATATCTCTTTATATAAATGTGTCTGTATTTCGTGTATAAACATATATGTAGGTATACATTTCTATATTTACATTTTATTTCAACACTATTAACTTATTTTTATTTTGGATTTAACGCACAGCTGTTTTAAACAAAAGATTTACCAATAAATATGTGATTAAAAAAGAAAATATTATTATTATATATAATAATAATATGGTAGTATTTAACACTGTTATTATAATAATATTTTATGTTAAGTCTCAATCATATTTTAGTCCCATCTTTCAATAGTGTTGTCATATTTACAATACTAAGATTAGGTATAACAAAGTTAATTGTTCTTGTAGATAATATTATTATTAACTCAGAAAATAATATTATTTAAACTTTGTTTTTCTATTGACAATAATATGATTTGAATGCAACCATATAATTCAATCATAGTATGTTGCTGTTTGATTATGGTTACCTAAACCATATTTTTTCTTTGCGTGTAGAGACATATTCATTATCCGCTTGGATAATACCAATTATTGGTATCTAGCAGTTATAACATCTGAACCCGTTTTTGTGCTTTTTCGTTATCCTTAATACAAGGTTATTCATTTAGCGATTAAAAGGACAACGGTTGGCCAAGGCTGTCACCATTACCGTCTGGTCAGTATGAAAAGGCAGTATGGTAACTGGGTTTTTTTTTTCTTGGACTGCTCTTGAAGATTATGAACAAGACGATATGTGGTTTCAACAAGACGGTGCAACGGGCCAAACAACACGACTGATTTTGAATTTAGTATATGGCAAGTCTCCAGAAGGCAACGCTAATTGATCTGCAAGATAATGCAACCTTACACCATCCAACTTTTTTGGGGGGTTTTCGCCAAAGACCGTATCAACCGGAAAAGAACCCTTTTTCAGAAAATACTTTTCCATTTAAGAAATTTATTATTCGACATATTGTCATAAGTTTATTTTAATTTGAAATTTATTTGCTGGTGGTTCAGCGATGTCTATATGCATTTCATGGTTGCTGTAACAAATCGTCAGTAGACTTCAACCACACATTTTGAACAGTCACAAACCTCCTATCTTAAGTACAGCCTTTCAAAAACTATTTGAGAGTTCACAAATAATAATATTTTTGAAAATCACAAAAGAAAAATAAGCATAGTAGGCTTAGAAACTTATAAAAAACCCAGCAAATAATTTATATTCGATATGAATCTATTCTATTTTTCTACACCTTTATACAATTAGAAATCCTTTGGATAACAAAAATAATTATAAGGCAAAATGAAAAATAAAATTAAAATTAAACATTTAAGACATTTATTATTCGACATAATGTCATAAGTTTATTTTAATTATTATTTGTGAATTCTCAAATAGTTTTTGAAAGTCTGTACATGAGATAAGAGGTTTGTGATTGTTCACAATGTGTGTTTGAAGTCTACTGATGATTTGTTACAGCAACAATGAAATGCATATAGACATCGCTGAACCACCAGCAAATAAATTTCAAATTAAAATACTTTTCCCAAAAAGTAAAAAAAGTAATTTTTTGACAGAACACCCTCTTTTAAAAAGTAATCTTTCCAAAAGCACCTTTCGCAAAAACCGATTTTTATATAAAGGTCCTTTCCTAATAAAGTAACGTTCCAAAAATGTGTTTCAGCTGAAAAGTACTTTGTTGTTTCAAAGTACTTTTCTTAAGAAAAGTTATTTGCACTTAAAAATGTGCTTTAAGAAAAATACATGCTTCTAAAAGGTACTTTTTGGTACTTCTTTACAAGTTCTTTTTTGAAAGAGTACTCTTTTATAAAATTCCATTGCCAAAAAGGTACATCTCTCAAAAATTACCTTATCCAAAAGTTTTCATATCTCAGAAGTATATTTATTTTCACTTATGGTGTACGGAACCCTAAAAAGTGACAGTATGACAATTAATTTGACGGTTATTTCTTTCGTAAGCTATATTGGTCTTAAAAAAAATACCCAGAACCTAAGTGCACCCGTTCATCAATACTTGATTTGAACCATTAAATCTTGTGTATGTATATGTAAAATTATTTTAAAGTATAAAAAAATTCTTGAGCTTAGCTAAGAAAGGCCAAACGACTTTAAATCCGAAATAAATTAAGGAATTTTTTTATGAAAACCAAATAATACATGTTTACTTAAAAAATCATCTGAATTTCGTTCTTATATCATTCTCTTCTTCTTGTGGCAATAAACCGAGGCATTAATTTTTTTTAAGAAAAGGAAAATATTGCAAAGATACTGAAATACAATAATCCAAGGAATTATAAGCAGGAATAAAAAGCAAACAATTGCTTCAATATCTCTTCACACTCACAAAATATGTTTGTATGTGAGAGGTGGCACAAAAAATTCACACACACACGTAAACGAACACACATCAAAGTGCATTAACGGAATAAATTGCATGCACATGAATGTGTGTGTATGTGTTCGTATTGGTGAATTTTTGTGTGTAGAGTAACGGTAATGAAAACCAGCATGAAAGGCTACAAAATTCTTGTTTATGTTGTGGTTTTCTATTTCCATATATTTTTTTTCTTCTATTTTTGCTTTTGTTTGCTATAGCTATTTTGTTTTTTGTTGCCTTACTTGTCTGTGTATGTATTCCTTTTAAAAATATATTTATGACTAAAGGTATATAAGTGTGTGTGTGTGTGTGTTTGTGTGTGAGTGTGTGCAATCAAGCATTTAGTTTTTATAGCTGTGAATTTATATGCCTTCATACATACATAGGTATGTACATACATACATTTGCACTTGTTTTAAATGCAATAGAAAGAATGAGCAAAACGGCAAACTTTAAATAACATTAACAACACAATAGCAATAATAAAAGCCTGATTTATGAGACATACTACTGCGTTTGGGATTGTATAAAGAGTTTTTGTTGGTTAGTTCATTGGTTTGTTCTGGATGTTCTTTTTGTATTCTTGTTAGGTTTGTTCCTCGAATATTTTTTTGTATAGATGTTTGCATTTAACGTTTACATAAGTGTGTTATGGCCTGCAACGATGTATTTAACTATGTATGGCCCTTACTTTATATATTCGTATGTTACTTCTAAAATTTTTGTCTGAAATGTAGGGTATTTTATGTGTACATATGTATTAGGGTGCACCTTATTTTTCAAATTCTTATTTTGTTTCGGGACACCTTGCCATTTTATTCTGTTATGTGAAAAAAGAATTCAGTAGAATTTTTATGCAAATCGGATAATATTTAGGGGGTGCTACCTGGTTCTCAAGTTTTATACTATGGTTACCACCCTGCAATCCTATATAGCAAGGGTGGCCAAAGCGTGGCCCGCGGATCATATGCACACATTTTTTTCTTTTAGTGTACATAAAAACACAAAAAGAACATTCCACCACATTTGCAGAAATGTCGTGAATAATGAAAACTCGTGATCGTGAAGCAGCTCTCGTGTTAACTCCAGTCTTGCAACATCTTGACCACAACCCATATGAGTACAATATCAATCCGTCTTCTATTCATCGGGAGCGTATCAAATATCGACAGAAGATTGCCAAAGGGTTAAAGCAAGAATTTAAACCAGAATTTACTTTATGCATTCATTGGGATGGTAAGATGCTTGAAGACATCACTGGAAAAGAATCAGTGGATCGTCTTCCAATTCTAGTATCTGGAACAGGAATTCAGCAACTTCTTGCTATCCCAAAATTACCAGCAGGAACAGGTGAAGCTGCAGGTTCTGCTGTACATAATGTGAACAAGTGACATGTATGAGTTTTGACACAACTTCTGTCAATAGTGGAGCATGGAATGGAGCATGCGTCCTCCTTCAGCAAAAGATGGGAAAAGATATGTTGTGGTTAGCATGCCGTCATCATATACCTGAGATTATGCTGGAGGCTGTGGTTCTGACATCACTTGGCGCTCCAAGTGGGCCCGATATCTAAATCTTCAAGAGGTTTCAGAAACAATGGAAATTTATTGATACTACAAAGTATCAAACATCTCGCTCCGATGATGTTACAGTTAGTGCACTGGCTGATATTGCTGATGAGAGGATTACATTTGAATCAGTTACAGGAATTTCAACCTCGTGATGATTATAAAAAGAACTTCTGAATTTGGTTATTGTATTTTTGGGTGGCGTGCCCGTACTTGTGAAAGAGATTTCCTTCAGAGCTCCTGCTGGGCTCCATCACGCTCGGTGGATGGCAAAAGCCATTTATGCATTAAAAATTTGGATGTTCAGAGATCAGTTTAACCCAACAAAGAAAGAGGAAAAGGGATTGCTAGAAAGCTGCATTTTCCCTCTTCGACTGTATATTAGTGCTTGGTACCAAGCTCCAGGAGCCACACTTGCACCAAGAACTAATCTGCAGCTTCTAAAGGATATTGATGCATACAAATCCCAAAATGCACTTATTTCTCAAGTTGCTCTGAACAAATTCATGGGTCATCTCTGGTATTTATCATAGAAACTTGTTGCCCTAGCTTCTTTGATGATATAGTGTCTTCTAATACGAAGCGTAAGATAGTGCGTGCCATAAATAATGTGACAGATCAGCTTCCAGTTAAACGGCCTCTTGTGGATGCCGCAGTGATACAGACGAAAAAACTAGAGGACTTTGTATCATTCACTACTCTCCATTTTTTCAAAATCACAGGTATTTCGTCAAAGTTTCTTGAGAAAGATGTTGAGATGTGGATTGAAGATGAAGAATGCCAATCAGCCAAATGAACCACTTGGCATATGAAGGTTGTCAATGACATTGCAATGACATGGATGAATACAACAAGCTCCTCACAAACGGGGAAGAGCAAAAGCAATTTCTGTTGCTGGTTGTACAAAAATACAGGCAAAGGTTCCCTGATAGAAAGAAGTCAACTCTCATTGAGGGAGTGTAGATGATGAGTTAGGAACTTATTATGGCAAATCGTCACAAAAAGCACTTTAAACACACATATTACTGTATTTCCTATGTATCTGTATAAGGTGTATATAGCAAAGCTTTCAAGTGTGGTAGCATCCCTTAAATACTCCTGAAATTTTTTTTGTGATTTTTTTTTTCTGATCTAAATGAACCATTTAGGAAGGTGCCTCCTTTTCAAAAAAAATTTTTTTAGCTCAAATAGGGAGCACCTTAATATGTATGTATGTATTTATGTTGTTACTTAACCCAGTTTTTGCGTATCTCTCATTTTGTGTTTTTTGGTATGTTACCTACATATGGTTGAATAAAATGTCATTTATAGCCACATAACAAGATAAATTATAGCTAAATAAATGCAACTAAAGCATTTATGTGTGTATGTAGGTATGCACGTAAGTGCAAATAAATATTTGAGGGCAGAAAGTATTTAAATCAAATTTAATAGTTTTTAATGGAATTTTAAAGTTTAGCCTTGTTGTCTTAGGACACCCGGTTATAGCTATGCTACTAAATGTGTTAAAAAACAATGCAATAAATTTATATTATATGATGATGTCAAATTCGCCACAAATATTTAAAAACGTTTCCATTTACTTCCTATTATTTTCTTTTCTAGTAATAAAGGGTATATATATAGATTTGTCAAACCATGTGTAATTTCCACAATAAAGTATATATATTCTGGATTCTTATGAATACGGAAGATGAATAAGCAATTTCCGTCTGTCCATCCGTCCCTCTGGTGTACGTGAAATCGGTTCTCCAAAGCTTTCAGAAAAGCTAAAGACTTTGGTTTTCGACTGGTGTATCAGAAAGGGTCCAAAACACACTTATCCCTCGATTTACACGATATTTTTTTTACACGATTTCACTTTTGCACGATTATTTTGGTTTTCGTGTAAATTCAGATATTTATGAAATATCTCGATTTACACGATTTTTTATGTGTTTTATTGAATATTTTTTAATATTTTATGAATTACATTAATTTTGTTTTTGTTTTTATGAAAAGCATATATTTGGTTTAATGAATAAAGGTTTACTATTATGTGTTTTGAGTAAACGCTTCTGATATTTTAAAAACTAAGTTGAAATGCATACATATATAATTTCTTAATAAAATCAATTTTTTACGTAATTCTGCCTTTATTTTCGATTCATACGATTTTTCATACAAAAATTTTAAATTTGAATTTACACGACTTTCTCAGGAACGTATGTATCGTGTAAATTGAGGGATATGTGATTGGTATTGAAAATCAGCAATATCGAGCAGACGGTTTTAGAGCTGGAAAGCTTGAACTTTATTTTGCCATGTATTTTTTTTTTTTTTTGTTAAATAAACTGGTTATATATTTCAGTCCGAATAAAGTTGGTATTACGACATAAAAAAACTATAAAAGAAGTTTCCAGGATTGGAAAACTTTAACTTTTTTTGATATATAAAAGTAACTTACTAAAATTAATTTGTTATTTTTCTCTATAAATCAAACATATCATTTTCCAAAGAAATAATTTGGTGTTAGAAGTCAGAAAAATATAAAAGTATGCTTCCAGGGTTGGGAAACCCACATTTTTTGTGATATACATATAAAAGTTAACTAGGTCTAATTAATTTTTTTCTTTTTATTTATAAATTGCATATATTAAACGTTTTGGAAAATTAGAAAAATAAAAAATACAGCCCCAGAGATGGAAAACTTTAAATTTTTTTTCATATTAGAGTTTCTTTTCTTCTTTGTTTACTTAACATACTTTATGTATGTTTTAAAGAACTAGATTGATGTATGGATCAGAAAAATCTAAAAGGATGATTCCAAGGTTGGAAAATTTTACTTTTTTTGTTTTAAAAAAACTAGGTGAAATTAATTTTTTCTTTTTGCTTACAAATTGAATATGCTTTATGTCTTAGAAGCTATTACCTTCTAAAAAAAAAAAAATTAGAAAAATAAAAAAAACAACATTGCTCCAGACCTGGAAAGCTTAAATTATTTTTGGATATATAAAACTAATTGAATAAAACCAATTATTTCATTTGTAATTAAATGCATATACTCTATATATTAGGAAAAAAATAAATTAGTATTAAAAACTAGTAAAATCAAAATTATGGTTTCAGGGTTGGAAATTAAAAAAAAAATTTGTAAAAAAAAATTAATCATATATAATTTCTTTTTTCAGTTAAACATATTTCTTGTTTTAGGAAGATATTTACTCAAGATTTTTTTTATATTTTTACAATTTTTATATGAATCTCTAATTTAAGTATAAACAAAGGTTTTTGCAATGTTGTTTATTATGCTCTCAGCACAGTTATGTTTCAAATCCATGGTCTTTAGTTGACACTTTGTAACGAGTTCTTATTAATGTTTGGCAAATGGAGATAAAAATTAAATTAATCGCTAAAGAACAATCACAGCTATAAAATAAATAAAGGTCATGTCCCATTTTACTTCCCTCAAGCCATTCCTTTCTGTTGAACAAAATTGAAAAAAATCTTTAAGAATAAACCGTTTATATAATACTGCGATACATCACTTGCAAGGCTGGGATGTTTAAATTGAGACACGAAAGAGTATTGGTATTAAGGTACAATGTACAATGTTGGGATTATTAAATAGTAGCGTGGTTTTTGAATATCTTGAGAGTGAGCAAACAATTCCCAATTTTTTGGTATTGTATTGATGTGACGTCGATGTTGACAACTGGAATAATGGTGAATTTAAAATAGTTCATAAATATAGAGTGTGGAATAAAATATTTAGCTACATCGAAAATAAAATATTTTAAGCAAATTTTTTAGTTGATAAAACCGAAAAGTCACATTATAAATTTTATCACAAATAAAATTTGTATGTTTGTGTCTGTGTACTACACATGCATACGTTGGTGAAGGGTATATAAGACTCGGCACAGCCGAATATAGCACTCTTACTTGTTAAATACTAGCACGGTTTTGAATATCTCGAGAGTGAGTAAAGAAAACCAGATTTTTGAATGACGTCGATGTTGCTAATTGAAATAAGGGTGAATGTAAAATATTTCTTAAATACAGAGTGAAAAATAAAATAATCATTTTTATCGAAAATAAAGTAATTGAATAAAATTATTTAGTCGAAAAATACCGAGAGGTCACTCACTGAAAATTGCACTACAGCAAAAATTATATCTGTATACTACATATATATACTTCGGTGAAGTGTATGACTCATTACTCAGTTTTCAAATTGTATGAAAGCTGCCATCTCCACAATTTTTCTATAAGATTCACTGAATCTCTCATATTTTTTCAATAAACATTTTTAGCCTAACCACTAACACAAGTCCATAAAATGTATAGCATTACTAAATATTTTATATCATTAGTTTATTTTAAGACAATGTTAAATTAAAAGAAAGAATAAAGTATAAAACAAAAAAAAGCGTCCTGGTAAATACATTACAGTGCTACTATGTGTTACTATAATTTATTTTTTCAAATAATTTACTCTTTATTTATTGATGAATACAAATCGATGTTAATAGTTGTATCAATGATATAAAAAATAAAAAAAAATATCTGTACTTACTTGTCATATAGAGAAATAGCGTCAGAAATGCAATCATGTTGACAGCTGCTGTTATTTTGATGTCTAGGAATTGTCGTTGAACTTTAGTTTATGTTTTTATTGTTTAATATTTTCTTACATATATTTTTATTGTGTTTGTATCTAATAGTAGTAAAATTTTTTTCTATTACTCCCAATTCCAACAATGCTAAGAATGCATGCTATTGTTGAAAAATATTTTAAATTCTTTTTTTATTTTGTGAAAATCTGAATACGGAGAGATTTCCATTTACAACATTATGCTTGCACACAAATATGTTCAGGATATAAAAACATTAGAGTATGCTTAAACATCACGTTTGTAGTTTGTGTAAAATATTTAGTTTTGTTACTTCTTTATGCAGTGATATGTTTGTACAAATGTATATGAGCTTGTATGGAAGATATAGAGAGCAAAATAGGAGTAAGTTTGAGTGAATACGTTTTTCCTAGTAAGGGTGCAAATTTTTGTTATTGTAGGTTTTCTTGTACTTTGCAAGAATCTATAACTAGATGGAGTAGTTGTGGAGTTAAATAATTAACGTTTGGGTAGAAAGAGGCATTAATCTTCTGCCTTGATGTAAAAAACAAACATTTATAAACGTTTAATCGATATTGAAATTCACTTGCTATATATAAATTAAATATTGTTTTCTTGTAACATTTATTGTGGGTGGTATGAATTCGTTTGTATTAAAAATGTTAAGCTTAATTATTCTAGCCGAAAAAAAATTTTTATATTTATTGTAACATTAATTGTACATTTGTATGCTTGAATACAATATAACTTATCAATCCCTTATTGTTTCACTAATTGCTTTTCAACTTCATTTCGAATTGATATTAATAAAAATAAAAATTGCAACTTTTGCAAAATTACGTATTTAACCGCAACACACACATGTACTTTTCAAATTCAATTTATTATTTTCCCTGTTAATGAATTACAATTAATTAAACATGTTATATTTGTTCAGTTCAGCAAAAGAGATATTTTAATGTGATTTTCACAATTATTTTTTTAATTATTATTATTTTCTTTATTTGGTTTATTTCATTTATTTTCCATACGACTCATTTTGCTTATTGTTAAAATGCATTTCATTTGACTTGTATTATGTTTTTGTAATTAATTAGTTCAATTTTTTTTTTAATTAATTATGCCTTATATTTCTTCAGTATCGAATACACTTTTTCCACATCTGCACATCTGCAAAGAATTAAAAAATAATAAATAGTGTTATAAATTCAATACTTAATGATTAATTAAGGAAAAATGGAAACAGATTTATATAGTGAAAGCAAAATTAAAATTTATTCTAAATTATACACTTTTTTTTAATTTATTGCCACTATTTGGTAAGGCATGTATTGATTCAATCACTTTCTTAATAAAAAAAATATATAAATTTCAATTGAAACTTATTTGCTGTTGGTTAAGCATTGTCCATATATATTTCATTGGTGCTTTGCCAAATCATCAATAGATTCATATTGAAGATAAGCTAACTGCTGGATTTTGTTAAATTTTCTAAGCCTTCTACGCTTATTTTTTGTGGTTTCCAAAAATATTATTATTTGTGAATTCTCAAATAGTTTTTGAAAGTCTGTGCATAAGATAAGAGGTTTGTGAATGTTCAAAATATGTGGTTGAAGTCTACTGATGAACTGTTGCAGCAACAATGAAATGCATATAGACAATGCTTAATCAACAGCAAATTAATTTAAAATAAAATAAACTTATGACAATATGTAAAATAATAAATTTTTTAATTTGTTCCTTTTTATCCGACTTCAAAAAAAAGAAAGAGGTTATTTATCATTTGGTCTGTATTTTTTTTTAATTGTTACTTCATAATTCGGTACATTTAAGACCGACTGTAAAAATAATTTTTTTGACTGCGAGGATATAGCTTTTCCAATTCGTGCCATGGTAAGAGAAGTGGGCGGGGGGACATCCACAACTTTTTTTATTGAATTTTGTTTTACTCTACTCATGTGATTGCTGCGAAACTTAGCAAACACCTTTGCTTCTTGCAATTAAACAATTTTAAAGCTGGAAAAAATGTATTATTTTATTTCATGTGGCTCTGCTTAAACGTCTTCTACTCAACTTATCACACACCTTTAGCTCTGAAAATTACACAATCTTGTATTTAAAAAAAGTCGCAGGCACGCCCCTTAAAATGTAATTTTTTGATGTGTAAATATCTATACGCTAATCATACGGACAACAAGAAGAACAGGGAAACTTAACAGCTGCATAGAAATACACTTAACCAAATTTTAAAGCATACCTTCAGGAGCAATGTTAATTTTAATAGAAATTGCTTGTGAAGTGTAATGGTTTTGACAGTGGGGATAATTTTGTTAAAAGTTGAAAAATATAAAATAAATAAAATAAAAATAAACTTTTAAATAAAAGAGCGTTTTAATTGTTAAATATTTATTTAAAAGATATATAGCAGTCTTTATGAAAAATCTATAATATTATATTTTAACATATCTTCATTACGTACTGTTGCCTTACACTGAAGCTGGTGCACTACAATTGCATAACAATCTCCAGATATGCCAAATTTATACTTAAAACTTTTTAATTACTATGGTCTCAGAAAAAAGCATTCCCTTTTACAGATATATAAATAGTTTTAAAAATCGTTTTAAGGTTCTAAAGAGTTTTTTTTAAAACCAAAACTAATTGCGTTAACGACCAATTTTATTGAATGTGCAGAGGCTTTCTGGATGTTGATAAAAATTTTTTTGGGAACTTAATGTTAACTATAATAATTCTCATGCATCAGCTAAACGAAGAGTACACAGAGAAAAAACTGCCTCATAGAATCAAGAATATTTTCTCTATGAACCGTTTTTAGGCTAAAGGGGTATCCCAGCAGAAAGAAGCGAAGATTTTTTCATAGAGATTCCTTATTTTTTATGTAGTAAATCTTATTAACTTTATCAAGAAGAAAAGCACATAAAATCAAGAAGAAATCTTATTATTCACAACTTTTTTTATTCAATTTCCGTTATTTTTGGCACCAAAAAAATAATCCACAGAGAAAAACTTCTTGATTCTATTAGGTTTTCTTATAAATTGTAAACTGTAGGGATTTCTTATTAATTTTATTAGGTTTCATTATTGATTTTTTAAAAAGGTTTTCCGCTTGATTTTATTAGGTTGCCTTATTTATTTTTTCAATAAGATTTTCTTCTTGATCTTAGTAGGTTCCTATATGAGTATGTGTAAAGCATCTTATTGATTTTTTTAATAAGGAAATCTTCTTGATTTTATGAGGTGTATTGTTATTTCATAACTATTCATAAATAGACATAGAGAAAATTTTTTCCATGATCTTTTTCATTTTTGTATAAGAATGTTTGCACAATAATTGCAATGGTTATTCAGGCTGCTTGTTAGCATATTGGGTAGAGTGCATGTCTATCAGGTAGAAGTTTGCTGGTTCAATACTTGGTGAGTAAGTTAGTTAAGAATATAACATAATGTGTATGTATAAATAAATAACATCTACAATCTACTACATACATACATACATATGTATATGGTATAGAATTTAAATGAAAATACATAAGTACACAGAACAAAAACGCTATTTTATTTTATTTTTTATTGAAAAAATCAATAAGATAACCTCATAAAAACTAGAAGATTTCTTCTTGATTTTTTCAAAAAGGTTTTTTTCTCTATGAAATTAACAAGATTTCCTTATTAAAAAAAAACCATAGAGATTTCTTATTAATTTTGTTTTATTTTATGAGGTATTTAGTAGGCACTGTTTTCTCTGTGTATTGTGCACAAAACAGAAAAGTTAACATCATGGTATCCTAGCAGTGAAAAATTTAACATTGTGTGTTTAAAAGCTCTTAACATCAGTGTTGAGTAAAAATAAAGTAAAAAACAAAGTTTTTAAAATTTAAAAACTTTCGATATCACAAGCCATAATAGCGTAAGTCGAAAAATATTATTTCGAGAAAAATCACTTTAAGCGTATGAACTTTTTTTTTAATATTAATAAAAAGGGGCGAATTAAAATAATTTTGTCGTAAAGTGATAATTACTATACTAACTAATTCACCCAAGATTTTATGCAAAAATTAGTTTTTAACATAATTTGGCGCTTGTTAAAAATTTTATTTGACCTTTATTAAGACTCATTAATCACAATAGACCCAATTGCGGCTCCGAATGGAGGTGCTGTATAGCACCACCCTTCCTAACCTTTATTTAGGCTCAGTATTGATTTTTTTGTATCCTTATAATGAACATCATTAGAGGTATGTGGATTTCAAGTTTATAGAATTTTGTCATGAAAGAAAATTACATTTAATACATTTTTACATTTAACACTTTTTTATCAGAGCTTAAGTTTTTTGTTTGCAAATTAAAATAATAATATAAAAATTTAAGGGACATAAGAAATTAAAACCATAACTAATAGACTGTACAAGACCTGCTGTTTCTATATGGAGTGGAGCAAAATCTGGAATGAAATGAATAACTAAAATAAGCCTCAGGCGTAGAAAAACTTTTTATTTATTTCAGTACGCCCGCCCGTCCCTTCTCCCGAATAAGAAACTTATCCAATAAAAAAACTTTTCCCAATACAACATTTCTTTTATGTTAGTCACAATTAAAACACAAAAAAACAAAAGCCATAAATTAAGTAAATCAATCAAATAAAAATTTCTCTATAAATTAAACCAATATGGCGGCATTTTTTCTTTGAAATTATTTGATGTAACAAAGCCAAAAGCTCAAAAATGCCTAAAACAATAAATAAATGGGCAGAACCTTTTAAGTCATAAATTGAATTAAATTCAAAAAAAGTTCACAACTCTATTCACTGAAAAAATATCAACAATATTCTCAGGAAATTTGTTCTCTTTTCAAGGTCATTCGGTATTTACTGCCACAGCAGCCAAAAAAAAAGAAGTCAAATAACGCTGATTTTCCATTTCCATTTTTTATTTGAAAAAAAATTATATATTTTGTTAATATTTCATGCTACACAATTGTTTTTGACGCAAATGAAGCGAAATGCGAAAATATTTTCAATTTTATATTTTAAACGTATTTGTGATTGTATTAAAAAGTGTAAATATTAGTTGGAAAGGTTTTGTTTATAAATGTATCTATGTATTTTTGTTTTTTGTGTACGTGCTTATTGGAAAAGTTTATTTATATATATATATTTTTTTTTCAAAATGATTCATTTAAAACTTTTGTTAGAGGGAGATTTCATAAATTATGCAAATTAATATTCTTAACCTTGCGTTAATATTTTGTGTTCTGTTAAAAAACAAATATTAGTAGAAAAGAAAATATTTGTTGTACCTTTAGACAAAAATGGTTAAGGTAGAAAGTATATAAGGACTCAGTGATGTCCGTCTGTCCGTCGGTCAGCAGGTGATATGAATTTTCCAAAGCTCTCAGCCCTGTCCTGAACTGGTGTGTCAGCAAAATCCATTGCACGGTTTCAGAGCTGGAAAATTTGAACTTTTTATACCCTTTAGCAAAAAATGGTAAAAGGGTATATATAGGTTTGTCATTCCGTGTGTGATTTCCACAATATTAATAAGCGACCCGTAAAGTATATATATTCTGGATCCTTATGCATAGGGAAGACGAATAAGCGATGTCCGTCTGTCCGTCTGTTCGTCTGTCTGTACGTGAAATCGGTTTTCCCAAGCTGCTAGAAAGGCTAGAGACTTCATTCTTGGAGTAGTGTGTCAGAAATGATCTAAAATAGATTGGTATTGAAAATCGGCAAAATCGAGCAGACGATTGCAGAGCTGGAAAACTTAAACTTTATTTTGCCATATAAAAGTAACTACCGAAAACTAATTTTTATTTCTTTTAATAAATAAACATATTTTATGCTTCAGTACAAATAAAATTGGTATTTTAAATTACAAAAAAACATTTAAAAAAATTTAAAAGACGTTTGCAGGGTTGGAAAGCTTAACATAAATTAAACATATCTTATATTCCTAAAAGAAATAGATTATTGTAAGATATTAAAAAAATAAAAAAGGATGATTCCAGGGTTGGGAAACTTACAGTTATTGTGATATGTAAAAGTAACTAAATCTAATTAATTTTTTTCTTTTTTTTATAAATTATATATATTTTACGTTTTGGAAAGAAACATTTGGTGTAGAAAATTATACAAATAAAAACCACAGCTCCAGAGCTGGAAACTAAATAAGAAATTTTTTTTTAATTTCCTTTTTTCTTTGTTCACTTACCATACTTTATATATTTTTTTAATAACTACTAGATTAATATAAGGAATCAGAAAAAATCTAAAATTATGATTCCAGGGTTGGAAAACTAATTTTTTTTTCGTATATAAAAGTAACTAAGTCAAATTACTTTTTTCTTTTTGTTAAACTGTAATAGCTACGGACCTAAAATTTGGACAGAATATGTAGAAGTTTAGCCGCTACAACAACAAATACATGAAAGTTAAAAATTACAGGGTGTTCGAAAACGGGCAGCGAACATTTTTAAAATCCCATGTAATATACATACAATTTGTAAAGTTAGTCTATTTTTATACAGACTACAACAATTAATACTTAAATTTAAGAAATTTAAATTAAAGGGTGTTCTATCAGTTAATGTAATTTTGACTATTTAATTTTGAAAACTTGCTGTATCTTGGAAACCGTAAGAGTTAAACTCTTAAAATTTTCTAAACCGAAAAAAATCGCCAATAACCAAAACAAAAAATCGCTAAAACGAAAAAGAGGCAAATTAAAAAAAAATTAAAACTAAATAAATCTCGAAAAACCGGAAAAATCGCTAAAATAAAAAAAAATGTCAAAATAAAAGCAAACGCCAAAAACCAAAAAAAAAAAATGTCAAAACGAGAAAAAATACTTTAAACTGAAAAAAAACGCCAATTGTACAAAAAGCTAAATTAGAAAAACGCTTAAAACCGGACGTACGGAACCCTTCGTGCGCGAGTCAAAGTAGCACTTTACTGAATTTGTTTATATGTAGATATGTCCAATTTTTATTTAAGTATAAATGAAGGTTTGTGCCATGAAAAGTCCTAACTTTGTGCTGAATAAATTTGAAAAAAATTCGTAGGGAATAATTCTTTTTGCTATTGTATGACGTGTTGTCGTTTTTTACAATTGGAAGAAGGGTGAATATAAAATATTTCTTAAATAAAGAGCGTAGAATAAAATATTCAACTCACTGTTAATATCGAAAAAAAAATATTTTATCGAAAAATACTGAGAGATTACTTACTAAAAATTGCACTAGAGCAAAAAATGGTAAATTTTTTCACAAAACAAATATGTATGTAAATGCTTATGTATGTATATCTATACTACATATATGCACTTTGGTGAAGGGTATATTAGATTAGGCACAGCTGAATATAGCACTCTTACTTGTTTAATATATAAATTATACGGGCCTGTTCTGCAATTCACGATACGTCAAATCATGGTGATTTCAAAAAATTAATAAAAGCTAAAGCATTGCTCCTTTAAATTGCACAATTCACAGCGTTGGAAATAGAGGTAAAATATTGTATTATAAATGTCAAAAACTAAAGACAACATAAAAATCCTATAAATAAATAAATAAATAAATAAATAATTTGTTTGTGAAATCACGTGAAATTAAATCACCGAAAAGGCTAGCATTTGAGTGATAATTTTTTTGCAGAAATCTCTTATATGATTATCTTCAAATCACTGTTGATGATTCAAAACTGATTTATCATTTGGGTAATGGAAAAAGGATTTACTTATGACTCATCTATATGATGAAATAATGATTTCTTAAAAATAGAGGAACAAAATGCAAAGAAACCGCAAAAAGGTGACTTAATGATTTAAACTTGCTCAAAAATTAATCAGTAAATCGTACCATAAATTATTGCTTGTTATGATTCATCTTTAGGGTGCAATTTTCTCACAACGGGAGTTTCATTTATGATCGAAAAATGAGCTAATATGCGGCTATTTTTCCCGTCAAGCTGATTCGTAAAAGATTCGATTATGATACAAAATGCTAGCTGGGTTAGTTTAAAAAAATTTGATATATCAAAATTCGTTTATAGAAATAAATAATTAAATAAATTTTCCATTTAAAATTAATCAAAACTTATTTTGCAATATTGATGGACTTTTTGACAAATAAATTTCCTTTAAAATAAAAACACTTCCATTTTTATTAACGCTTTGTCGAGGTATTTGAAAACAAATCGAATTTATCAAAAGCTAAATATTGAATGAAAACGTTTTTGTTTGCCAAAATTGCATATTGACACAAAAAAACCTTTTGATTGATTTTTTTAGCAAGCAACCTTTGCGAAAAAAAACTTATTTTATACAGTTTTGTTTTAATATTTTTTATACAAATGGAATCTGTCTAAAACAAATATGCAATAAATGATGAATAGTATTTCAATTTGCAGTGGTTTCGGTTAAAAATTTTAGAGTTATTTTTACCAAATTGAAAATACTCATAGCAAACAAATATGACACAAACAATTTTACAAATTTGACTTTATAATAAAGAATTTTGTGAACACTTAGCTTTATATAATTGCTGTATACTTTTTATTTAAATATGTTCATAAGAAAATGTTTCCTTGTGAGCGATCATTCATATCTTACAATCGGTAAAAAAAGCTTTATCCTCATTGCATCAATTAATTTTGTCATTAACAGCAAACTGACAAAAGAGTTCATTGCATGTATGAACAATATTATCACGCAAGTTCTGTATTCCGCGTGGAACTTCTTCAAATATGAAATATATTTATTTAAAAAAATAATTTTAATTTATTTACTTTTTGTATCAAAAAAAGTTTCAGTTGCTCAACCCTGGAATATATTTCTAACCGTTCTGATTTTATATACTAGTTTATTTCATTTTAAAATATAGAATGTGTGTCAAAAAAAACTTGTTTGATCTATTTTATGATATCAAAAAGACTTTAATTTTCCAGCTCTGGAGCTGTTTTTTTTTAATTTTTATAACAAACTTGTTCTTTTTAAAACATAAAACATATTCGTTACCGTAATATAGAAAGGTTTTAATTCATTATTTTTTTGAAATCAATTTTTTTGTACGAGTATATTTTAATAGAAGAACATTTAATGTATCGAAAAATGCAAAAATCTCGATTTTGATACTGTATGTAGAAATAACTGATTTATCTCTTAGACTACTGCTTGCAAACTCGAATATTTAAAGTTTTAGAGTTGTAGCTTTGTAAGTGTAAAACCATTTTTTATCCACATGCATATCGCTCCTTTATTCCAAAATAGTCACAATTTAAAAAAATCCGGTTTTGTAGGAAATAAGTTGAAAGTTTTCAATTTACATGAAGATATAAAAATATTTTCTTTTCTCAAGAGATGAACGTACAATAAGGTGGAACGATATGTATGTATGTAATATGCCGAATGATCTCCTTGAGAGCTGCTTGCAATTAGTTAATAGAAACTTTATTGAAAAAAATAATAAGGGATTAAAAATGTACCTTAAGCTTTTAATACGTAAAAATACACTTTTAATCCAGGACATTATTAGGTACATAAAAAAGAAATTTTTTCAAAAAGAACTTTTTCGAAGAGAGAGAGAGAGAGAGAGAGAGTTTTTATAATCAATAACATCTGCAGCTCCGAAAACTGAGAAAAAAAACCTCCACTAAATGCATCTCGTCAACAGAAGCGCCTTCAATTTTTTAAGATCATACGACATGGGACCTGCAAAAACAAGTCAGCGATAACGATGGGCAAAAGCTCGTATTTACTGATGTAAAAAAGTTCACCATGGATGGACTTAAGGGCTACAAGTTATATTATATTTTCACCAATCGCCAATCATTATCGCTTAATTCTTTTTATACGTCCCATTTTATATGATCTGACAGGTGCTTAAATTCCAGATCCGTAGCTCTTACGGCTCTCGAAAAAAAACAGCCTGTGTAATTTTGAAAAGTTGCCGTACTTGAAACCCGTAAAGGGAAAACTCTTGAAATTTTCAAAAAAAAAATCCCAAAATTATAAAATCCCCAAACCGAAAATATCGCCAAAAACCAAAACAAGTCGCCAAAGCAAAAAGCCAAAATGAAAAAAACGCCTAAAACCGAAAAAATCGCCAAAACCAAAAAAAAACCCCAAAATCGAAAAGAAATCGCCAAAAATGGAAAAAAATCACCAAAACCGAAAGAAACGCTAAAATTAAAACGCCAAAAACCGAAAAAATCACAAAACCAAAAAAAAAAATTCAAAAACATGTATAATTTACAGGCAAAAGTTCGTATAGTATTACGCATCTAGTGTCGGTACGGGAACCCTTCGTCTGCGAGTCAAAGTGGCACTTTACTGAATTTATTGCATTTTTTCTTTTAATTTCTAAGGTACCAAAATGTGTTCGATGAATACCATTTTATGTTCATATTAAATGGTTTACCAAAAAGTATCAGTTTTACAGTTTTACTCTTTAAATTTGTATATTTTTTTTAACTTTTCAATGTTAGATAATTAAAATTTTTTTTTTTATTTATTTTATTAAAGGTCTTTAACTAAAACTAGCCTAGTATGCAGGGGAAATGTTTTAAGAACTTAATAAAGTAGGATTTTCTCAAAATAAATATCATTGAAAATAAGTTCATTAAAAAAATGTTCTTTACGAAACCTTACAACAGTTTTCCCATAGAAATTGAAAACATGACTTTTATGTGACAAACCAAGAGTCTTGTGAAGAAAACTGTTTAAAAAACTTTCAACTTTTAAAACATATTCTTGCAGAAAAGTTAATTTTAACAAAGCAATTCAAAAAAGTTGGTTAAAAGAAATAATACGAGTATATATAGAGAACTAATCGAGAATGCTAACCAAAGAAAACTTTAAGAAATTGTAAAATAATAACAATCAAGTGTGATAATCAAAATTAGTTCTACCAAGTATTTTGCATAACAAAAAAAAAAGTTCATTTAATAACTATTTAAAGAAGTGCTGAATACATAGAAAACTTCTTGAAATTAATTTTAATAATGTTAGCAAAAAGTTTGAAACATTTACTGCAAGAAATATTTGCCCAGGAAAGTTGCTCTAATGTTGTTAAAATTTGTTCATATGTCAAGTAGGTCAAACTAGTTTATAAGTTTTTCGAAACATTTGGGTTTATTTTAAAATCAGGAGCAGTAAGTTTTAACAAAAAAAAGTATCAAAAGAGAGAATTTATAAAAAATTTAGCGTTTTGAAGATAAATACGAATTTTACTAGCTTAGATGAACACGTTTCGTTGCTCGCTTTACAAAACCCTTTAATTTTTAACTGTCATATACATATATTTGGGTGTAGAGGCCAAAGTTTTACACATTCTGGTGAAAATATTAGGTTCGTAGCTCTTACGGTTCTCGAGAAAACTGAAGGTGACAGAAAGTCAAACAGACAGACAGACAGACAGACAGAGGGAAATCGTAGCGAAAACAATAGGTTGGCTTTTCACCTTTGGTGTGCAGAACTCTCAAAAGTATTGTTTTCTTAACATAGAAACAAATTACACTGAAGACAAACTGTAAATTATTAAGAGGAACACTAGCAGAACTGTACAACATGCTGCTGTCAAAGGCCGCCACACTTGCCTTCTCTTGTATTTGGTCAACTGTGTGTGGTGTCAATATTTTTATAAACTTTAGCTCCATACATATATATTTTTCAATGCAAAAAGAATATGTGAAATGTTTTGATTCAGAGTATCCAATTTGTTAAAAACTTTAAAAAAAAAAAACTTTTAATGGTTGAAAGCTTTATTTGAAAAGCCATGGCAATAAATGTACATTGAGTGAGCTAAAAGCTTTTTAATATTATACTAGGGTCGAGCTCGTTCACTAGTTAATTTTTGCCACAAACCAATGATCAAACCCATGTAATTTAAATGGGTTTGATCATTGGCTTGTGGCAGAAATGAACTAGTGAACGAGTTCGACCCAAGTCTATTTGATATTACCAATATTGGCTAGAAGCTTCACGTTAAGCAAAAAAAAAAAAATGCAATGTGATTCCGATCACAGGGCAGATATGTAAACATCTAGTAATGGAAATTTTTTTTAATATTGGCTTATGGTAACTAAAATAAGATATATACGTTTTTGACTCTACTGTATTTAAGAATCTATGGAAAACTGCATCTATAGTAGTGGAATTATTAGTTGTAGGCGTTTGTGGAGAATTGCTCATATGCAAGTGGAAAACGTCTAATAAAAATTGTTTTTTAAAGCTGGCGACTCTGGGTTTGCAAAATTTGTATTAAAATCTCCGCCTGGCAAGAGATAGAGATTGTTACCCAATTGTCGTGCACCAGCTTCAGTGTAAGGCAACAGTACGTAATGAAGATATGTTATAATATAATATTATGAATTATTTATAAATACTGCTATATATTTTTTAAACAAATATCTTACATTAAAAAACACTCTTTTATTTAAAAGTTTATATTTATTTTATTTATTTTATATGTATTTTTCAAATTTTTTCAAAACAAAATTATCCTCACTGGCAACACTTCACACTTCACAAGCAATTTCTATTAAAATTAACATTGCCCCTGAAGGTATGCTTTAAAATTTGGTTGAGTGTATTTCAATGCAGCTGTTAAGTTTTCTGCACTTCTTGTTGTCCGTATGATTACACTAATACACTCATACATAACTCACACCGATTTTATAACGCTTTACGATTGGTTAACGATTACTTCGCACATCTTACTTAAAATTTGTGATTGTATTGTGAAAAAGATTTTTACGCCCTAGCCTATAGATGTTTACACATCAATAACAAAAAAAGAAATATTACATAATTGTCTAGAAACCATTTGGCATAAAAGTCTATGCAATGAAATCTTTTAAAAAAATTATATCGGTCATATATTGCTATACAAAAATTTAAAATATTGTTTACAATTCATCATCATCAACAACAAAAAGTTATCCACACAAAGAAAACTTGTTGACATTTTTAATTTTGTCACAAGACAAGCGTTCTTGAAAAGCGTATTAATATCGTCTCTACCAATTAGTTTTTTTTTTTTTTTTTCAAAAATAATCAGTGTTGAAATGTTATACGTGCTATATGCTTGAAGAAAGAAAAATATATTAATATGTGATTTAAGTGATTTTCTTTTTGTTCCATTAACAGAAGTAGAAGAACAAAATATTTTAAATTTACTGAGAACTTGTTACTAAATGGCGTTCTACAAAACTTAGCACACAAGAAACATATACATAGTTATGTATGTATGTTTATATAGTATATATGAGTATTTCCATAGAAAATGTCACCTTTTTCACCAAGGAATTAAGCTGGTATTTTAGAGCCATGCTATTCGATTTATTTCTACCTTTTAGTAAGTGTAGAGCTAATGACATTCTTCAGCAATATGAAAAAAAACATGACAAAAACTGAACTTTTCTGTGGAATTGTCCATATACAGCACCAGCAGCAGACATTTAAGTGCAAGCGGGCAAGAAGAAAAGATTTTTTCTACGATTTTTTTTTGTTAGTTAAAAATGTTTTATACATCTCTTTTAAGTAAAAATCAATCATTTAGAGGGCTATTAACTAAGCACTCACAGCCAAAAAGTTGTCAAATGGAAAAAAGACAAATAAAAAAAAACTTTCCAAAAAAAAATCAGTGTAAAGCTAAAAACTTTACTTTAAAAAATGGAAAATTCCCCACTTAATTTTTTTTTGTTTAGGGAAAAAAAGTACAATATTGTAAATGAGGTGTGAACAAAAAACAAGTGTCACAAAAAAAAAGAACAATACAACGACAAAATGTTTTACAAAACAGAAAAACATAAAAAATTAAAGCACACAAACTTTTGGTAAAACAAACTTTTACCGACTGAGGGCAAAACATTTTTTTAAAACTTTTTATTTTTATTTTTTAATTAAATAATAACAAATGAACACTTGTTAGATTTTTCTTCTTCGGAATTTTTATGTATTGAAATATTTTAGCATTTCTCCGAATTTACTAGAGTATAATTTATTTAATCAACAAATTGAGCTTATTTCTAACACGTGTAGGCACATGGGAAAAATAACTTTTTTGTTACTCAATACCAGATGGAAATTAATTAAAGTAGTTAGAGAACAGAAGGATAATTGCTACTTTATTCTTTAAGTTGAGAAATTCTTTCAGTTTAGCTTTTTTTACTTCAAATGAAAAAGCCTTAAGCCAGGATCAAACAAATTGGGTCTGCTTGAAATTTTCATGATATTAAGGCTTACTCAATAGCTGGAGCTAATGTATTTATCTACGGCCGAGTACACGCTATGGCATTTTGTAAGATCGCAATAGTGTGTACTAGGGGCAACGTTTGTCATTTCCGATATTTTTCGTTATGTGTCACTACTTTCTAACAAAAAATGTTAGATGTGTACTCAGCACCTGGAGAATCAACTAATGTAACAACTTTGCACCAGAGCGAAGAAAAAAATTGCTTTGTGACTTTTAAAAGGTTTTTTTTTAATATTTTAGTTTAAAATAAAAATATGGCAATCAAATATGCCAAAAGACTCGAACTGCTTTTTAACTAAAAGTTTCGGTCAACTGTAGCACGCAGAAGAAACTACCAATGTAAAATCAACATGAAAAAATGTTGATTGCAAATCATATTAAATTTATTGGTTATAATATATTTATGTTTCTTCAGAGAAGCCAAACCAACATATCAGTTTGTTTTTGTTAAATAAAAAAATTAACTTTAATTTCAATTATATTTTATGCTAAATCATCATATATGTAAATCATTTTGAATTTAAATATAAATCATATGGTAAAACATTTACTAGCATATTCATAAAAAATATTTTAGGTTTATTAACCTGTTATTTAACGTATTTCCATGGAAAATATTTCAAATAAACCTATAATAAACCTAAAATATTTTTTATGAATACGGCGGTTAGAGTGTAACGAAAGATTATTTATACTTGTTGTGGCCAGCGTGACCGTTTGACCGACTAAAGTGGCAAATTGCCACTTTTTTGACTGCCTTGCCACTTTTTTTCTCTATTTTTTTAGTTTTCTCGTTTTTTTTTTTTAATTTTGCCCCTTTTTTGATAAATCCCCTTTTGGTGCCACTTTTTGAAAAATGTTATCAGTCACCCTGGTTGTGGCTGCAGCGGTAAACGCGTTAACTACCACGCAATAAGTTCGAGTTCAAATATTGGCTGGAGGAGGCAACTACAATAGTCTATTCCAATACACTTCACATATGTTAAATAATTATTTTTTAAAGAGTAGTAACAACGAGTAACACAAGGTGTTACCTCCTTTAGTAAAGGGACAGTGATAGAGAAGACAGGTGCTGAAGGAAGAGATAGATGAAAACTTCATTCTTTTACAACTCTGCTTTTTGCACGTTTTTTTAATAATGCAGTCAGTGTTGCTGCGCCTCTGGTGTTAAATGAGCCGTATGAAATTTTTTTTAAGCTGAGCTTAGTAGCCATTTTATTGGTTATTTTACTTCGCTGATAATTCTGCTGCACACCGAATGAGGGCGCTCTGATAATACACTAGGATTAGTATCTGCTAAAGTCTAAGTTAAATAATTAATAAAATAAATTAAATGAAAAAATAAAAATAAAATTTATATTGTTTCAACTTGAAATTACTTTCATTCAACATGATTTTTCATGTTACTTGATTACCAAATTCATGTTATTTTAACTTGAAATAACTTTAAAACAACATCTTTCTTAAATAAAGCAATAAATATAATAAAAGCAAAAGGAAACATATTTTTAAAAAGTTATAAAAAGATATTTTAGTGAATAAGTAAAATAACAATTTGGTATTAATAGTGCATTAAAAAATGTTAAACTTAAATAGGAAATATATTCTTTGAAGGTTATTGTAAATCCTTAAGGAAAAACATTAAATTAATCATGCTTTCGCCAATTTTAATATTTAAATTAAATTTAAATTAAATGTTTCTGTGTGCTGTGCACGTTAAATTTAACGATTCCTTAGGCATTATGTTTAATAAAAAATTTGAGAGAAAATACACATTACCAAATTAACCCTTCATGTTAGTATTAACTTCTAATTCACAGGAAACGAAAGCTTTTTGGGGATTTTAAAGTAACAAAGTAAGATTTTTTCGTTTCACTCAAACACAAAACTTAAGATAATCAACATATTATAATTTTTTGTTCTAATGTCAGTTGTTTATACTTTCACTTGTTAAAGATAAGAAATATAAACGAATTTTCATGTAATTCTATAGAATTCTTTACAATAAGCTTTCCTTGTAGATTAGAGATAAGTGCAAAATTCCATTCGAAAAATTTAAGCAGACATCATCGATACCAGGAATCAATTTTCGTTCAGTGAAACAGTAAATTTAAAAGTTTTTTTCACATTTTTCATAGCAAATCATTTTCTCGTTAAACGATAAATTGAATAGATACAAAAAAGAATACATTTCCATATTAAAAAAGGTTAATAAAATAATTTTTCATATGAAAATTGTTTTGCTCAGGAAATATGTTAACGAAAATCAAAGAGAATACTTATAAAATTGTTTAGAGAAAGATGTCGATACTGCAAAGCTACAAGCTAGAAATTTAGTTAGTAGACAAATTGATGGCAGGCATTGGGAAATTTAGAGAAGAAAATGTAGAAGAGGTTGGTGGAAGGTGGAAAAAACTTTGGAGTGACTTAAAGCACACACGGTGGCATGCAATAACAACTATGCAAATAATGTCTTTTTAGAAAATGAATATAATGTGTATGGACGTTATTTTTATTGAAATATCCTGTGCAAATAGTGTGCATAGAAACAATTAATGTACCATTATTAAAGCAATTATTAGCTTTTAATGAAAAAACTTACTTTGGACATTTCAGTCAAAAGCAGACGTGTCTCTATGGTGCAGTACCTGAAAAAACCCCCGTGGTGCGATCTACGGCAGTCCCTTGTAATTCTCATCACATGCCACCTATGTGAACTATAAGGTGAAATCAATAAACAGAATCCTGAAGGCAGGCACTTTTTTTTAGGAGAACCAACACTCAGGCAATGAATGTTACCACTTTTAGTAGATGTTACCTTCTTTAGGAAATGGATAGTGATAGAGAAGACAGGTGGTGAAGGAAGAGATAGGGAAAAGCTTCATTCTTTTACAACTCTGCTTTTTTGCATGTTTTTTTAATAATGCAGCTTTGCAGCACCTCTGTTGTTAAACGAGGCACATACATTTTTTTCAAGCTATGTATAGTAGCCATTTTATTGGCTAATTTACTTCGCCGATGATTCTGCTACACAAAGAAGGAGGGCGCTCTGATGTTATATAAGGATTAGTATCTGTTGAAGTTGGTTTAGTTCAGAGACCAGTTACTATGCTTTCATCACTTGAACTTTCCTACAACAAATTGATAAAAAGGGACACTAATGCACATTATATTTCTTGTGTGTGGTGTTGTTATTTAATGACTGTTGGATACCGGGGTCGAACCCAGGATCTGCATGGATGGGGCATGGATGAGAAGATAGCCACTGCGACACACAAGGTCATCGGTCACTCTATTATCAATTACGCTGTATCAATGAAGACACTGTATGTCGGTGAGACTCAGTTGCAGCATCCAACGATACAGAACAATGCACTTCGACTTAAAACCGAACATCTCAAGATGCATATTTTTAACGTCTTGACATATATACAGCACAATATTCTGCTGGCCAAGACATTCCAAATGGCATAGCCGAAACACATTCGGAAGGACCTTCGCATATACTATAATAGAATACGAGACGTCAGTCTACCCAACGTGAGCACTAACTCAAACACGGAAACCATCAAGATCTTCCACCGTAGTATTGCCTCAATTATTATACAAAACAGTGAGAGGTTACTACGATCAATAAGTCCGTGACTTTTCGAACTTCCCTCGTAGTAATATGAAATGCAATACTATTACCATCAAGTACCACCTGTTAATAGACTACTGTCAGATTTTGAGCAAGTTTTATAATTTACTTTGCGTTTAACAGCTGTTCAAATCATACAACCTCTTGTTTTGTTCTAAAAATGGAACAAAATTTAATTTTAAGTGCTCATTAAAGATTACTTTTGCAAAAAAAAACCGTCAATTAAACCAAGGAAAAGCTAGAAAAATACTATGGGGAATCGGTACCATCGATTACAATGTTAAAAAGAGTGGTTTACTGACTTTTGTTGTGGACGCTGAACGTTTTGGACGGCCAATTGAGGTCAGTACAACCGAAAATGTCGAAAAAATCCACGATATGTTGGCCGATCGAAGAAAAAAAGTGCGTGAGATCGTTGATGCCATAGGCATTTCATATGACAGTGTGGTTTCGATTTTAAATGATCAGCTGGGTCTAAGAAAGTTCTCTGTAAGATGGGTGCCGCGTTTGCTCTCAATTGACCGGAAACGTAAACGTGTGATAACTTCTAAGGAATGTTTGGAGTTGTTTAACCGCAATCCGAACGAGTTTTTGCAGCGTTTTCTAACTGTGGATGAAGCTTGGATCCATTACTGTACTCCGGAGACCAAGTAGCAGTCTAGGCAATTGGATACTCCGAGTCAACCTGCTCCAAGGAAGGTCAAAGTGAGTTTGTCGGCCAATAAGGTGATGGCAACTGTTTTTTGGGATGCACGCGTGATAATCCACATCGATTACCTTCAAAAGGGAAAAACAATAAACGGCAAATATTATGCCAACTTATTAGATCCATTTAATGAGGGTTTAAAAAGAAAATGATCCCATATGGTAAAGAAAAAAGTTATTTTTCATCAAGATAATGCACGAGTGCACTCGTGTGCAGTCTCAATGGTAAAACTCTATGAATTGGGCTACGAATTGGTACACCATCCACCATATTCTCCGAATTTAGTCACTAGTGACTACTTCCTATTTTCAAACCTAAATAAATGACTCGGTGAAGAGAGATTTAGCTCCAACGATGAAATTATTGACCAAACAAATGCTTTTTTAAGGACCTCGAAAAAGCTAATTTTTTGGAAGGGATGCAAAACCTGGAGCAACGTTGAACTAAGTGTATTGAGTTAAAAAGATATTATATTCAAAAATAAATTTTTGTTTTGCAAAAAAAAACTGTGTTTCGTTCAAAAAGTCACAGACTTATTGAGTCGCCCTTGTATCAAAGAAAATCCGAACGACTCTGATCCATATAGTGGCATTTTAACATGTTAAGGTGCTACTAAGCTCATGTACTCTCACCTAACCCAAATAACTGCCCGTAGTGCTTTCAGAGCACTCACGTGTGCTGTATTCAACTATTGGAGCAGACAGAATGACTGTGATCCGATTTCTGCGGCTACCTTCACCACAAGTTGACACGAATAATCATGATAATTATCTACCTTATATTTATAGGGAAGTGCCATAGAAGTCAGCGAAGCTGTTACAACAACAACAACGAGCACTATAGATCTATGATTAGCAACTAATGTTGGCCAGAGTTGTATTTTATAGATACCAATGACATGTAACCTTAACGGATCGGCGCACAGTGGACGCAAAAGCCTTTTTTGAGAACCAATTCATATTTTTACAATTATAATGAGCTCTAGCGGTCAAGCCTCGCAGTTTTCCCAAATTTTGGGATCCGCTTACTGAAATATCGTTTTATGTAGATTGATTCTAATGTTGGTAAATTTTATTATATTGCAATTTTGACCTAAATGTGGCAGGCCAGGGAACTACACGATTTGACTAAGATTTTCACCACGTAATTTTTACACTAAGTACCATAATAATCCGCACAGCTTTTTACAGAATTCCAAAACGGACTTCCATTTCCACCCCGGTCTGTGCATGTATGAAGTTCTTGCACAATATGAGGAACTACACTACGATTAATTCCATCAGATTAATTAAGAAATCGTAATTTCTGAGTTATGATGATCTTGCAAGAAAGGCTTGATATCTTATCAAACATATGAAAAAAGCACATGTATACTCGTAAATTACATTCTTTTTTTTTGCGCAATGTGAGAACTTTTCCGTTTGAGAAAATTATTATCATTCTGTTAAGGACATGACGTTTAATGTTTCCTGTACATTCATTTATTTAATTTTTTTTTTATGCAGCAACCTGCGGAAACAACCAATATACATAATAAAAATGTTTTATTTTTTTCAATTCAAGAACTTCTGAGAATTTAAAGTTAAAATTTTGTGATGATACAAGTGGTTTGAGCTTTAGCTTAGTTTTTTTTAAGTTTATTCTCTCTATATTTTCATGGTTTACAAACAAAAGTTTCATTAGAAAGTTAAGTAACACACAAGTTAAAACATTCATACATACATACAGACATACGTACTACATAAGAACAAGTAAAGTCAAAGGACCATGATGTCAAGAATATTAACACAAAATTGAGATTTTGATGGTTAAGGGGGAAAAGTAAAAGAGAAGTTGTCTATAGCTGCATTAATCATAGCATAAATATTTGTCATTTCTAATATTTATATCCTTATATTTTATTTTCTACTTCGTCTCACCAACGGCCAACTGAGTAACCATTTCGTTTTTATTTCCTTAATTACTTTGCTTTGATGTGAAAGAAGTTTGGATTCACTAAAGAAAAAATTACCAAGTTTTTAGAGTTTTACTAAAACGTGACAACATTTTAAATATTTCTTTAATATTTTTTTATCTTCATCCGGGTGTTAGTTTCTTTAGTAATAATAAAATTCATTTCTTTTGCAGAATAGCGCATTGAATATTTAAGACAATGCATAATCCCTTAACAAACCTCTGTTTTAAGATAATTTTTTTTATTAAGTCATTTACCATAGAGTTTGACATTGAATCGTTCCCATAGTATTTGTTGAGATTAGTCTTATTTGGAGTAAAGTTTTTTTTCCGTAAAAAATTCACTTTTCTCCATTTTATTCATCAACGGATGTCAAACACAAACTAAATAATGCTTTTTAAAAGTTTGACAGGAACTAACTGACAGTTGTCTGTTGACAGAAGCAGTGTTAAGGTGGGGGTGGCGTTGGCTGAAGTAGTTAGCACGTTGACTAGAAAACCAAAGGTCCTGGGTTCAATTCCTGTATCCAACAGTCATTAAATCAACATCACGCTTTTTTCTAATGTGCATTAGTGTCTCTTTGTATCAGTTGTTCTAGAAAACTTCAAGTGATGAAGTCACTGGTCACTGAACAATACGACTTCAGCAGATACTAGTACTAATGTAAAATCAGAGCGCCCTCCTTCGTTGTGTAGCAAAAATCATCGGCGAAGTAAAATAATTAATAAAATGGCTACAAAAACTCAGTTTCAAAAATTAATACGCCTCATTTAACATCAGAGGCGCTGCAACACTGCATTATTAAAAACGTGCAAAGAGCAGAGTTGTACAAGAACGAAGCTTTCCTCTATCTCCTCCTTTACCACCTGTCTTCTCTATCACTATCCCTTTTCTAAAGAAGGTAACACCTAGTAATAGTAGTAGGCATTAATTGCCTGAGTGTTACTTCTCTTAAAAAAAAAAAAAAGTTAACCGACTGTAATGGAATGTAACTGCAACGGTAGAAAACAGCTGATTAATATTGTTATTTGAAAAGTAATGAAAATGGTTATAGAGATGTAACGTAACGTAACCTTGGTTGGTTAGTTTACGTGGCTGCCTACTACACGCAGGCATTCAAGTAGAATCTAGATGACTCCCCTTTTGAAAGGAACACTACACTCACCGGTGTCAAGCTATATAGAACCGTATCTAAGCATTCTGATACGGTGATCGTTACTAGATTCAATTTGTCTCGTTTAAATATCTGATAAGATCACTTAACCAAATCGCAGATAAATCTTAAAGATCGTCTAGTACATGACTTCCTAAAAATGTGTGTCTCGAGAGATGCAAGGCTGGACATTCGTAAAAAAAGTGGAAGATTGTTTATTCTTTGCTTTCTTCTCGACTCATTATAGGACAGACGTATCGTACTAGCATGTCTGCCGACCGTCCAGTGCCCCGTCATGACTACAACTAGCCTCGAGATGTCCTTACGGTCCCTATTTGTTAATTGTATTGAGCGCCGATCATTGTAGTAAGGCCACATCTTCTTAGCAACCTTGCACGTGACTATATGGCGCCATCTACCTTCAGCCTTATAGAGAGAGTGCTTGAATATGCCGCTTCTAATAGCACCAAACGGCTGGCTACCAATTTGGCATTGGAGGCATTCATAGCAGATCCAGCTCTAGCCAGCTCATCTGCCCGTTTGTTACCTAAAAAATTGCTATGTGCTGGAACCCAGATGAGGGTAAGGTCAGCCTGACTACCCAGTCTAGATAGCAAACTCTTACACTGCCCGACTAGACGAAGTGATATGTGATCTTAGGGATAGAAGAGCTGCTTGGCTGTCGTAAGCGTAGTGTAAATATATACATATTGTTACGGAAATGGCCGTCGACAAGATTAATAAGTGTTACGCAAGAATATTCGAACAGGGCCAATATAAAGAAACATCCAGAAGTATTTAAATAGATAACTAAACGTACACTCGTATTAACATACAAGCACTATAGCAAACAACTATATACACATGCGTAGCACATACATACGTGATTAAACGTAAACAACCAACAACAACTACAAGGGTCTGCTTATTAAGAAGGTAAACATAGCTACATGCATACATACATACATGCCTGGCAATTCCAACTAAAGGCAGAAATAAAAGTAAACAACCACTTAATGATGTATGCATATACACACGTATGTACATAGTTACCACATGAACTTAATTACGCGCTTTGTAAACAACATTGAAGATAATGATGATTCGGTCTAGACTTTGCATGAAAATTCTAGTGGTTGTTGTGCGAAGTATAAAAAGGGGTTGACGCATCCAACAGCAGTTCAGTCGCGATCAAAAGTTAATTGGGAATAAGTCAGTTGCGAAGAAGCTCAGTTGCTAATAAGAATTCTGTTGTTAATCAAGTGAGTTGACAATTAAGTTGTGCGCAGTCCGTGATTTGTGATACAACAGTGAGTTGATATTTGAGTCTGTGCTTTACAATACGTGAGTTGGAAATTGAAGAGACTATAGTACAGTCTATAGTGACAGTTAGAGTCTGTCGTGATTTGAGGTTATTGTGGAGACCCTTGACTGAAGAGTAAGGGAGCAGTGGAAGCTGATAAACGTGTAAGTGAAGCCAGCGAGTCCTGATCTAGAGTGTATCAACTGTGAGAGTCTGCCATAGAGTTGCTATTGGTGTATCAACTGTGAGTGACGGCAGAGTGAGTCTTGTGTGTGACGTGCAACAGAGAAAGCAGAATTGTGTCAACACTAGCGCAGCCAGTGGTCTAAGACGAGCGTATACAACAGCGAGGAAGGAGTAGTGGTAACCAGTTGTGAATATTGAGTAATATATGTGTTTGTATTTAAGCTCTTGAATTGAATTTAGATTAGTGGTATTTATAGATTTAATAAAGATTGTATCATTCTTAACCCTAATTAGTACACTGGGGTCTTTTATTTATTGCAAATCTTCGAATCTACGAAAAAGCGTTTTTAACGGAGAATAAAAACGTAACAATATGTATATTTATATCAGAAGTGAAAACTGCCTGCTTTAGCGCATATCGAGCCTTTTTCGGTTTTATCGTAAGCGACATGTTATCGGAAATGGACTTTTTTATTGAAATTAAAATTTTATGGACCTACACATAGTTTAGAATTATCAAAATGGCAAAATTTTTGATAACTTTTAAGATACAGGCTGTACAATTTTATCGTAAGCGACAATATACGTACAAAAACAAATTTTAATATTTAAAAAAAAAACCTTCTCCTGAAAAATTTAATTTTTGTCGCTTATGATAAAATTGAAAATAAGGCTCGATATGTTTTAAATAATGAAAATTTTATTATTATTTCTTTATGTTTATATATTTTAATAGGAATGTTAAAGAAGAAAATTTCATAAAACAAATTGTTATAGGATTTTTGAGAAAATTTGCGAAATAGTTTGCTTTTGCTCGGCCTGAACATAAAGAAGGTTTCTCGTAACTAAATAATTTCATGAAAAGTGTCCATCGTGTAAGATCGATTGTAACTATTATTTACTTGGCACGTGAATGTCCCTGCTGTACATAGAGAGAAGTCAAAGCTTCTGCAGTACTTCTACTTTTTTCATTGCTTTAACTTTTTTTCAAATTTACCAGCTACACACAAAACGTTGTTTAATTTCTAAAAGATTTTGTTATCAGATTATGCCTGATTTTAATTTGAACCCTCTGAAAAATATAACAAAATATCGTTTCAATTATATTTAGTTTAAAAAAAAACTACTCCCCCTTAATTGCACCCAATGAACTCATAACAATTGTAGAAGCTACACTTCTAATTGGCTTATAATTCATTCTTCAATATCAAATTCAGCCATCAATACACATGTCAGTCAGACAACAACCATGTTATTCAAATATAAAATTTGCTTGTTGTTTAATACTTTGCCTCCCTCCCTTTCATGTAAAAGTATTTCAACTTTGTGGCAAACTGTTAATCTATTCTCTATTTGTATATATTGTTTCTTTTTTATATAAAAAAATGATTGATTACTTGCAAAGCAGCGTTGTTGTTATTGTTGTTGTTGTTCAAAAAATAAAAATAAAAATAAAAGAAGTGCAATGTACGCTAACATTTAAGCATGTCGTTATACAGGGTGTTTTTTTAGAGTTATAGAACTTCGAATTGAAATAAAACACAAGAAAATCGTTTTACTGTCCATCAATTTGGCTTTATTGGAAGGATAATTTTATGCCATTAATGTTTCAATATGATTTCGGGCATGTGGCCGCCGCGGCTGGCTCGAATAAAGCCAATTCTACAGGTCCAATTTTCAACCACTTTTTCGAGCATATGGGGCCGTATGTTGGCAATAACGCCACGAATGTTGGCTTCCAAGTCCCCTAACGTTTCTGGTTTGTTGGCGTAGACGAGCGACTTCACATATCCCCAAAGAAAATAATCCAATGGTGTCAAATCACACGATCTTGGTGGCCAATTGACAGGTCCATTCCGCAAAATTATGCGCTCATCGAATGTTTCCTTCAATAAATCGATTGTGACGTGCGCTGTGTGGCATGTAGCGCCGTCTTGTTGGAGCGACAACTCATCCACATTCAAAATCTTCAAAATCTTCCATAAAGTTGATGGACAAAGCTCCAATTGCTGTGCACGGTGGCGAATCGATTCATTCGGGTCCTCTTCAACACTTTGCTCTACAGCGGCAATTGTTTCTTCGGTGCGCACTGTTCGACGTCTCTGCGGATGCGTATTATCACATAGAGTAAACGTAGTGCGAAAACGATCCATGGTTAACCGAATTAATTGCTCTGATGGACGATTATGTCGACCATAAAATGGACGGAGCTTGCGGTAAACTTCGCGAACTGAACCATTATTTTCGAAATAAATTTGCACGATTTGCAAGCGTTGTTCTTTTGTCAACCTGTTCATGATGAAATGGCAAACCAAACTAAATATTAATCACTTGACAGCTGACAAAATGGCCGCCAGTTAAAAAAGTGATGCCAACTTAAAGTTCTATACCTCAATAAAAAACACCCATTATGTCTATGAAACATTGAACTTTATTATATATGAATAAACCAATTGATATATTTTTCTGTATATACCCAGCAAACAAGCAAGTTTAATTATTATTAAAACAAGTTAGGGTTAGTTAAAGGTAGAATTTTATAAGACATATAAAAAGTTTGTTATTGTTACAACTTGGCTTTAATTTAAGGTCATTGATATGTTAAAGGCAAGTTCATCGTACCAGAAAAAGTTCATAATTGGAGTGATGGCAAAAATTAGGAAAATATGGGAAATGACCTTAATAAATTCGAGAAAACTATAATTAGAACAAGTAAGAGTGATATAGTTGACTGTGCCGAATCTTGCATACCCTTTAATTTGACACAAAGATTTTATTTTCGATATTAGCAATAGTTGAATATTCTATTCTGCTTTCTGTATTTAAGAAGTTTTCTACATAATTAATATTTTCCATTTTTAAAACAAATAAGGAGAAATTAATGATAGAGAACTTTAACAGAGATTAGCACTTTATAATGCCAATTTGTTCTCCTACATCTAAAGCAACTTGAATCTGGATATTTAATATATGTAAAAGATTTGTCCAGCCTTTACCATATTGATACCAACACCGAAACTTGAAACAAGTAAGTATTCATAGCGATACTAGAAAAAATTTTCTTTTCAGTTTACTGTTTTTATAAACAACATCACCAGCTATGGCAGGGCTAACTAATACAATCGTAGTTTTTTTTAAAACATATGATGTTCAAAAATCGTGTTAATATTTAATAATCCTAAAATAATCCTAGTGTTGTACCTTCATACAACTTAAACTGGCTTACTTCATACTATTACAAAACTGTTTAGTGTCTCAATTTAAACGTCTCATTGCCAATGTTGCACATTCAATTGCATTGCGATATTATGTAAATTGATATTGATCCCAAAGAGTTTCTTGATTTTATTCAGCAGAAAGGAACAGTTTCAGGGAAACAAAGTGCTACATGTCCTTTAATTTGTTTTGTAGTTATGACTGTCTATTAATGATATATTTTATGTTATATCCATTTACTAAAAAATTAGTAGGAGCTCGTTGCAAGTTGTCAACGTATAACATAACATAACTGTGCTGAGAGCATAATAAGCAATATATTGCAAAGCTTCTCTCGTTATAGACAAAAACAAAAATTCACGGTACAAAACCGAATATAAAGTACTGTTGCAAGGCATTTTCGAAAATACATTTTTTTTTTGCCGAACGTAGAGGTCGCCAAAATACATTTCGGCATTTACAGTCGGATTTTAAAGTCGTACATTAGGGTTGTACATTAGGCTAGTAGGAACTTAGATGTATTTTGTAAATACTAGAATGGGATATTTTAGGTCAATGACTATTGAAGCGAAACATTGGTCTCATCGAAACAAAAACATCGATATGTCACACTTTAACATCCGACTGTATATGCCGAAGATATAACGATAAATACATTTTCACAACCCCTACGTTCGGCAAAAAAAAATTGAAACTTCCCTTCAACAATACTTTTATTCGGTGGTGTGCGCTGAATTCTTTTCCGATACACCCTAGTGCCATGTTTGTGGCTAGATTCGATTTTCATATCAAAATTTAATAGAAATAAAAAACTCTTCAGTAAAGATATTCCCAAAAAAATAAAATATGTATAATAATAATTTCTATGCAGATACTTTTTTCCAAAAAAAATAATAATAAATTTTCTAAGCCTGGAACCATATTTTTGATTTTTCTGATTTTGAATACTATTTATTCATTTTTAAAATATAAAATATTTTTAATTAACAAAGAAAAAATTTTGTTTAATTTAGTTACTTGTAAGTACGAGTACATATAAATAAAAAATTTTATTTTTGGCTAATTTCTTATACCGAACTATTTCCCTCTAAATTATAAAATATATATTATACCAAAAAAATTTAACTTTTCCAACCCTCGAATCATCTTTTTAGATTTTCCTGATTTCTAAAGCCACATTTTTTTTTAAGTACAAAATATGTAGAGAAAAACCAAAAAAAAATTGTTTTCTCAGGTTACTTTCATATACCAACCCTGAAAATTTTTTTTATTACCCGGTTCAGCCTATGTATGTATCGAGCCGTATTTTCGATTTTATCGTAAGCGACAAAAATAAAAGTTTTCAGGAGAAGGTTTTTTTAAAATATTCAAATTTGTTTTTGTACACAGAGAAAACAGATTCGTTGAGACAACCGAATTTGTTGCCAATCGAATTTTGGTGGTTGCACCAACTATATAGATTTCTGGAATAACGACTGCAACGTTACTCAGGCAATTAATGCCTACTGCTAATACTAGGTGTTACCTTCTTTAGGAAAGGGATAGTGAGAGAGAGGACAGGTGGTGAAAGAAGAGATAGAGGAAAGCTTCATTCTTTTACAACTCTGCTTTTCGCACGTTTTTAATAATGCAGTGTTGCAGCGCCTCTCTGATGTTAAATGGGGCGTATTAATTTTTTGAAGCTGTGTCTTGTAGCCATTTTATTGATTATTTTACTTCGCCGATGATTTTGCTACACAACGAAGGAGGGCGCTCTGATGTTACATTAGGATTAGTATCTGCTGAAGTCGGTATAGTTCAGTGATCAGTGACTATGCCTTCATCACTTGAACTTTCCTACAACAACTGACACAAAGGGACACTAATGCACATCAGAAAAATGCGTGGTGTTGTTACTTTTTAATGACTGTCTGATACAGGGATTGAACCCAGGACCTTCGGTTTTGTAGTCAACGTGCTAACTACTTCAGCCAACGCCACCCTCTTTTTTTCTTGTGGTACCACTATATTTTAATTATAACCCTTAAACAAATACTTGCAGCAACAGAAAAAATTGGTTAACAGTATGGAATCTGAAAAAAAGTTATTCTTGCTACCGAAAATGTGGTTAGTATAACTGAAACAATGTCATAATTGGTACATGTGAAAAAAAAATTGGCCTTCCTTGAAATAGAATAAGCAATAAACGCAAATAAAAATATACAATTTAAGAAGTTTATTATTTGACATATTGTCATAAGTTATTTTTAATTGAAATTTATTTATTTCAACCACACATTTTGAACAGCCACAAATCTGTTGTCTTATGCACAGACTTTCAAAAACCATTTGAGCATTCATAAATCATAATAGCTTTGAAAGTCACAAAAGTTAATTTTTAATTTGCTGCAACGAGTATAAACTATGATAGTAAGCTCAACCGATAGTTAGTTGCAGCAACTGATAGAAAGTGTTTACTTTAACCTTAATATAGAACGACAATTTTTTAGTTGCCAATACCAAAAGTTGGTAGTAACATCCAATTCATAATATTTTATTCGGTTGTGTTAATCAATCAATGAATTAGTCATGGGAAAAGCATACGCTCGGTTGATGCAATCAATTTAAGAATTGTCAGAATCATATCTTTATTACAATTATGCCCTTATGGCAATAAATATGGATTGTTTTTTGTATTAACAGAAAATTTATTGTGTGAACTGAAATATAGTTTATGCAAATGATATTCTGTTGGCCTAACCATTTTCCAATCAATCTTTTTTCTGGGTGTATATATATATATAATATATAAATTATAGATTTTGTAATGAAAGAAAACAACAACAAAAACCCCTAGCTTTCCCAAAGTAACGAACGTTACACAGTGGGCGATTTTGGCAAAAAAAAAAAGGAAATAATTCTGCAGTTTCTAAACTTTCCGTCCTATTGTTATAAAATAAAATAGTTTGCTATTTGGAGACATAAAATCCCAAATTGGGCCACCAAACCAAGGCCAAGCTGATATTTTTAATGTGATGGAAAAAGATTTTTGCAAGTATATTTTCCTATCTAAGAGATAACTAACAATCTGCAACATTTATGGGTCGTCGCTTACAGTTAAGGAAATATACGAGAAAAAATTAAATTTTGACTTTTTTACCTACTTTGGTCCAGTGTTCTGCTAAGGCAGAAGTCAAAGCTTATCTGAAAAAAGGAAGCTTTTGAATGTTTAAAAGAAACGTTGGTATTAAAAGCCCCAATTAATTCAAAAGTTATACGTAATTTACATTAAGATGTTGAAAAAGTCTACTTTTTGCGGTTTTTTGCAGAAAAAAGAGTGTTAATTATTTCGCAGTTAAAAAAGATTTTTGCGCAACTATAAGTCTCACTTTTATGCTTATTTATTTTAGGTAAATACTAAGAGCATTATTACAAAGCAATATTTTGTGAACAATTTTCGTTATTGAATGAATCAAATCGTTTTTAAACCGACATATTTTTCTTGTAAATATTGAACTAGAACCCAAAAACCTTATCATGTCACCTTAAGACATGACAAAGTTGTAAATATTTGCAAAAATATTATCTGCGCCCGATCAAAAATTTAAAAAAAATACCGCAAAAATACTTTTTAAAAATCCCATTTTGGGACTTTCTCAAAATGTTTTTGGGAATTGAAAATATTTAATTTTTTTTTTTTTTTTGAATTATTTACATCTTTTAACATTCAAATCAGAGTTTTTAGTCGAAAATATTAAAAAAAAAAGTTTATAAAATGTTTTTTCCCAAGTCCTGTAATGTCTTCTTTAATATATTTTTAAGGAATTCGAAAAAATTATAATTAGAAAAATTAAACTACACCGAAAGAATTTTGCTTCATAAGTCCAATGAAGCGATTTCATTAAAATTTTTTCACAAATCTAATGATAATTTCACAAATCCAATGAAAATTTCATGAATATTGTGAAGGAATTTCATTGGAATTGCTTCCTTGATATTCTGGTTTCGTAAGAATATTTTATTGGATTTATGACAACAATATTTTATAATTATTAAGAAACCCCTTTATATTTAAGTTATTTCATTTTTTGCATGAAATTACTTTATTGCTTCGATGAAGTTATAGCACTGCATTAGTTAAACTGTTAAATAAATTTGATGAATTTTTCAATAATATAATTTTGACGAAACTGGTTTCATTAATCCAACGAAGCGTGACGTTGGTTGAATTTTAATGAATTTTTCGTTAGATTAATGTCGAAATTCATAGAATTTATGCCGAAAATTCTTTCAGTGTAGGACTTGACTTATGGATTATGGATTATATAAGGTTACGCCTTGGACATCACCATCACTTTTTTTAATTCCGCCTAAAATATTATGGCACACTTAGCAAAATTTTTAATTACCAATAATTTCAAGCAATTGCTGAGTATTGTTACTGCTTGAAGACTTTTACACAAACAATTTTGGTTTATTTATTTAAAATTGTTTTATTATATTTTACTATTTTTTATTACTTTTGTATTTTTTATGGTATTATGCTTTAAAATTTTATAAAAAAATGTAACTTGATGAAAATTATAGACAATTTTTTATTTATGTTACATTTTTTTATATAAAATATGCATGCACTGTGTTTTTACATTAATTATTTTTTTGTATTAACTTTCAGCTTTTATTGTATTTATTTGCTTGACACAATAAGTTAAAAAAAATTTTAAACCAATAAAATAAAACTCCATTGAAATATATCATTTTCATTAAATAAATACTTTTGTTTTTTTTTCAATGGATTTTCATTTAATTTTTATACTTCAACAATCAAAGCATATGTTGTATTTTTTTATAAAAAATTCTTCACTGTATCTTTTAGAATTTTTTTTTCTATTGTGCTGTTTAAATTTGTAACATTCCTCTTCTGAAATGCTTTTGTGGAATAAATTATATATTTTAAGTTATTTTTATATGTGTATGTATTATTATTTGATGTTTGATTGATCAGTTTTTTTTAACACTTAATGATTTTTTACAGTGTTGGCAGTTTTTGAAGGACGTTTTTTTTAATTAAATATAATAATTTCTTCCTTAAATTTTTTTATAGATTTATGGAAAACAGCATAAATCAACATCGCTCGTGTTTTACATAAATCAAGCCTGGTTGCATACTAATCAGTAGCACTTCCGTAGCATGAATATGTATTGAAAAGAGAGCACGACTAAAAAAAACATATCGCTCATTTACTTCAATAGTGTCATAACTCAAAAAAAAAAAACAGTTTTGCTGAAAACGTGTTTAAAGCTTTCAATTTACATACAACTCGATAAAGACATGAACAAATATACAAGATATTTATATGAAATTTTTATACAAGATAAAATACAAAATGCCGAGCTATTCTGCATAATTAGCTAAAAAAAATCATATTTTGAGTTATAACACTCATGGAGTAAATGAGCGATATGTATTGCTATTTGTTTAGAATTTTTGCATAGCATAAATATTTTATGTGTAACATAATTTGCATATTTTCTAATAGTGGAAATCATCTCTTCGTTGCAAAGCTGCAGGTGCAAATATTGCAGATGTAGCAAGTCTAGGACAGGCAATAATTATACCCTTTACCAACAAAAATGGTAAAAGGGTATATATAGGTTTGTCATTCCGTTTGTAATTTCTATAATATCAATAAGCGACACATAAAATATATATATTCTGGATCCTTATGCATAGGGAAGACGAATAAGCGATGTCCGTCTGTCCGTCTGTCCGTCTGTCCGTCTGTCCGTCTGTCCGTCTGTCCGTCTGTCTGTACGTGAAATCGGTTTTCCGAAGCTCCCAGTAAAGCTAGAGACTTCGTTCTTGGACTGGTGTGTCAGAAATTTTCCAAAATAGATTGGTATTGAAATTCAGCAAAATCGGACAGACGATTGCAGAGCTGGAAAACGTAAACTTCATTTTGCCATATAAAAGTAACTACCGAAAACAAATTTTTATTTTTTTTAATAAATAAACCTATTTTACACATCAGTACGATTACAACTGGCATTTTAAATTAAAAAAATATAAAAAAATTAAAAAAACGTTTCCAGGGTTGGAAAACTGTAACTTTTTGTGTTATGTAAAATTAACTATGTCTAAAACTATATTAGTATTTTGTCGAGAACCGTACGAGCTACAGACCTGAAATTTGGACACAGTGTGTAGACCTTTGGCCGCTACAACAACAAATACATGAGAATTGGAAATTAAAGGGTGTTCCAAAACGAGCAACGAAAAATGTTAAAATCCCATGTAATATACATACAATTATATGTATATACACTTTTTATACAGACTACAAAAATTAACACTAAAATTTCCAAAAATTTAAATTAAAGGGTGTTCCATCAGTTAATGCACTTTTGACTATGCAATTTTGACAACTGCTGTATCTTGGAAACCATAAGAGCAAAACTCTTGAAATTTTCAAAAACGGTAAAACTAAAAAATCATAAAATTACAAAATCGCCAAACTGAAAAAAATCGCCAAAAACAAAAAAAAATCGCCAAAACGGAAAAAAGCACCAAACTAAAAAAAATTTCTAAGACTAAAATAAATCGCATAAAACGGAAAAATTGCTAAAATGAAAAAAAAATCGCCAAAATGAAAAAAAAAACGCCAAAATGAAAAAAAATCGCCAAAATGAAAAAAAATCGCCAAAATGAAAAAAAATGCCAAAACGAAAAAAAACCTAAAAAACAGAAAAAATCGCCAAAATGAAAAAAAAATCACCAAAATGAAAAAAATCGCAGAAATGAAAAAAATCGCCAAAACGAAAAAAACCCCAAAAAACAGAAAAAAATCGCCAAAATGAAAAAAAAAACAAAAAAAAAATCGCTTATATAAAAGAAACCCAAAAACTGAAAAAAATCGCCAAACTGAAAAAAAATCTCCAAACTGAAAAAAAATCTCCAAAATGAAGAAAAGCCCAAAAACAGAAAAAAATCGCCAAAAAGAAAAAAACCTCCAAAAACAGAAAAAAATCGCCAAAACGAGAAAAAAGCGACAACACTGAAAAAATCGTTTAAACTGAAAAAATTTTCGGAAAAGCAAAATAGCCTGCCTGAATCGTGCGCGATTCAAAGTCGCACTTTACTGAATTTTTTAATATTAAAGGAATTAAATGAAACTAAGTTTTTCCTTATTTCGGTTTTGCTTTGTTCACTTAACATATTTTATGTATTTTTTAAAGAACTAGATTGGTATCAATAATCAGAAAAATCCAAAATTATGACTCCAGGGTTCGAAAACTCACACTTTTTGTGTTATGTAAAATTAAATAGGTCTAAAATTTTTTTTCGTTTTCTTTATAAATTGAATATATTTTATGCTTCTGAAAGAAAAGTTTAGCGTATGAAATTTGAAAAATGAAAATTAAAGCTCCCAAGATGGAAACAAATATGTATGTATGTCTGTATACTATATATGTATATATGTATGTACGTACGTTGGTAAAGGGTATATAAGATTCGGCACAGCCGAATATAGCACTCTTACTTGTTTTAAATTGAAATTTTCTACACTAACACGCAATATCATCTCAGTCTGAGTAGAACATGCATGCGCTGAGCTGCTCACAGTCGGCTAAGCCGAACCGCCGAATGGTTTTGATCAACCGCCGCCGCCATTTTGTTTTTTCAGTTTAAACATAGCTTTAAGTAATCGATTTATTATGAAATTAAATGTATTACCGATTTTATAAAAAATAAATTATCCTGTTTACAGGCACTATCTTAGTTCTTGTGACTCCAGATCAGTGGATAGCGTGACCATTACAGCTCACGCACGCTATAATAAACCTGCAGATCCAATACTCCATTGAAATAAGGAAAATGTAGTCCATATTATATCTAAATATGGGCTTCGTTGGTTATAATATAAAACTACATATATCGAGCCTTATTTTCGATTTAATCGTAAGCGACAAAAATTTAATTTTTCTGGAGAAGATTTTTTAAAATATTCAAATATGTTTTTTATATGCAAATAGTCACTTACAATAAAATTTTACATTCTGTATCTTAGAAGTTATCAACAATTTTTGCATTTTGATAATTTTTAACTATGGGTAGGCCCATACAATTTTAGTTTCAATAAAAATAAGTACATTTTCGATCAGATATCGCTTATGAAAAGTCGAAAAAAGTATGGATATAGCTTGAAAATTGCACAAACAAAATTCAAATAAATTTCAGAACAAGCCCAAGGCGAATTCAGTACCAGTACCTGGATCAGCGATGCCAACTTGGTGCTTTTGGCAATATTTTTAGTGCTTTTTTAAGACTCAAAACGCCAAATTTGGAGCGTTAGTGGCAAATTAAGAAAAAGCACTAAGTAGTGCTTTTAAAAAATTGATGTATTTCTTAAAACTACTTTAATAAAAACTTGGTGTATTTATTTTTTCAGTGTGAAACATTCCTTTTTTCATCTGATATATTTCATTAAAGATGATAATATTGCCAAAATAGAGAACAGCTTAGAAAATTTTAAACATTATTAAACTTCACTCGTTTCAATATTCACTCATTTTTCACTTTATTGCTTTTTACGTTTTTTTTTTGCTTTTTTAAAATGTTGATGTGCTTTTAGAGCCAAAAAAGTTGGCATCACTGACCTGGATACCGTAACTTTTTGCGAAACAAAAATCGTAATATTTATCGACATATTTATTCGTTTGCGGTAACGATAATGTGATTCCGTAGTCTCTTTTTTGCGATAGTCTCCAGCTTTATCTTATTCATCATTTAATTTAATATTATTTGGTATCTCTGCGAAAGAATAATTAAGAAAAACTCAATGAATTTAAGCTTTTGATTTTATTCTATTTTCCCTGCAATCGACAGCGAATATCGATAAAATATGTTATTGAATAGCAAACGCGATAAATTGTCGTTATATTTGTTATTGTAATAAAAGTTACTGAATCCAGTAGTGCGATTCACTAACTTTTTTTAACGATAATCGCATCGTTTAAACAGTTATAGCGAAACTTTATCGAATTTGCTATTCAGTAAAATTGTTTACGCTATTCGCTGTAGGTTAATGTCAGTGGTGCGATTCAGTAACTTTTAACGATCCGACAATCGTAATTTTTGGCTATTTTGTCTCTTGAAATAACGATTGTGTAATAATGTATATTGTTTTTAAAGATAGTACGCTGAACCTGAAGCAATATCTTGGCGGAAAGAGATTTGATTGAAGCAAACAGCTATTTTGATGAACTCGTCACATTTTATGCTTTGGAAGGGACAAGCCAATTAGAGAAACGTTAGGCAAAGTGCAGAGAGCTCGAATTAGGTTATGTTGAAAAATTAAATATTTTTTTTTACCAAAAACCTGTGTTTCATGCAAAATATTTCGTACCTATTGACTCCTTTTTTTGAAAAGTTGCAATTTATTCCACTCGATATTTTCACCCCAAATTTAGGGGGTCGGTGAGCCCTTATTTGCCTGAACAGAGAGTTATATATTTTTTTCTCGAAACTTTTTGTGCTACAAAAAAACTAAGGATACAAAATTGCACATCACTAAAATTTTTTTTTATATATATTTAATTTTTGGCAGGACAAATTTTTAACACACAATGATTTCTTAGAAAAAATATTATCCACTGTTAAAATCATGTTCACTTTATTTTTAATTTGTGTTGAAAAAAAAACTTTGGAATAAAATTAGTTGCTAAATTTTGTCAAACAAGTGTATAATTCTAATACAGCTGTAACTGTACTGCGATTCACTAACTTTTTTTTAACGATAATCGCATCGTTAAAATAATTATATCGGAAAATTTATCGAATTTGCTATTCAGTAATATTTTTAACGATATTCGCTGCAGGTTATTGTCGGCTGTGTCGTTATTTAAGCGACAATGTATAGACCAAATGTATAGACAAAAATTACGATTGTCGGATCGTTAGAAGTTACTGAATCGCACTACTGGATTCTGTAAGTTTTTGTGGTATCTCTGTATAGAAAATGTCAAAATAAGCGAAAAGCACAAGGAATAATAAAGAAAAACTAAATTAATTTGAGCTTGTGTTTTAATTTTTTTTTTTACTTTAAGCGACAGTGAATATCGTTAAAGTATGTTACTGAATAGCGAAGTCGATAAATTTTCGTTATATTTGTTATAGCTATGCGATTATGGCACTGATTTACTCACTATTTTTAAATATTTATTTTAATTTATAACGACAAAACCAACAAAATGCTTATATTGTTTTAATTTATTTTGATTATGCCCACGTTCAAAATTATTTTTTATTTATACGCAATTATTTATGTATGACCGTCCACGCACTTAATTGTAACACTTGCTTTTGATTAATGAAATATTTTCTAATTTGTTTAAGATGCGAAAATTTTTTTAAACACACTACACACTTTTTATTGAATTGAATTTTTTTTATTTAATTTATTATTGTCGTTTATATATTTCAATATTTGTAGGAGTTTTTGCTTATTGGCCTGTATATGTATGTAAATATATACATACATACATACATGTTAATAAATTATTGAAAGGCTTTAATTCGCGTTATAGAAATTATAGTATATATTTTTTTAATTTATTAATTTTTATTATTTATTTTTAATTCTTTTTTTTTTCTTCAATTGCTGTAAATGATTATATATATTTTATGCTGTTTATGGCTTCACTATATTTATTCCGTGGTTATTGCCTTTTAAAAAACTTAAAATTTGTCGAGAGCTAAAGCCTCAAAATACACAAAATGCCTAAATAAGTAATTTAATAATTTTATAAAAATTTGTCCTTTACATTTTGAAAAATTTTTTTTAGTTCCATTAATATTTTGTTCAAAATATAGAATCTTCATATGCTCTTATTTCACTTCTTGTTTGCCACTATCAACAACAAAAATCAACGACAACACAAACAAATATTTATATTGAACACGCTGCACGGTGTATGTTGCACGCAGTAGTGTTATATTTTTATCCCGTGTTATGAGCGTATTTTATAACATGAACGATGTTTCCATAGTCATTGTCACGCTTCTACTAATTTTATGTTTGGGCCTTGCACTTGTGCTGGTGTATTAAATTGGCGTTTGTTGGTCTACGGCGAAACAACTGTGGGGATATTGAGCTCCACCACAACAATAACACACACACATACACACATGCAAAATAAAATACACCAACAATTGTCAAACAGTTTGAAAAACAACAATTCTCCGTTATATGCTCCTTTGGTTAAAGAAAACTCTCCCAAAGAGTGTATTTCTCACCCATTCAAAATAACTCAAATATAACATATTGTTTTTCCCAATCAGCTGTATATTTTCTTAATGCTCTTTTACAAGAAAATATAAGAAAATTTACTTCGTTATGTTGAATTCGCCGTGTTGTATATTTTGGTAAATTACAGCAAACATTTTCATTTCACACTCTTAATATATTTAAGAGCGAAATCCCATTTATCCATGTTGCCGTTGGTAAATTTTAAGAATAGACATTTTAAAATTTTTTTAGCTTTAAGAAATAAATTAAACAATATTTTAGCAAAATATTTTTTGTTAAAAATTATAAGATTGAGGTTGAAATCAACATAAACAGAACAAAAAAGTCTGAAATATATTTTATGTTATATTTTATATAGAAAAATGAAAAACATTGTTCCAGACCTGGAAAACTTAAACTATTTCAGTATATAAAACTAAGTAAATAAAACTAATTATTTCTTTGGTAATTAAATATATCTGTGGCAATAAGGAAAAAGTGCTTAAGTCATAGTTTACTGTTTTGCAGGAGAGCACTTTTAAGCGTTCAAGTCAATTTTTAGAAATTTATTTCTTTTACAGTTAAATTGGAAAAATCCTTGTTAACCTATATTTTTTTAAGCAAACATCGTTCTACACACTATAAGTAATACATTTAAGTATAACCTAAATTAAGCTATTACTCCAAATGAGATTAGAAGTCTAAAAAATAAAAGTCGCAAGTCATAGTGCTATAACTTCCTGAAAAATTACACAAATTAATTGAAATTTTTACCAGGGGTACTTTCGAATATGCAGATTACGGAAGTGCCATTGACTCAAAATCAGCTTATCTCGACTTAAGCATTTTTTTCTTTTTGCCACAGATATTATAAATTATAGAAATAAATAAATTAGCATTAAAAATTAGAAGAATCAATATTATGGTACCAGGGCTGGAAATTTAAAAAAAAAATTTGGTACAAATATCACCAAAAATAATTGTTTTTCAGTTAAACATATTTCATGTTTTAGAAA